>JBCEWE010001835.1:0-23034 GCA_039877035.1 Silurus lanzhouensis | reverse complement strand
AACGCGTCAGCGATGTTTCATTTCAACAGCCAACCGCAATTACAGAGATCAAGGCGAAGCCCCGCCTATTTTGTATCTTATTGGATAGTGGGGTCTAAGCCCGCCTTATTATACTCTCTGATTGGCCAATGCAATCCAATCAAACTAACCAGTTTATCTCCGGTCACTCATGTATCTTTCTCCACAAGGGGGTAAATAGAGCATTTTTTGTGGTTCATATTTTTATGAAATGCAAAATAACTTAAATATATAGAAATAGATTGTAAATAATACAATGTGGTCTTCATTTTGCATCTGCTTTATTTAGGATAATTTGTATTCACACAGTTTATACACCCCAAGCAGCTGCTCTGTGGTAAAATTTACTCTTAAACCATTTGACCAGGATTTAAATCTCAGCCTCTAATTTATAGACAAAGTTCAACCAGATGAACCACAGTATCTCGTTTTTACTTTATGCTTTATCATAAACTGAAAACCACAACCAGCAAAATGAACAAAAAACAATGCAAATGAACAACAAAAAAAAATGTTCACCAATCATAAATTATAGGATGCACTGAAAATTCAGCCATGAACTGGTTCCGGAATGCCCAGAACCAGGAAAATGTTTTATGAGTGTTAGAATATGGAATATGACTAAAATGCACTGATGTTGGAGTGATTTGCCTTTACTTTTCATAAAAACACCACAGTAAAATGACGACATTACTTGTTAATAATAATAATATAAGAGCAATATCTAAATAGGAATTATTTGAAAGATGAGCAAACCTATAAAGAAAAGTCTTTAATGAATGTTGAATATGTGACATAAATAAAATGCACTGATGTTGGAGTGATTTGCCTTTACTTTTCATAAAAACTCCACAGTAATATGACTTGAAATTTAAAATAAGAATATAATAGACAGGGACTCTAAATAAGAATATTTGAAAGATGAGCAACCTCAAAAAAATGTTGAGTGTTTGATATGTGATTAAATGCACTGATTTTTTACGAATTGTACGTAGACCGACCTGAAAATAATTCATGATATTCAGGTCACTGTGAGTAAAGATCAATTGAATGAATTAGCAACATTTAAAGAAGTAAATTAAGGTGATTTTGCTTTTACATTTTACTGTATAATCTCAGTAAAATGTTTTAGAGTGTTTGAGTATGGCCTTGATTTATATATATATTTATCTATTATTTATTTATTATTTATTTATTTACACCACAAACAAGACATTTTATATTTTTGCTTTGATAAAAATAAAGTATGCTATTTTATGTTTTGTTTTTTTGTTTTTTTTAATAACAATAGAACAGATAATTTTGAATCATTTTAAATTAAGCAGAAAAGAAAAGACAGCATTAAATTAGAGGTACATGTAATATACCAGGACATAAGACTTTAAGGTATAACTTGTGTTAATGCAGAGTATATTCTGGCATTTAAAATGCACTCTTGTTTGAAAAATAAAGACAGATATCAAGTCTTAAAATAGAA
The DNA here is from genome assembly GCA_039877035.1 of Silurus lanzhouensis. Lineage (NCBI taxonomy): Eukaryota > Metazoa > Chordata > Actinopteri > Siluriformes > Siluridae > Silurus > Silurus lanzhouensis. The sequence goes on along the minus strand of JBCEWE010001835.1, from coordinate 21,539 downwards.
AACAGCATTAAAGTAGAGATCCATTAATAAACCGTTAAAGTGTAATTATTGTTAGACAGAGTTAACACTAAGTTGTATGAAAGAAGGAAATACATACAATATGTATACAGAATTTGGAACACTTTATTATTATTTAACTAATGAAAATGCCCCCTTTTGTGTGTGTGTGTGTGTGTGTGTGTGTGTGTGTGTGTGTGTGTTGTGTGTGTGTGTGTGTGTTGTGTGAATTGTTGAGATTGTAATGGTCGCACATCAATATGAATGGTCATGACTGTAAAACAAGAGCTTGTCTGCTACCTGGGCATCAATATGAATACCAACTCAATATAAATATCCAAACATACATAACAAAAGCCTTTAATGGTCAGCAGTTCATTTCCATGCAGACTGTATGAATAGAGGATGAATGCCTCCTGAGCAGGTGTCTCTCAAACAGTGGAGGGAGAAAAAGATCAGACAAAGTCTAAGATAAATGTTATAGGAATCTCATTTATCATGAAAATCTTAAATTTGAAATAAAACTCATGAGACATGTGGCTTTTAACCCATTACTTTCTGGATTGCTCCAGGACTGATTTATGAATTTATATATAAGAAAAAACTTTCAATTCAGGAAAATGTATTTCACAGTATTTACTTACTATAACTTTCTATAACTTATCTTTTTGAGCAATATCAACTTTGAACAATGGCATTTCAGCTGTGAGTCCCAAAATCTGTGGCCAAGGCAAACAGGTTAAAGGTAATATACTTCAATGAACAGATCTTTTTTTTTTTATTGTCGCTTCTCTAGTTGTCTCACTTCCAACTTTGGATTTGATATTTAGTGCAGATTGTGATCTATATTACTAAATCGATAGTGTTTATTGCTTCAGTAGGAGTTTGTCCATATTCAGCTAGATGAAAATGACAAAATATTAAATTGTGAATTTTCCTTTTGTCTTTAGTTATACTATTAGAGTTGTCTAAAAAGAAACAAGAAAGAAAGGGAAAGGAAAGATTGTATTACCAGTGCTTATTGGTCTGTGTGCTGTCTTTACTAATCAAATTGGTAACTAAATAAGCTGAAATAAATACTCCATAAAATCTCTAATTGTGTTTCTGGTGTAAAATCTAAAACCACTGTCACAAAAAAAAGTAAGAGAAAGATAGTAATAATGTTTCTTCTCTCCAGCAGCTTCAGCATAAACAATGTAAGTAAGAAGAAAAAATTGAGAAATATCAATAAATCTAATGATAATATCATATATATATATATTATATCATAATATCATAATATATATATTATAATATATAATCTAATAATCTAATGATGTCAGGAAGAAAACACAAATCAAATTATCAGGTTTTCCACAATAATTTTTATTTCTTTTTATGACAGAAGTTATACCGTGTCCTGAACAGAAGTGTCTCACCTCCAAGTAAAAAGAAATAAAGAATAAATCATGTCATTAATCTCTTTAATTTTTTGATTTTGATTTGTTTTAAAAGAGGAAAAAAAGAACATGATGCTTTAAAAACATTTCTCTATTATCATTGTTCAATAATACTATTGTTTTTTTTATTATTATTATTTCTGAAGATGAAATTCCACGGTATGGCATGCACATAGCACATGCAGTTCTTGAATTAAATACTTTCGTTTTTAGTTGTGAATTTTTAGGGGATTTGTGGTTTTCTTTTCATTGTGGCTCCTACGTTGCTGGTTACAGGTGTGTCGGTTTGTGGTAAGTTTGTTACTTGGTAGTTTTTGTAAGAAAAGTGAGAGAATAAATGTCTTGTCTTCTCTCTCTCTCACTCTCTCACTCTCTCACTCACAGACGCACACACACCCACACACACACACCAGTTCTGCATGCTACAGTCTCTGGCCCCACTTGCTTTAGTACCTTGTACATGACGATGATAAATTAAAAGTTATATAAGCTTTATAAATTATTTATTTTATTTTTATTAGTTTCTATAAGACCGGTTCAAAGGTGGGAGTAGACAACAAAATTCAAAGGAAACACTATATTTTTTATAGTTTGATATCACATTGTATAATATTAGCAGCAGATTTATGCTGCATAGTTTTCTATCACTTATTCTTCACTCGGTCTGAATCAAGAATCAGAGAAATTTTAGATGGGGTACAGAGAAACCTTAAAACCTCTATAGGGTTCAAATATCAAATTACTTTATTAGCCTTAAAACTATTCTCTGTGGTCCATTTGTACATTTCTGACAAAGTAAACTCACCTGTACTATTAATTTCACTGTAGTTCCGCATATAAATGGATTAATTTAATAACTGAAGACAGTGTACCATCATTATTATTATAATGCAGTGGGTGCCTTTAGCTGTACTTCCAACACTATAATCAGTGACCTGTTTTATATTATACATATACTCACATTATATATATATATATATATAATATATTATATATATAATATATATATATATATATATATATACACACAAACACACACACATATTGTGTGTATGTATGTATCTATGTATGTATGTGTGTATATATATATATAATATATATATAATCTGCACAAATTACCGCTCTTAAGTTCTCTCTCACGCATGCAGGCACACAGACACACACACACACACACACACACACACACACACACACACACACACACACAAAGTTAGTTTTAAATGCTACATATGTGATTATGCCTGTGTGCTTCAGAACGATTTCTGGCAGTGAATTTGTATAACAAAAAGTAAGAGATTTTGAGAAAAATAGGGAAATATTAATTACATTTTGGCCGCAGGAACACAAATATCAGTGGACACAAGAGACATACGTTTTGGCAAAAAAAAAAAGGCCTGGTCATTGTTTTAACCCATGCAATTTGATTGACTGTGTTACATGTTCCTGTGGAGTCTGATTGGTTGTGTCACATTTCCTGAACACAGACTGGTGCACCACGTAAATCCTTAATCCATTTGCACATATCATCAACATTAATATGGAACACAAAAACTGTGACAATGAGTCCAGTCTACAGACTTGTACTGTGGAGCACAGTGCCATCTACTGGTCTGCTGGAGGGTAGTGGAGCTCTGTTTCTTTCTCAAACGTACAGCCACATCAAATTATTCTAACAAGTACCATCCCCTACTGGATGCTACTTTAAACTGGAGAGAAAATCTAAATGGTAAAAAAAGCAAATCTCTTCTGAACTCAACACTGCATACTGTGTCTTCTATTCAGTGTTAGTCTCTGATTATTACATGTGGTTCCTTAAATAAATTTCAATTATATACACCTGTATTCATTTACAATATACATCAATTCCGGTTCAATACCCAATCATTTGACATTCTAGGAAAATAGCAGTTTTTACAAATAAGTCAATGTGTTTTGACTTTTGAATAAATAACATGTGCATTATAAATACCAATGGTTAGCTAGAGCTATTGCGACCCAGAATGCATCACTACAGAGCTCCACATACCACATGAACAGAACCACACAAAAAACAAATATGGCAAAAACAAAGAGCACAGCAGACTCAGAAGCAAAATAAAATCATAGTCATCATCATCATCATCATTATAATTATCATCATCTTATTGTCTGAAAGTATCACCATCATAAATAACAAATCTAAAAGAAAGATGAAGCGGTTCTCTCTCTTCTCACCGCCTTTATTCCCAACTCACTCCATCAAACCCTGGAAGACTAAAGTAAGGGGAAAAGAGTCAATGTGTATAAACAGGTTTTGTGTGTGTGTGTGTGTGTGTGTGTGTGTGTGTGTGTGTGTGTGTGTGTGTGTGTGTGTGTGTGTGTGCTTAAATGTGTGAAATTCTGTGCAAATGAGCAAATTATTATTAAATTGTGATATAATTGCAAATAATCATTTTACAAAACACACGATTTTTATCTCCAAAATAATTGTGCTATCAATAATAATTTACCAATATTTATGTTTTTTTTTATCAGAACTGTAATTGTTTTTGTAGCAACACTGGAGATGTGGCATTACATCTGTTACAAAATTGTAGTGGGACTCAATCCCACTGTACTGTAGTAAGAAAGCAGATTTAAAAATGGCGATTGTTGGCCTCTTAACCCCTTTGTGCCATCCCTAAAAGTATGAGGGACAATTTCAGAGAGGAGTGAGGGGCAGAGGCTAGGATCAGGAGAGAGAACTTTAAAGACATAATGAAGGTATCAAGAGAAATTCACCCCACCCCAATTCATTCAAAGTTTCTTTGTTAATGTTTTTTTGTTGCTGTTTCATTCATGCAAGGGATTTTTTATTCTAGGAGTTCAAACAAAGCTGAGCAGTGCAACAGAAGAATCAAGCTTCAATGTCTCTAACAGAAGCAGAAGAAGAAGGAGAAAGAGAAGTCATAGCAGAAGATTGAAGACTGGTTAATTTTTTAATCCCCTCATTCCAGGAGCTGTCCATAGAGTCAGGGTGTGTGCCCAAACCTACTGTTTAAGCATTCATACACCGTTTTGTCTCTCTTACACACACACACACACACACACACACACACACACACACACACACACACACACACACACACACACACACACACACACAGGGCCAGTGGCCTCCTTACCCCTTAATGGAAATAATTATTAACAGTAAACACAGATGATAAAACTCATCAATATTACCCAAAATGTGGGTGGATTTTTGCAATAAACGGCTCCAGTCAAGTTGAGTAAAGCGTGTGTTAAATCTCCATTTTCTAGACAGTGAAGTTGTCAGCTTTTCTGAGGTCCCTTCACCAAAACTGTGGCTTTTGTCATTTTGTCTGCAGACAACATAATCCCCAAAGCAGACATTCCTCCTGTTGATAATTGCATTCTGCATGTTCATTTCCCTTATAAAAGAGTAATTGTCATTTATATGATTTTCTTGTCCCCCACCCGTACCCACCTCCTCTTTCAGATCACTGGAATCATTCAGACAAAAAGCAGGCAGTAGACAGAAAGAAAACGGAACATAATGAAAAGAAGGATTAGGGTTTTCATGCCTCAATTTCCCCCTGAACCTCCCAGTACACTTCTGCTGTTTTTTTTTTGTTTTTTTTTTTGGAACATGCACAATGTCACTGCCTTTCCTTCAACTGACTCTTGCCAGCAACTGATGGTATGTTCCCTCTCTCTCTCTCTCTTCTGCTCCCTCTTTGCCTTTCTCCTGCCTTCCGTATGCTCTCTCCAGCCTCCATCTCCTCCTCTCTCCTGCCGCTCTCTTCCTGCCTCCCTCTCTCTCTGTTATTCTTTCTCCTGCCTCCTTCATGCTCTTTCCAGCCTCCATCTCCTCCTCTCTTCTCCCTCTCTCTCTCCTGCCTCCTCTCTCTCCGTCTCTGCTGCCTCTCTCTCTGCCTCTCTCTCCTGCTCCCCTGCCTCTACTGATGTTTTATTTCTTTGATGTTCCCAAAACTAATGAATCTACCATTATTCACTCAGTCCCTCCATTTTCTTAGAAGCTTCCAGGATCCAAGGAAAAACTGCCTCCCATGGTAGAACATCTAGTCTTTAATTGGGTCAAACTCCAGTAAATGCCAGTTTCATCTATTCCTTTTCTTGTTTCCCTCCCTCCCCCCCCCTCTCCCAGAGGCTAGCACCAGTCATCCTCATCTGTCTCACTGTAGGGTTCATGCAGTCCTTTCCTGGGCCCTCTGGGATGTGGAGGCTTGTGAGGTGCACTGTGAGGGGCTCTTTGTGGTGAGGGTGAGGAGGAACGGTACCCGTTAGGCATGCGACGAGCACCAGCGGGGTGAGCAGTCCTAGGTGATCGAGGATGTGGTGCTGGGTTATGTGGGTGTGGGTTTCCCTGTCCTGGGTTTGGCTCATACGCAGGTGGCTCGCACCGTTCATAATCATAAAAGTTGTCACCTGGCGCACTTTCAGACGAACCTGGGCACCAGCGGGCACGGCGGCCAGAGCCATGATGAGGGGGTACAGATGGTTCAGCACAGGTGGAGAAAAGCGCCTCTGGGTTGGAGTGGGTAAGCAGCTCTGTGGACCTGAAGGCGGTGTACCAACTGGTTTACGAATCACAGGTGAGTAGGTAATGTTTGGGCGCGGGGTGTCAGGTGTCTGGGGCAGTTGCCGTCGACCTCGCCGAGGTGTGCTCGTCCCAGATGTTGAGGGCACGGACTGCCGCTCACCGAACTACTGCCCTACATGAAAATGGGACAAGGCAAATAAAAAAAAAAGAACGACAAAATTTATCCACAAAACAACAGCGAAAGAGAGAGAGAGAGAGAGAGCGAGAGAGAGAGCGAGAGAGAGAGAGAGAGAGAGAGAGAGGAATAAAAAGTAAAAGAGATGATTGTAAAACAACAACAGTAAGGAGGGAAAAAGTACAGTTGTGAAAAAGTAAAAGAAAACACAGAGAAGCAGGAGAATGTGTGGGCAAATGCAAAACAATTTAAAAAAATGTCCAATGTGGGAGAAGCAACATTACACAGAGACAAAGACAAAAAAAGACCAAAACAGGAGAAAACAAATGAAAAGTAGTTGAATTCCATTGGAACGGTGATAAATAACTAGAACCAGTCATCATGTCATCCTTCCTACATAATAAAGTTTATGTAAGTTAGTGATAAATGAATTTTCACCTCTAATTTCAGTCTTATTCTGTCTGGTACAATTCTACAGACCTTTACTACAAACATACACTTGTTCCAGTGGACAGTGGAAAAAAACACAGCACAGTGCAAAGAGAGCTTCTAAATCCATCAGTATTGATGGATTCACTGTGGAGCCAGGTGAGCATGTGATTTTCATGCAAGTGTGGCGGGGCGGTGTTGTTTGGTAAAAGTCGACACTAATGTACAATGAAAACGGAAAGCAGACTACGCCACCCAGTTTCTATAAACTGGGAAATTTAAACTCAAAATAAAGCACACAGGTTCGTTTCCACTAAACACAGTAGACGTGGATATAAATACAAAATTGCTTTTATTTCTCAAATAAGAATTAGCTAAAATATAAAAGAACTGTTGACCAGGCAGGAATAACAAAAAGAAATAGAAATACTTTCAGGCTGAGGCTTACCAGTAGGGTGGCTAGCTGCACAGTGAGTATCTTAAGACACCCCACTCACCCAAGTATGCTCCGCACAAACACCCACACACACACACACTAAGTGAGGGAGATACAATGGACACGGCAAAACACTCTGTGAGAGAAGCACCACCACCACACAGGTCAAAACAGCTAGCTTCCCTCACTGGAGGCCTTCAGCTCCTGAAATAAACAAAAACACAAACAAGAGTATAAAAACAATCAAACACCCATACAGTGAAGCAATTTTGATGGGTCAAGTTCAAACCATGAATGACAAATCTAGATCATTTACTGGCCACACAGGTTCAGAGAGACAGGAGCTCTGCTAGGTTGGCATCACAAGCTCATGAACCTAGACACAATGGCTCGACCAAGGGCCCAAGAAAAGAACGAAAACAAAAGAGGGAAACAAGATGAAAGAAAACAAACAAACAGGATTCACATCAAGTTACAAAAACAACAAATTAATAAAGAAGAAACTAAAGAAAAGATCCATGAATACTCAAATCAGTCCAATTAAACAGGAAACAAAAACTAAAATTCAGTACCAATGGTCACAGAGGGATAAAAATAGCAGAACAAACATCTGACAATTCCAATACAAATGGTCACAGAGTAATGAAATACCAAAATGGCAGAACAAACATCTGACGATTCCAATACAACTGATCCCAGAGTAATGAAATACCAAATGGCAGGAGAACCAACAGTGCAGTCTTAATATGGTATCGGGAGTAACTTATTTGCCCGCAGTCCACAGTGACAAAATGCTCGCGAACAATTACCCCACTAAAATAGACAAAAATAAAGACAAATCAGTCAGAGACACCAAGTCAAATAATGCTCAAGGACTAGATATACATACCCAGAAGTAGATTATTAAACAGGTTCAGTTACGCGCAGTTTTATCCAAACAGCAACGAGCAGCAAATATGCGGGTGTTCCATCATACACAGGCTGCAATATAATCGAAGCATAAGTTACGAGTCCCACCGCAACAAACATTAATCCACTAGAATTAACATACCTGGAGTGAAAGACAGCCTGTACCCAACAGCAACGTCACGCCAACCCTAAACACAACCTGGCTACAAACCAATAGACACACTTAATAGTGCATAAACACTAGTAGCAGCAGCATTAGCCAAACAGCTAGGTACCTACCTCCCGCACAGCCGCGTGCACCCGCCACAAACGACAATGATTGGATCATGCACGCTCAGGTGACATACCCGGCGTCTTTAAATATGCCTGGAATGGCAGCCAATAGGCTGTCACACCAGTCATTCAGCGACAGTCACGCCTACGAGGGCGGTACCTAGACTGCCCCACTACACAAGCCCACCTGTCGGTGAGTGAGGCACTCTCGGCCCTCACTGGGTGACCGGGACCAGCGACGCTGCCGTTGCCCGTAGTCTCCTCTCTCTCTCTCAGGTGTGTAGCGCTCCTTCTCCACTGAGCTGTGATGGTGATGGTGGTGGTGGTGGTGGTGGTGACGCCGCTCTTTAGCACGGCCACGTTCACGCTCTTTATCTTTGGGTGGCATGTCGCCCGACTGTGTGGTGGTGCTTAGATCTGTGCCAAGACCTACAGCATTACCGTGGGAGTCAGCTTACTGATATCATTCTTTAAACAAATTAAATTAAAATCTATGAGCAGATGTTTACAGCAATAATTAAAATACAGGGAGGGAAGACTTGCGGTCTTGTGGTTGCTGAGAGTCTAAAGATTATTCTGACCAAGTTCCTGGACCAATGAGATTTTCTGCCTTCTTGGAATGTGAAACAGTTTTGTCCCTACAAATTTTATTCAATTCCCAAAAGTAATTTTTAGTATCCAAAGAACTTTGAATACTCCAAACGGATCAATTGAAGTAGCCAGAAATCTCTTTGTGATCTGAAGTAAAACTTCAAAATGATCTACCTACTAAAAAAAATGTGTAAATAAGTATCTATTTTTTTATGTAGACCAAAACACTTATAGGGAATTGTTTTTATGGAGTTTTATGTTCAAATAATAAAATGTATTAATAAAATATAATAATCAATTATAAAATGAAGTTAAATGTTAATACAGTACAGAATGGGGTGACATGTATCTTTAACCTTTTTGATGTCATAGGACACTTTAACAAAAAACAAGCAGAGAAACTACACAGAGGCTTCACTACTACAGAACTGTATACTGTACGGTACATGTACTCACTATAAATGCAAAACAGTGAACTGTATTTCTACCAATTTACACAAAATTCATCTTACTGTATTCCCGCAAATGTTTTCTGTGTGTGTTTAAAGTGTGTGGGAGGAGGATTTACGACTTTTCTGCATTGTAATTCAGCAACTAATCAACCCTGTCTCGTGTTACAAAAAGATTACTAGCTAAGGAATCTATTCATCATCGTCATCATCATCATAATCACTAAAACAAATGTTGGTTCTGACCTCTATCGTCCATAAAATCTGTAACAGTTGTGTCTGTCTAACCTGTGTCAGCATCAGTGTAGCGGCTGAGTGATCTCTCAGAAGCTCGATGACTGCGATCTCTGCGCCGGTGTCCATGCCTTGGTCCTTCCTCTGGCATCACTCTCTCCATGGCATAATCATCAGCCCGTGGCCCCCTTCCAAAATGCCCATGACCAAGTGACGAGACTGATCTTTTCATAGGGCTGTTGTCTGTTATAGTCTGTTAGGACAATAAAGAGGGAGATAACAAAACACAAACTGAGATGTTTGAGCAATGAACCAAGAGAAGTTGGAGGAAAATAATTAAGAGTGCGTGTGTGTGTGTGTTTGTGTGTGCGCGTGTGCGTGCGTGCGTGCGTGCATACAAGACAGCTGGTAGCTTGTTTCACTGAACACACTATCCACAAGCAAGCTAAGCCAATCAAAGCAGCCCCACACCCAACATGCAATCTCCAAGATGTTGTAAGAGCAAAAGATACACAACTAGATAATAAAACCCAACATAAGGTAAGTCTTAGACTCACAAATTTGCAAGTATAAGGTCAATGTCATAACTGCTAATAAACTACATTCATATAAAAAGTTTCCTCTAAGAACCCTATCTTGGAGGAGTAATTTATCGGTTAGATGCTACCGTAATTTAAATGCTAGTTAATTGCACAATTTTATATATATTCTGTCTATAAAACGCTGCAGGACTCACAGTCTCAGTGCCTCGTGTTTCTCTAATAAGTGCTGATAAATTCAGCAAACACATTGCATAATCCAGGTGTGTAATTTAATGGTTATAAAGAAATCTGACGAATCAGGAGAGGTCAAGAACAAACCAGTACTGTTAGGCCAAAAAACACTTTTACAATCGGATGGGAAGTTTTTCAAAGCAGCTTCTTTAGGAGACTGAACGAAATCCAGCAAAAGCCTGATTTAGCATCTGGCAGCTTCATGTAAAAAAAAAATAAAAAAATTAAAAATAAGGTGAAAAGGCTGGGATATGCTAAAGCTCAATAAGATTGGAATAAAGATCAGCAGAAAAGAGTATTATGTTGTGACATAGTAGTACAAAATGTTTGGCTCCAAATTTCTGACAATATACAAGAAGAAGAGATGGAGAAAGATGGATAAAATTTCCATTTCCCTATTAAAAGAAGCGTTTGCTTTATCTTTCCATTGCAGAAACTGAAGACAGTAATGACAGCAACATTGGCCTTCAGCACAGTGCAAAGAGCTCTCACCACATGGCTTTTAAAGCTCATTTCCTTATACCTGAGCCACAGCACTCATCACCACACACCTTCCTACGGCCCCAGCTTAGTCCACACCCTTTTGGACACCATTTTTGCCTCTTACATGTCTGCGTTCTGCTGTTAACTACAATGTATACTTAAGTACAACATACTTTCATTCTAATTTTTTTTTAACAATTATGTGGTTAATAAACTACTGCTGTCAATCAACATTCTATTAGTAGGCATCTCAGCAATCCCTGTCTAAAGTCAAACCTCTTAATGCTCAGGGATATAAATGAAACCAAGAGCTACACTGTGGGACTTCAGGCATTAAATCTCTCTAAGCATTAAATGCAACAGGAAAATTATCCAAATCACACCAGCAATGTGACATGTAATCCAGATTCCATTCTCACTGAGATATTGTGGCTGTAATTTTTGGAGTTTTGCATAAATGAATGTTCTTAAACATCAATAATTCAAGCAATGGCATAAAGACAAACGGGCCAAAGTTTCTCACAAACAATGTGAGATGCTTATACTCCTGTATACTACAGTGCTTAGCCATAAAGATCATCACTAATAGGTGAAGTGAACTCCTTGGATTTACTCAATATAATGGCACACGTCAGGAGGTGAAATATATTTGGTTGCAAATTAAATGGAAATTCTAGAAGCTGATGTGCCGGAAGCAAGTAAAATGGGCAAGTAAAGTCAAGTCAACTCAAGCTTTTATTGTCATTTCAACCATATATAGCAGATGCAGTACACAGTGAAATGAAACAACGTTCCTCCAGAACATTGTGTAAGGATCTGAGTAACAAACACCAAACTGTAATCTCTATACAACTTGGTCAGTACATCTCTAAAACAGCATGTGTTGTGGGTTTTTGCAGTATGCAGGGTAAGTACCTACCCAAAGTGTTCAAAGGAAAAACAAGCAGTAAACTGGTGACAGAGTTACGGTGGCTCAAGTCTCATTCAGTAGATGAGAGGAGTGATGACTAGTCCATCTAGCCCAGTCCCACAGAAGAAAACAGGTGATGAACACAAAGAATATCACAGCTTGTGTATGTATTTTTGCAGCTGCAGAGCAGCCAGACTTATCGTGCTGCCCCTGTACACCACCAAATGCTCTAACAATGGACATGTGGGCATCGGAACTGGGCCATGGAGCAGTGGAAGAACATGGCCAGGTCTAATAAATCATGTTTTCTTTTCCATCATGTGCACAGCCAGGTGCATGGGCATAGCTTACCTGAGAAAGAGATAACACCAGGATGGACTATGGGTAAAAGGTATGCTGGTGGAGGCAGCATGATGCACTGGGTGATGTTCTGCTGGAAAACCTAGGTCCTGGTGTTCACATGGGTGTAACAGTACTTTAATGTAATGACATTTACACCTTTTCACTTGTTCCCTAACGGCGGTGTGAACTCAGGATGAAATCAGGTGGCTGTGTGTTGAATTTTATTCTAAACATTTTTATGTTTTTCACTTGAATTTTGTTGGTTGTAAAATCACAGTAAAAATAGAAAAGATATTAAAAAAATTATTTGTGTACTTCTGTTTATACTACATGTCCTTGTATGTTAATTATTTTATTGTGCCCTCTTTTAGGATCCGCAAATTTTTGTGAAAGGTTTCGGTGTATAGTGGATATAAAAGTCTACACAACTTGCCGAGCAGTTTTGCCCTTTAGCCAATGTGGGTTATATGTAGAAATCCCAGCTGTGGCTGTTGGTTTTCATACCTGTCAGGGATCCACCTGCCACGCCCCTCTTTTGTGTCTCTCGTGCCTACGCTCTCCCTGGAGCTCCAGGCTTAACCACGCACACCTGGGGCTCATTGGTTTGAGGGTTTGAAAGCAGTGAGTGAAGGACATTTACCAGAACTACGAACACACACTACAGTAAACACATTAAGGTACGTAATTTCTCTACTATGGTGAACATCCAGTTTACTCAGTGTGTGAAGTGTGACATGTTTAGTCAGTCTTTCTCCGTTGTTAGCGATAATTTTATCTGTGAGAAGTGTAAGCTAGTTTGCTCTTTGACGTAGAAGATCTTAGCATTAGAGGAGCGCATCCAGAGTCTAGAGAGAATTAGTGAGTGTGAGAGCAGTCCAGGTTCTGCAGGGGAAAGTCTGGATGCCCTAGGTGAAGGTACTATTCCCCGACTCCGGCATTAGAGCCCTCGCAGCGGGGCGAATGGGTGACGACTCGGCGGCATACTCGCAAAGCCAAAGCTAACGCTAAGGCTCGCCCACGGGAGCACTATTCCTCCCCGCTTCGCGTGTCCAACAGGTTTGCTCTCCTCAGTGAAGCACCCGCTGAGAAACCTGAAAGAGCTCTGGTTTTAGGAGACTCCATTCTGAGGCACGTGAAATTAGCTAGACCTTTAGGGGCACCAGCAGCACAGGTTATGTGTATACCGGGAGCCAGGGCGCCGGACATAGCAGGTCAGCTTAGATTCTTAGGAAAGCACAGGTTCTCTAAGATAGTTTTTCACACAGGAGCTAATGATATACGCCTTCGACAGTCAGAGGTTACTAAGAGTAATGTTATAGAGGTGTGTAAATTAGCGAAGGCAATGTCCGATGCTGTAATATGCTCTGGCCTCATCCCAATGCGACGTGGCGATGTAGCCTACAGCAGGTTATGGTCGCTGAACTGCTGGATGTCCAAGTGGTGCTCCAAAAATAATGTGGGCTTCATTAATAATTGGAGCATTTTTGAGGGCAAGGCTGGCCTGTTAGGGCGGGACGGTGTCCATCCCACCCGGGAAGGTGCTGCTCTCATTTCTTGTAGTATAGGTCATAGTCTCAGAACAGCACTAGTTAACAAGTGACTGTCTAGAGCCAAGGCCAGGGAGCAGACAGACAGGCTAAACCGACCGTCTGCTAGCTGCACAGAGTCATCACTCAGGATCCACCATATTGAGACTGTGTCTGTCCCCCGAGCAAAACCAAAATATAGGAGTTATCAGAAAGTCTGTTTAAGTAACCTGATTAACATTAAATTAAATAGGACTGAACGCACAGCAGCACCTCTGATCTAAAGATAGGATTGTTGAATATTAGATCTCTCACGCCAAAAGCGCTGACTATAAACGAAATTATTACCGACCAGGAGTTTAATATAATGTGTTTGACAGAAACGTGGATTAAATCGAATGAATATGTAGCATTAAATGAGGCGAGTCCTCCTGGGTATAGTTACATACACCAACCCCGTCTAAATGGCAGAGGAGGTGGAGTAGCAGCTATTTATAATAATAATCTAAACGTCACACAAAAGACTAAATACAAATGTAAAACATTTGAAGTTCTTTACACCAACATAAAATGTTCAGTGTCCGAAAGCAGGTCAAGCCAGTTAATTCCACTAATTATTATTTATAGACCCCCAGGGGCCCGACTCTGATTTTCTGATAGAATTTGCAGATTTCATTACAAATGTAGCTACTTCTTTAGACAAAGCATTAATTGTTGGAGACTTTAATATTCATTTTGATAATCAGGAAGACTCCTTAAGAGCAGCAGTTGTGTCCATTCTAGATTCAGTTGGAATTAATCAGAATGTTATAGGACCCACTCATAGTGGTGGACACACTCTCGATTTGTTGTTAACATTTGGATTAAAAATAAAAAACTTAGTCATAATTCCACAGTCTGAAGCTATTTCAGACCATTATCTAATCTTGTTTAAAATTTGCCTAAGTCATTGCATTTCTACCTCACCACGTTACCGTGTTAAGCGTACTTTCACGTCAGCTACAGCAGCGCGTTTTATTAATAATCTTCCCGAAATTACGATATTAGATAGATCTTCGTCAGACCCCGCAGAGCTCGATTGGGCCACTGAACATCTAGAAACAACGTTACGTTACACTCTAGATGATGTAGCTCCCCTTAAGACCAAAATGATCAGGGAGAAAAAATTAGCACAGTGGTATACTGATCATACACGCACCTTAAAACAGACCACTCGAAAATTAGAACGTAAATGGCGTCAAACAAAATTAACAGTATTTCAAATTGCATGGAAGGACAGCCTCTTAAATTATAGAAAATCTCTTAGTGCTGCTGATCAGCATATTTCTCCACCCTCATAGAAAATAACAAGCATAATCCTAGATTTTTATTCAGCACGGTAGCAAAATTAACAGGGAATAAAAGCACTGCACTCACATGCACACCACCAATAGGTAGTAATGATTTCATGAACTTTTTTAATAATAAAATTGAAAACATCAGGCAAGAAATCCAGACGGTTAATATAAATCCAAATTATTTTACAAATAACCCTGTAGACAGCAGTGTAATTATAACGGACAATCAACTACAAAGCTTCACTCCTATTCATGAGAAGGACTTCATTTCATTAATCTCCTCATCAAAATCATCAACCTGCATTCTCGATCCCCTGCCTACTAGTTTCTTTAAACAGATAACTCCAGAGGTAATCAAACCAGTTTTAAAAATAATTAACTCTTCCATTAGCACTGGTTATGTACCTAAATCCTTCAAACTGGCAGTTATCCACCCCCTTATTAAGAAACCTGACCTTGACCCATGTCAGTTGTCCAACTACAGACCGATATCAAATCTCCCCTTTATATCCAAAATTTTAGAAAAGGTTGTAGCACAGCAGTTCTGCTCACACCTACTTATGAATAACATTTTTGAAGTGTATCAGTCAGGATTTCGGCCTCATCATAGCACAGAGACGGCGCTAGTTAAGGTGGTAAATGACCTGTTATTGGCCTCTGATCAGGGTTTTGTCTCCTTACTTGTTTTGCTCGACCTTAGTGCAGCTTTTGACACCATTGATCACACTATACTGCTTGCTAGACTTGAGAACGTTGTAGGAATAAAGGGAACAGCTCTCTCTTGGCTCAGATCTTATTTGACTGATCGCTATCAGTTTGTGGATGTAAATGGTGAGTTCTCCACACTCTATGAGGCAAAGTTTGGTGTTCCTCAAGGATCTGCCTTAGGCCCACTGCTTTTCTCTTTATATATGCTGCCTCTTGGTGAAATCATTCATAAACATGGGATTTGCTTCCATTACTATGCTGATGATACACAGCTGTATATTTCAGCAAAGCCAGATGAGAGAGATCAGCTAAACAGTGTTGAGGAGTGTGTAAAGGACATTAGACAGTGGATGCTTAATAACTTTCTTCTGCTCAACTCAGATAAGACGGAAGTACTTTTACTAGGACCACATGCAGCTAGAAGCAAACTTTCTGATTATGTAGCATCTCTGGATGGTGTTTCTGTTTCAGCATGTACGGCTGTCAAAGACCTTGGTGTGATTATTGACCCGAGTCTTTCCTTTGAGTCTCACGTGAACAATATCACCAGGATCTCCTTCTTTCACCTTAGAAATATTGCTAAAATTAGAAATATGATGTCGTTACAGGATGCAGAAAAACTAGTTCATGCTTTTGTTACTTCTAGATTGGACTACTGTAACGCTTTACTGTCTGGGTGTGCGAGTAAGTGCATAAATAAACTTCAGTTAGTCCAGAATGCAGCAGCAAGGGTCCTCACCAGATCTAGGAAATACGACCACATCACCCCTGTTTTAATTAGTCTACACTGGCTTCCAATCAAATCTCGCATTGATTATAAAATATTACTACTGACGTATAAAGCACTTAACGGTCTCACACCGCAGTATCTGAGTGAACTTCTGTACCAGTATGATCCTCCACGCCTACTTAGATCAAAAAGGTGCTGGCTATCTGTTGGTTCCTCAAATAATGAAGACTCCAGCAGGGGGCAGATCTTTCTCTTATAAAGCCCCACAGTTATGGAACAGCCTTCCAATCAGTGTTCGGGACTCAGACACAGTCTCAGTGTTCAAGTCGAGGTTGAAAACCTATTTATTTAGTCAAGCCCTTTTATCAGTAGATTTTTTTTTCTTTTCTTAGGTAAAGGTGCAGATCTGGAGGAAACATGGATATAGAGTGTTTGGTGAACTGGTATATTTGTATGCTGTCGTCCCCTCACATTCACACGGTCACTCAGGTTTGTTGACGGTGGTGTGGTGGGTCGTCTCTTATCCCAGAGATCCTCATGTCTGTGTTACCTTCTGCTTCTCCCTTTTAGTTATGCTGCCATAGCGAGTCTTGCCGGAGTCCAAACTGCACAGTGACATTAACTTTCATACACCAATAGTTACACTTAATAATCCATATCCTTCTCTTCCCGTCACCCTCTCTCTCTCTCTCTCTCTCTCTCTCTCTCGATCGAGTTAAACATGCTCCTGAGGCTCCAGTGACCACTGTTCCTGCCCCTCTACCCTCCGTGGATCTTCACACTTCTGTGCAGCTTGGGACGGTATCTCATCAACACCTTGGGTGGTTCCATGAAATTCCGGAGTAGAACGGGTGCTTTGAGGATGGATTGGACTGTAGTTGGTGTCGGCGGTCTGCTGCACTGACTCGGGAGTGCAGTTTGCTTCTTCACTGCACCCCGCAACTTTGTATATATGCTTCAAATGGACATTTGGTGCAACCCAGATGAGGATGGGTTCCCTCTTGAGTCTGGTTCCTCTCAAGGTTTCTTCCTTATGCCATCTCGGGGAGTTTTTCCTTGCCACAGTTGCTCATCAGGGACAAACATACTTATAAAGAACATATTTACATTTAATCACCACATTATCTGTGTAAAGCTGCTTTGAGACAATGTTCATTGTTAAAAGCGCTATACAAATAAAAATGAAATGAATTGAATTGAATTGAATTGGATTGTCTCTCATGCCTCTGCTCTCTCTGGAGCTCCAGGCTTAACTATGCACACCTGGGACTCATCATCACTTCACCCCGCTCCTACACAAACCCCTCACTCACACTCACTCCCAGTTCGTTATTGAATGTGTTGGACGTTACGTACTGCTGTATGTTTGTGTTCAGTGTTTCATACAGGACTCTATGCGATCCATTCCATTCGGACTCCGCTCTCCTGTACCGACTGTGCTTCTCCTCCCCGCGCATCTCGGATCAGCTACGCTTTTCCCCAAGCGCACCTTGGACTCTCTTAGCCTAAGTGAGTGCGCGTGTGTGTGCCTCTCTCCCTCACTCTTATCATTAAAACCCGAGCGAGCTGTACTCCAGCTTCCGCCTCCTGTTTCACTCGCACCCTGACAGAATAACGAACCTCCTGAAAAGGAATATAAATTTAAAAAAATGTAAATTAAAAAAATGTAAATTAAAAAAAAGACAGATATGATCAGGTTGCCGCAGTGGTACCGGCACGACCCGAGCCTCGGGGGGAGGATTCGCTCTGCCGCGATGATGCAACAGCCAAGCTCCGCCTCTGAAAACACCCGGAAGCGCGCTGCCGTCCCTCGCGATTCATCCTCGCCGGCTCGGAACATGCAAGCGTGGCGGCGCCACACCCCCGGAGTGTATGATGGAATTCCCGGCTCGCTTTTCAGGCAATATAACAGATTGGGGCGGATTTGTACTGAGCATCGGTGAATACATGGACATTTATTCATCCTCTTACACAACTGAAGTAGGCAAAATCGCGCTCCACATTTCTCTGCTGTCTGGAGAATCCCTCTCTCTGGCCAGTATGTTGTGGAGCGCGACTGGAGGCAAATTTGGCTCGTGCGCCCGGTTTATCCGGCTTCTACCAGGGAACTAGGGATGGTCATCAGGACCTCTGGGGATCTTCACCCTGCTCCAGACCCTGCTCCAGGTCCTCCAGGACGGCGCGCCTCCACCCCAGGACCTCCAGGAGATCTCCGTCCTGCTCCAGGCCCTCCAGGACGGCTCCGTCCGCCCGAGGGACTCCAGGAGATCCTCACCCTGCTCCAGGACCTCCAAGAGAGCACAGCTCCGCCCCAGGGCCTCCAGGTGAGCGCAGCTCCGCCCAGGACCTTGAGGTGAGCTCCTCTCTGTCCCAGAGCATCTTAGTGAGCTTCTCTCCGCTCCAGAGAGTCCTGTAAGCTCCTCTCCGCTCCAGAGAGTCCCTGTGAACTCCTCTCCACTCCAGTGTGTCCTGAGAGCACCTCTCTGCTCCAGTGTGTCCGGAGAGCACCTCTCCGCTCCAGTGTGTCCCCGAGAGCACCTCTTCGCTCCAGTGTGTCCCTGAGAGCTCTCTCCACTCCAGGGCTTCAAGGAAAGCTCAGTTCCTATCCAGGACCTAAAGGAAAGCTTAGTTCCGCTCCAGAGACCCCAGGTGAGCTCAGCTCCACCCCAGAGTTCGATCAAGAGCTCCACGCGCCGCGCCGCCTCAGAGTTTCCAAGAACGCTCCACCCGGCTCCCTTTTTCCTGCCAAGGGTGCCATTACATTGTCACATGGCCGCGAAGGGGATGTCGTACCGCCGCCTGGCCGCAAAAAGGACGTGGTACCGTCGCCTGGCCGCGAAAGGGATGTAGTAGCACCACCTGGCCGCCTGGCCTTCCAGAGCCATCCGGCAGTGATGTCGCGGTCCCAGACTCTTCTGAGGGTGACACCACAGCCCCAAGCTTCTCCGATGGTGACGTCATGCCTCTGAGCTCCTCTGAGGGCAACGTCACGCCTCTGAACTCCTCCGAGGACAACGTCACGCCTCTGAGCTCCTCCGATGGCAACTTCATGCCTCTGAGCTCCTCCGATGGCGGCGTCTCGCCTCTGAGCTACTCCGTTGGTGATGTCTCGCCTCTGAGCTCCTCCGGAGATGATGTCTCGCTCACGAGCTCCCTGAAGGCAAGGTCTCGCTCCCGAGCCCTCCGTCGGCGCCGTCTCCCCCCGAGCTCCTCCTTCAGCGACGTCTCACTTCCAAGGCTCCCCGACCGCCGCTGAGGCGTCACTCGGTCTCTGGTCTCGGCCATTGAGGTAGCTCAGCCTCTGGACTCCGCTGAAGACGTCTCTCTACGCTCTCCCTCCATAAATCCTCCAGCACCAGCTGACTCGAATCAGGTTTTACTCACAATCACTGGAACTCATGGCAGGTGTGTGTGATTTACTACAGGCCTCATTCTGCAGGTGACTGGTGACTCTGAGGACAGTTAGAGCCCTGTTATTAAAAGGTGTTCTGACTTACAATCACAGTATTTTTTTTAAAACAATTCCGTTATTAAATTTTTTTTTTGTCTCTGGATTTTTGTTTGTTGGAAGATCACATTAAAGATGGAAGAAGTCTGACGTTTACAGTTTTATTATTTCTGTGTTTATATTTAAAAAATCTGCAATTTTATGAGTGTGTAGATTTTTATATCCACTGCAGATTTTAATGTTTTTTTTTTAGGCAAGCTAGCACTTTTTTTTCACTTGACTAAAATCCTTATCTCAGTTTCATGACACTTTCATGTGTGCTTCAAAAAGTAAATCTTATTCAATCAAAAAAATTCTGGCACTGCCTTGTGCAGGACAGAAAAGACTGCTTTTACCTTCAAATGTGACCTTATGCAGGTGTATATAAATGGTCTTTTAAGACACTTACCCTTGCATTCTAAAACGGTTCAAATTTGATATTATTCTGAAAGGCAAAGCCTAGTTAAAAATAATACAAAGAATGTTGAAGGTTTTAGGGTGAACTGTAGAATCTTTTTTTGCAATGCAGAAGAAGTGGAAAATAAAGTGAGTGATAATGTGCACATTAAATGTAGCTGTTCATTATTTAACTGAGAATAAGCCCATGCAGACAGCCACAGCCAGACAGACAAAGCAACAGAGAGGAGACAGACAGAAATATATAGAATTAAACTCAGGCAGCTATGTAGATATATGGAAGATGAAAGCATACATTTAAAAAAAGCTTGTTTTTTAAGCAAAATCCTGCACTTTGTCCCATTGTTTAATTATCGATTAATAGCCCGAGACAGACGGGAGGAACAGAGGAAGAGTTACACAGATGTAATTAGAGAACATACACTGAGGTTATTCCCTCGATGCCTTTCTCTCCTCCTCGGCTGCTGGTAAAGCCATAAGCACACACAACCACATTGGCAGCACAAAGATGTTAAAACCACACACACACACACACACACACACACACACACACACACACACACACACACACAAACACACACACACACACACACACACACACACACACACTTACACACATATACACACACACACACTTACACACATATACACACACACATATACACACAGTCACCAGGATAAGGACAGAGAGATGCAGGATTAGAGTGAAGGATTACATATAAGGGGAAAGGGAACGTGGGAAAAGAAGGAGAGAGAGAGAGAGAGAGAGAGAGAGAGAGAGAGAGAGAGAGAGAGAGAGAGAGAGAGAGAGAGAAAGATGGGTTAGAACCAAATAGTTATAACAGGGAGAGACACTAACCACAGTAACACACACACAAACTAAGAGCCAGAAGCAGTGTTAGAGACACCATGATCACTTCAACAAAGCTAAATTACTTCTTCCATATATAGATCCTGTGTGTTACTGAGTGCACGTGTGCTGCATGTGTTACTGAACAACATGGAATTCACTGGGGCACATAGTCAAAGTGGAATCAGTGATATTGAATAAAATGAGAGTTGAACAAAAAAAATCTATTCTGGTAAAATGCATTTGGGTTCCGCCACTGTGTAAAATGTAAATAAAGACAGAATGTAACGATTTGCAAATGTCATAATCCCATATTTCATTCACAACAGAACACAGGCAATAAAAAGTCTGGAAAAGTGAGTGTAACTATAAAGAAACAGCCGAAGGAACATTTTGCAACTAACTCAGTTAAATCCCAACCAATCAGTAACCTAATTAAAGACTTTGGGACAAAACTCATTAAAATGTACTGAGCAAAGTGGAAAACTGTTCTGTGGTCAA
>JBCEWE010001870.1:0-23050 GCA_039877035.1 Silurus lanzhouensis | reverse complement strand
AGCAATGTTTACCTTTAGTTCAAGCCTCACCCACAAGGAGTGTTCTGATTATCTTGTAACTACAAAACATTACGGTGTGATCTAACATGGGCGTGCCAGGCGCTGAGTATGTTACTCAGGTGTGGTGTCTCTCTAAGCTTAACTACCACGCCTCAGGGCTGGGACTCGAGCTGTGCGGGCCACTCCAATAGCATAGGCTCAGTCTAGAGCAGAATTAGCAGATATTCAATGCACGCCATGGGAGAGTCCATAAGATGTGTATTATGATGAACAAGAATGAAAAATTAATCTGTATGGGAAAGTTATTTGGGTGACCTTTAGTCCTATTATTCTTATGTTTGTCCAAAGGTTAAGCTTCCATTCACTCATGTACTGAGAGTAACCCAGGTTGTAGCTGTGGTTGCTTAGGCAGACTGTGTCTTTCCACTTTCTAGGAGAAAAATACGGAATACCCAGTTTTCATGCTATGACAATAGTGTCAAAAAAATCATAAATCTTTTTACTGTTAATTTTTAAATACATTTTTTGCAAATTTGCTCAACAAACACACTTTCAACATTCTTCTGTGACTGACACATATATTCTTCTTGTGTGTGTGTGTGTGTGTGTGTGTGTGTGTGTGTGTGTGTGTGTGTGTGTGTGTGTGTGTGTGTGTGTGTGTGTGTTTTTTTATTGAACAGTATGACTATATAATTCAGAGAATCAAAGCTGTAAATTTTCAGCTCTCTGCACATTTAATGTTATAATCTTTATGGCACACTCTTTTATTTAAAAAAAACAACAAAAAAACTGTGAATCTCATCACAAATATAAGACTTGGGGAGAACTTCTGGAGCTTCGGCGATTGATTTTGAGTTGGAGATTGATCCCAATTGAGTTTTGTGTTTCTTCTACTGGTTTCTTTCAACCTAAAGCCACAAAATAATAATAATAGTACGATGTTTCTTAAAATTCAGCTATAAAGTGAATTATTCAGGGCTGAGAATGTTGTTCTAGGGACAGTGTTCCTCTGAAAAAATTTAAGCATTTTTTATACACAACAGATTAATGTATGATAAATCGGCTGTTGTATTGTTGGCAGACATTTGCAGGTCTGCTGTGTAGTGTAAATTCTGCTTTGGTCCTCTTAGCCTTTCAAGACCTGTGCTGCCCTATTCAAAGCTTTTACAAGCTGCTACTGTGGTAGAATATTTTTGGTAATTTGAAATATCATTTTTGAGCACCGTCTGGTTATATGGCGCTCCAGTTGGTAGCCGGTTGGTAATATATGCTGATCTCTGTCTTTTGCATACTATAAGTCATAATATCTATAGTCCATACCCAGCTGCAGTTGTGTGCAGTGCGGCATTATGTGTCGCATGAACTAGACCAGTAGGATGTAAAACAGTTTGGAAAAAGTTAATCAAGATCACGATGCCCTCTGAAGGTTGAAGCACAACTGTTGGCAGAAGTGTTTCATTAATAAGGTCTTCAAACTCCCAAAATTGGCCAAGTGAACTCTGAGGACGTTTTTGCTGTTTTTGGTCATTATGGGTTCATTGATTTTATTTTATATATTTTATACAGCCGATACAAACATCAACACAAAAAAAAACCTTCCAGCCATTAATATAATTTTAGCTCCATCATGGCCAGTGCCTTGTTTATCCGACATTTTGAACCATTAGTGAAGGAAAAACAGTGTGGACTCTTGTTAGTCCATGTTGTGGACTGTTTCCTCCTCCCACTGGCTGCGGTGCACAAAGAAGGCCTTCTCATTCCCTGACTTGTTAATCTTCTCTGGTTAAATGTGTTTTGGGATGAGGTGGGTTTCCCTCCGTGGTTCTCTCTCTCTCTCTCTCTCTCCCCTCTCCCCTTTTTCTTTCTCTCTCCTCTCATCTCGCTCCTGCCTGTAATGACCGTCTCTATGCGCAGGCAAATGTCAACTCCGCACAGAAACGTTTATTTCACAGAGGCGTGTAGTTGGATCTCTTCCATACTTTCAGTGCTACATTCATTCAGAGCTCGGCTTGTTTGGCTCAGGCCGGTGTCCAGTCACTGCGGTTGGCCGAGGCAGCATGGTTAACATTTTCAAGTGAGCTCTTGTTTCGTAGCACGACTGGCTAAGTAAATATTTTGACTGCTTCTCCTTTGACATTCAACCTTCATTAAGAAAATACCAAGAGACTGCGGATAACTTGGACGAGTGTAATACGTCTCGATCTTATTCAACAGCAAGGCTCGCAGTGTATCTATGATAGTGTGAATTGATGATACATGACTGAAGGGACACTAGACTTGCATGTGAAATTTCTTCTGCACTATATATATGGCATTAATGGAACGACAGTGTGGGGTTCTATGTTTATGTATTTATTTTTCAACAAATTTTTTTATTTTTTATCCCTGCATCATGGGTTTGGATGTTCTTGTGGGATTTCATATTCTTTTCAAGCTGTGTTGTATAAAACAAGATGGTATAACATTATAATGAGTGCCTCTTTTGTTGCCTCAAGACCTCCTCGGTTCTCTCTATGATTTGAACATGACTAAGAAGAAGAACAAACCATACCTGAGCTCGGAAATGTACACAGTCATAGATAGATATGGGATGAAGCAGCTGTAGCTATTTAGTCCAACATTGGCTTTTGTTTAGTTTTTTTCCCTTTGTTTGGTTTGCTTCGCATGAATGGTTAAGCCATTTTGGCTTTGGATATTAATTTGTTGGACATCATGAGTTATGATTCCAATTATAATACCTGACCTCGCACCATCATCTTGTAAATTCTTATTGCGCTGGTGTGTATTTTCATGTTGTAAGACATTGTAAGAAAATGGTTGATAAATGAATCATTTTTTTTATAAAGTTGAACAGGAATGCGGTGTGTCGTGGTAGCAGTGATGCTGTGAATCTGTAAGGGTCTGTACAGCTTTATAGATTACCAACTTTAAAACTTGGTGCCGAGTGCCCGGCTGCGGCGCTGGATCTCCACGTGAAAAGCAGATGATGCTCTTTTCACGCTGCACTAAAAGCCCATCCTCCCCCCCCTTACAAAGGGTCAAGGCTGTGGGGCAAAGCGAGCCAATGTTTAAAGCCAGTGGCTTTAGGAGTGATAAACGTCTTTTGTACACGAGACGCCGCACATGTCCTCATATGGCGAGCGCTTCAGGCCAGCTTAGTCTCGGCTTGGACGTCTGCCAGGCCCCTGCTGTGCCTTGTAAAAGACAGGGAGGAGTGCTCGTGGAGGTGGAACGCTCTCTTACTTTGTTCTTCAGACAGTATAGTTTTTAAATAATGCTCTCATCAGTTCTTTTAGCTTTTTATGAAATTGCAGTATCTAATCATGTATCTTAATTTGCTGATCTTATTCTTGAGGTTAAGAAAGAGTTTACAATAAAAACGAAAAGAATTACATATTGACTTATTGGGTAAGTAGTTAAATAAATAAAATATAGGTTAAACTCTTCTGTGAGTTGGACACTGTAAGCCATTTGGGTTATGTATTTTGTTTATAACAAAAGTATTAGGACACCTGAGATTTCCAGCCATATGCTCCTCTTTTCCAAATTGTTACCACAAAGATGGAGACACAGTTGGATAGGATTTTCCCTCTTTACTTGAATTAGGAGACCCAAACCTGTTCCACCATGATGATGCCCCTGTGAACATTGCTGGGAGGTGGTAGCTCAGTGGTTAAGGCACTGGCACTTGGATCAGAAGGTCACAAATTTTAAACCCAGCTCACCATGTTGGACCCTTGAACAAGGCCCTTAACTCTTAACTGCTTAGTTGTAAGTTGCTCTCAACTCTAAATGCTATAAATGTAAACGTAAACAAAGCCAGCTCCATGAAGATATGGTTTACATGGGTTGTGGCCTGCTATAGAGCTCTGAACTCTGACCCTACTGAACACCTTTGGGATGAATTGGAACACTGACTGCACTCCAGGCCTCCAAACCCTACATCAGTACCTGTGACTAAATGAGCACAAATCTCCACAAACACACTCCAAAAACTAGCAGAACAAATTTGGACTGCATGTAGAATTAAATGTTCGAAAAGCTTTTACAAATTGTATTGTCAGGTGTACCGTAGCAATGAGAAACATCAAGCTCAGACAGCAAAGATGTGTTTTGCTAAAGGACAACCTACACACTGATGTGCGCAATCATTTGTTTTAAATTTTGGTAAAAACAAAATTCTGCTAAAAAAAAAAAAAAAGGCACATAAGAACCACTTATAAAGCCGAGGAACCAACAGTAAAGCAGCAGGCAATTACATAATAATCTGCATGCTAATTGGTTTATTATTTACCCTTCGGTTTGGGTAGTCCCTGCATACATCTCTCACAGGTGGAGTGAATGTGGTTTAACATTGAACAACAGGAACAGTTATTTTACTCACACAGTAGGGAATGATACACCACAGCACTCTTTCTTATTCACAGCAATGGGAATTCCCTTTTATCCCGAGCATGAAGAACGATATTATGGTTATGTACGGCGTTTTTGCTGTTAAAAAAAAAAAAACTGTTGCTGTGATTGGATTCCAAGTTAACGAAGATCCTCTGTCTTTTTTTCTCTGTCTCTTTGCAGTCAAGCCGTTCACCACCACTGTAAAAGATATGCGTCTCCACAGGGACGACTTCGAGATGCTCAAGGTGATCGGCAGGGGCGCCTTCGGAGAGGTAAGCTGATCTGATTCTTCCTCGTGTGAGGGGGAAAAAAAACGTACTATTGAAACAGCAAGCGATTTTACAGTCCCGCAAAAAAAGCTCTTATCTACATCCCCAGGCTTGTTCCTTCCTCTCCTTCTTCTACTCCTTTGCCTCATTTCTCTTCCTCTTTCGTCCCGTCGGTTCCCCAGGGCTCTGGCCCTGGCTTTCCCCGTGCTGTTTTTGGGACAGGACAGATTTGGGTGTTTGAGATGGATCGTTCGAACTGTGGAATGTGCCGCTCCAGTACCTTTACTACATGCTCCGGGTTGCGGCAGCGTTTACACAAAGCACGCACTTTCTCCTGCTCACCGTTTCTCCCTTGATTGATGGATAAAAGGGTGGCTCGGGTTTCTCACTCCCACTCTGCCTTTCTGCATATCACGTTTTAGCCTTTTCGGCGAACCTTATTGGAAATAACAGCCGAACACTTCGCCAGTACATCACCAGATTAAAACTCTGCTCCACCATTTTACACTTTTTTTCTTTTTTTCTTTTCCAGTCTAAATCCTCTTGCCAAAAAGCTCAGCATTTACACAGTGGCCTTTTCTTTTTTTTTTTTTTTTTTTTGGAAGAGGGGAAACACATAAAAGCAAAACATTTTTGCCTACAAAAATTCTTTCACTGTTATTTACATTCATTCCAAATGTAAGACAAAGAAAGCAGGCATGAAATCAGTGTTTCCCATCATTCCCAGTGAGCTTCTGTGCATTTGAGCTTTAACAGTATCGAGAATGATTTTCTTTCTCAAATGAACTGTTGGAAATGACGGTTGTAATGAGTTAACCATATTCGCTCGACATCGAGCTTACATTATTTACTCTCGCACGCTTCAGCCTGTTTGTTACTCCTATGACGTGCAGCCAGTGCAAAGCTATGTCTGGAATCAGCCGGTTGTTGATGGATTACGTGTTGGACCGAGCCCCGCTAGTCCACATTGTATGATGCAGCAGAAAGAAGTTTGACATCATCGACCAATAGAATTATCAATGTTAGAGTGAAAGGCACTTTCAGATGTTTTTTTTCCCCTCATAAAATCTCCTTATCCATATATACCATATACAGTATACACCTCCGATGCTACTAAGCGCTGAACAGGAAGACTGTGGAACGTCTTGATTTCATATTCCTTCAGCCCAGATCTTTCCCGCTTCACAGCGCAAGGGTCTGTAGTGGCGCAGGAAGCAGGGCAGGATAGCACCACTTTCAGGAAGAGCTCAGGAAGTAAATACTGTCTCAAAGGAGAGCCTGTTACAAAAATAGTGTTTCCCCTCACAGATAATACATTGTGAAGCACACACTCTCTCCAAGCAGTGTTTAGCAGTCTCTCTTTCACCGGATTACTCATCCATGTGGTCTTTTCCTGGTTTAGGATGCGGCTTATTATGGTTTTTCAGATCAAAAAGAGCTTTTAGAGTTGTTGTTGTTTTTAGGGATATTTCTCTGCGCATGAAAGCGTTCTCGAGACTTGAAATGAACAACTTCGTTATTCAGGTGACCGGTTTAATCACTTCTACCTGGAAAAGCAGTTCCTTTTTTGAAATCCTGATTAATTACTGCTCTTGAATGAATTTCGGACCTGCTGGAGGAATCTGAATTCAGTTTCAGTTATCGGAATTTATCGCATTGTAAAACCACAATGGCTTAAAATAAACAGTTCGGACAAGGCCAGCGTGTGAAACAGGTTTCGGTTTACTTGCAAAAATTCTTAAAACGGGAACTGTTTTATTCATTTACAGACCACATCATTTTTTTTTTTTGATACTCTCACTGTGTCATATTGTTTACCCTACTGAATGTGTGTGAGTGTGTGTGAATGAGAGGCTTCGCTCACTTCCACTCCCAGCCACTCGTTTCCTCTCGCTTGAACACTACAGGATGCATTTCCAGATAAGTCTCCGCATTTCCTGTGCATGACTGATGTGTCCCTCTTCTGAACGAGTCTCGAGCAGGGAGATTCAGGACGGTTGAATATTCTTTATTGTACACCAGATTCTTCTCAGCACTCGGCGCCCCGTGCACTTTACTAGCTGCCAAACCGTCCCCTCCCTCTGCCTCGGCCGAAAATTGTTCCGAATAAGTCTTTACAGGAGGAGGAGGAGAGGAAAAGGGGAAGAAAGCAGAGTATGAAGTGCATGTGAGAAGTGGTAGTTTGCTAAAAGCTTTAGTGTTTGTTTGTGAATGTACAGAAACTGCATGCTGACTAGGGATGAAACCGATTTCAGGAACGACTGCAGGAAATAGAGCAACAAGTAACACTGATTTGCTTACAGTATCTCACAAAAGTGAGTACACCCCCCCTACATCTCAGCAACCAGTTTAGTATCTTCTCCAGGGACAATACCATAGAAATTAAACTTGGATATATTTTAGAGTAGACAATGTGCATGTATAGCAGTACAGATTTACTGTCCTCCATTTATTTTCTGAGGACAATGCTATACAAGCTGCACACGGACTACTCTAAAATATATCCACATTTCTTTTCCATAGTATTGTCACTTGAGATAAATATCAATAATAAAATGGTTGCTGAAATGTGAGGGGTGTACTCACTATTGTGAGATACTCTATATGTTTATCGATTATTTATTCGATTTTATTCCTCTTGGTTAATGTAGACTTTACTAATTATAATGCTTCACTTTGGGATTAGTACAGTAAGAAAAATATATAGTATAATAATACAACACTAAACAACAAATCTGGACATACAGTCGGATGGATTCCTCGAATCACTCTTATGGTGGTGTGGTGTGTGTGTGTTGTGGTGTGTTGTGTGTGTGTGTGTGTGTGTGTGTGTGTGGTGTGTGTGTGTGTGTGGTGGTGTGTGTGTGTGTGTGTGTTGGTGGGGTGTGGTGGTGTGTGGTGGGTGGGTGGTCCAGCATTTTTTCAGTCCCCCCTCACAACTTTAGTTTCGACCCTCAATCAGCTTTTATTGTTCATCCAGAATGGGAGAAGTAAGTGTGGTTTCTTTTCTTTCTTTTTTTTTGAGACGTTTTAAAGAAAAATAGCACTTGGAAGGAAGAAGAAGAGAATGTAGTGATTGTGTTTTTGGTGAGGTGCATGGCCAGTACAATTAGCTAGTTTTGCTATTCTCCCAAACCCTAGCACATACATAAAAAAATACACTTTAAAAGATTAAAGCAAAATATTAAATGTATCAACTTGCTGGCTTTGGAGAATAATTAAGTAGCTAACAATTTGAGAGACAAATCTCAAGTGACTTCCCAGTGGTTTTGTTTTGTTTTATAATATTAAATAATCACAAATTAATCTAGCAGTGAGAAAATTGAAGAACACCGATTTACACTATTATTTCTTATTCTTATATATTTTTTATGTTATATGTGCTGCTTGCCTTGTAAATCACTGGACATGTACCACATGCTGCCTAGAAAATGGCAAGCAGCTGCACAGAAAAATAATGCATGTTAGGTGGAAATGACATTAAAAATGTTTATGCGGTAATATTTCAATATGCTGCATGATTATAGTGTAATGTAAATGAATTCATGGTGCATTTCATGTGATCTTATTTATTTGTTTGCTTTTAGCTAAATTGGTGCACTCTACGGACAAAAGTATTTGGACACGTTATATGCGATTCTTCCCCTACTTTTTACCACAAACAGGGAGACACACAATTGTGTAGGATGTTGATAGCAATGTAGTAGCATTGCATTTTTACTTCACTTGAACTTGGAGACCCAAACCTGTTCCAGCATGACAAAGGTCTGCTCTATGATATGTTTTACAGGGGTTGTAGTGAAAGATCAACTCCACAACCACATTGTAAAGTGAAGAATGAAGGTTAATATAATAGTAAATGGGGACTGAATGTGATGTTCAAAAAGCACATACAAATGTCATGGTGAGGGGTCCACAAACTTTTGTTTATTTAGTGTATTTTTTATCGGGTTTTGAAGTAGGACTAAACCAAAAAAGGAGTTGATTGTAATCCACTGACTGTAC
Source organism: Silurus lanzhouensis (assembly GCA_039877035.1). Classification (NCBI taxonomy): domain Eukaryota; kingdom Metazoa; phylum Chordata; class Actinopteri; order Siluriformes; family Siluridae; genus Silurus; species Silurus lanzhouensis. The sequence goes on along the minus strand of JBCEWE010001870.1, from coordinate 14,381 downwards.
GTCTGGTCCTCTTTGAGAAATCTCTGAAATCAGTAAAAGAAATCTGATGGTTGCAGCACATAGTTTTATTATAATATTCATTGAGAAGTTTGCATTCACTCGCCTGTAAAATCCTGTTTTTCAGCACACTGCAAATATGTTTTAGAGTGAAAAACTCTGGGATTTTTCTTTGATGTGCACACTCAGCTGCCAGACTAAACTGAGGAGTGATGCATCTCCCCAGCCTTTATTTCTTTTGCAATGTTTATCTAGTATCGGGTTTGTACAGTGAATCACTTGTGTCCTAGATAATAAGGTCAAAGTACGTTCGAGACCCAGCCCTATACATGGTGTCAGTACACACTGAGTGATTGTTGTGACTCTGATACTGATCCGGAGCTTCCCAGCCATTTTTATTCCACTGCTGGATTTAGCTTTTCTCGTTTATTGGTTCTGCAGAGCTGCCGAATGTTACGATTGCTTTTGAAGTGGAAAAAATGCCAGAGCCCACAGAAGCTGCAGCGTTCGATCCTTCGGGCGCTGACTGTGCATGAAGCCTCTGCCTTGTGCGAAAGTACGGCAAGTGACTTGTCCAATCATGCAGCTGCGCAACTCGACTGTGGCCGCACGCTCCTTCCTTTTACACAGCGCCCCGCCTTTCCAATCAGGTCAGGCTGACTGGCTGTGTCTAAAAAAGGAGAGATAGAAAGAGGACAAGAGACACTTGGGGAGGAAGAATCGAAATGGCTCCTGAGCACATTGGGTTTGTTTTTGTAATGAGGTCAGTTATCTGGTGTGGGTTCGGAGGATGTCTGATGCAGAGTAAGTGCTTGATTGACACTTCCCTTGCCCCCACCTCAAAAAAGTGTACCTTTCGCATACTTTACCTGTGACGTCTACTTTACTGTGTTTCAACCTGTTTGGTCTGTCGGTTAGTCAATCTGTCTTTCTTTGGGTTATCAGTGGATCCCTGTTTTTTTTTTTTTGTTTTGTTTTGTTTAGGTCACCGTTTTTAATCTGCCCTGGTGTGTACGTCTGTGTGAGGTGTTTCTTTACAGGCGCTTGCTACAAGTAAACACGTCATGTAATGTCTAAGCAGAGGGAATGGACTATACCTTTATACCCTGTATAACTCTACAAACACTACAGAAACTCCTGTCTTTAGGAAGTACCCAATTTTACCATTTGCAGTTCCTCAAGCATGTATAAGACCTAGACCTATAATATGAGTGACTGTCTGGCCTTCAGAATATTCCCTTACCACTCTTCTAGACAATCTAAGAACGTTCATGATGCTTTGCACTTTTTCTTAATGTGTAAAGGTACACTATATAGACAAAGATATTGGGACACCAGACCTTACCAGCGACAGGTGGTTCTCCAAAGTTGAAGGCTCACAACTGTATAGGCTGTCTTTGGATGCCGTAGCATAAAGTCTTCCCTTTCATTTCCCTTAATTACCCAAACCTGTTCCAGCCTGACAGTCCCATTGTGTTTAAAGCCAGCTTTTTAAAGATATGCTTTGGAGAGGAAGATCTTGAGAAGCATGCTGTAGAGCTCTAACCTCAGTCCCATTGAACACCTCTGGGATGGATTTTAATGCTAACTGCATCCCAGGCCTCCTCACCTCACCTACATCAGTAGCTGACTTTACTTACACCCTTGTGGCTAAATGAACACAATTTATACCACCATACTCTAGTAGAACAACATCTCAGAAGAGTGGAGGTTATTATAATGGCGAAAGTAGGAATAATTGTGGAACATGCGACAACTGTGTGAAAATGTCATCATAACAGGAATAGCGAGAAGTAATGAATTTGTCCCATGTAACTGTTTTATATTATACGTGTAACGGGGTGTAACGGTACACGTATTCACACCAAACTTTTTTCGGTACAGGGCTTTCGGTTCGGTGCACGTTTTCCAAATACATCGTTAAAATCCAAGTTCCCACGGGAACGTGTTAAGTGGCGGACCGCAGGTTTATTTAGTCTTGTGTTCTTATTTAGAACACAACAATACCATGGGTTACGATTTCTAGTCGGTTGAAATACGATTTGTAGTGCGTTGGTTTGCGCATGCGTGAAATCACACCACTTCTGGTTTTACACCAGTCACTGATATGGAATTATTTACCGTTTGCTTTAAGAAATTCTCTTAAAAGGAGCAAATCCTGACAATTCCACATATCGAGGGAGTGAATGAATGAATACATTTGTAAAGTATACTGAAATAAGTAGAGCATGTATTTAGAAAATGTCAAACACGCACTTATACACAGCTGTGTTACCGAAATGGGGTCTAACAAATGTAAAATATTGAATACAAATTTTCGATTTATTAAATTTTATTTAACCAATATAATTTTTGCCAATTTAATTGATTACTTAATGGAATCAATATAATAAGTGTATTGCTTTAATTTGATTTATTAGATTTTATTTTTTTTGTATAAAATTAGATTGTATATTATGTAACCGCGCAAGCATTTTATTCAAAATTGTTTTAAAAATGTAAACTGTTGTTCACAAATATTATTAATAGTAAACTGCGGTAATAAAAAAAACGACAAGCAATTTTATTTTTCGCATTTCTTCCCTCAAACCGTACCGAAATTGAACCGAACTGTGAATTTTGTGTACCGTTACACCCCTAGTGTGTACTAAATATTACATTCATAATTACTAGACAAAAGCTAAATATATAAAAGAATGAATGGCTGAGTGAGACATGTGCAGCACACACCGTCTCTCAAAATTTCCTAGCGAAACATTGCACATAGAGCATGATCATCATGAATGGAAAAATTATAGGAGTAGTAATAATAAATTTTAATTTAATTTTTTGACTATTTTAATTACGTTTGTTTTGGCTCTAAAAACTTTTCTGTAATAAAGCATTTACAGGTGATTAAACCCTTTTTTGCCATTACACCTCATTCGTTTTAGAGCAGTTTATGCCTCGAATAGTGCAAATAAACAGCGTATGAAATAAATATATGTATAAAAAAAAACATTATGCAGTATATATAGAGCTCCTCATATCTTGGTGCTTTATTCTCACAGAACTGGAGTGCTCTCACAGACACTTCTGCGTGTGCCCATTTTTAAAGAGCGTCCTCACGCCACCTGTAGCGGTTTAGGGTTATTTGTATTGTAGGAAGATTCTAAAGTTCCTCCTATTGATATTCGGACAGTAGAGTTTGCAGTGTGCTTTTGTTTTTGATTGGCTTTATTCATTGTAGGATGCATCAGAGCATTTTGTACGAGTGAGGAATAAATGAGTGATTTCAGGTTATACTATTATCAGTAGTAATGTACCATTAGTCCAAATGCATAAGTTTTATAATAGAGAGAGGTCTTGTATTACAGATGCCACCCAGAAGCCTTTGGTCAAGTATTACAAGTGCTTACAAAAAAACTAGTGTTGGGCAGAAAACAGGGAATAAAAAATTGCATTGAGCAAAAAGAACTAATAATTCATATAAAACTTTTGTGGTTTAAGTGTCAAGAGTGCAGCAAGAGTGTCCTTCCATGGTAGCTCAGTGGTCAAGGCATTGGACTTTGGAACGGAAGGTCACAAGTTCATATCCCATCACCACTAAGCAACCACTGCTGGGCCCTTGAGCAAGGCCCTTAACCCATCCCCGCTCAGTTGTAAGTCGCTCTGGTTAAAGGCATCTCCCCAATGCCATAAATGTAAAAATGAAAAGGAAACCAGCGTAGGTATCAAAGGCAATAAAAGTTTTATTTGTTTTGGTTTTTTTCCTCAAAAAAAATTCATTTTTCTTTCCACAAATGTGATCAAAAAAGCTGCAAGAATCGTGATCTCAAAGAAAATATCATAAATGGTTGAGCCCAAATGCAACTAGTTTTCCTTATCAGAAATCAAAATGCAACATTTATTATTCTATAAGCTCGTATACGACTAAGTGAAGCGCCTGAGTTAGAGACCCGTTCCCTGTCACACACACACACACACACACACACACACACACACACACACACACACACACACACACAGAGTTAATCCCTCTCCCTGACACGCCCTCATCCATGCAGGGTGTGTCTGTCCGTTCCAAGCCAACAACGTCAGTGACAGCCCTTTTCTCCTCCCTGTCTCTTCCTTTCTTTCACCGATATGCTGTTCTGGAGAGGAAGTCTTTATTCACCTTCACACGCAGCCATTGTCTCGTTGTCACCATGTTTCACCTTGTCACCGTGTTTAACAGGTGATTATGTTGTTGACCACTTCCCATGTTTCTTGCTGGTTCACTCCTTTGTACCAGACGCATTACAGAACGGGGGAAAAAAAATTATAAAGTGCCTCTTTACCCAAGTGGTGTTAACCCAAGTAGGGCAAATGTAAATAAGTGATGAGAAAACATGCCGAATTATTCTTAGTCCCTTAATTGGGCTGCCTTCTAATTTACTTTTTTAAAGCATGTGCTAACCTTTCACAACCTTTGCTTTTTTTTTATTTCTTCCTACTTCTTTAGGTTGCCGTGGTGAAGATGAAAAACACAGAGCGCATTTACGCCATGAAAATTCTAAACAAATGGGAGATGCTGAAAAGGGCTGAGGTAATGTATAAGCCCCGCCCCCCCCTTTTTTACACCTTTTGTAGATTTTTTTATTTCTTATTATAATGTAGTTCCCAATCACACAGATTTCTATGGCACCTTTTGGAAACACAATGAAGCAAACAAAATGTGTTTATTTACCTTAAGCCCTTCTAATGCTACCAAGGACCTGAGCAATGCCTGAGATCAAATCTGTTCATTGTGGTCTATAGCTCTTTTTTTTCTTCTGCTTTTCTGCTTCATCTTGACCTAGTTTCAGCACAATGAGCTTTGACAGTAGCCCTGGCTTTGCACATCAGGAGAGCTTTTGTCAGTGTGGCTAGTCAGAAACCCACCCAGGTTCTAGTAACACTAACATGCATGCAAAGGTTTACTAGAATAGCAGAAAGTAAAATAGCTCTGTATTTGTCTACAGTACTGTTATTTATTTTTTTATGTGTATATATATATATATATATATATAAGACTGCCTGTTTCCGAGAGGAGAGAGATGTTTTGGTGAACGGAGACTGCCAGTGGATCACGACCCTGCATTATGCCTTTCAGGACGATAATTTCCTGGTGAGTGTCTCAATCTGTCGATAATCACAATTAATCCGTGGCCTGAACTGACGAACGACACTCGCGTGCTGTCGCAGCGGTGTTATTGTTATTTTCAACACTGCCGAAGCTCATTTCAGGCTCCATCTCATAAATGAATCGCATTGTCCTGTTCTTTAGTACCTGGTGATGGACTACTATGTGGGCGGAGATCTGCTAACACTACTCAGCAAGTTTGAGGACAGACTGCCCGAGGACATGTCCAAATTCTATCTGGCGGAGATGGTTCTTGCTATTCACTCAATTCACCAGCAGAATTATGTGCACAGGTAAATGGGTGTGTGTGAGAGAGAAAACGAGCAATACATCATACTGTAAAGATGCAGATCAGTTGCTTGTAGAACCGGTTTGCATGCACTATAGTGCTTAGCAGTGGTGGACAAAATAGACCAACCATGTAGTTGAGTTAAAGTTGAGATACACTCGGTAAAATGTAACTCAAGTAAAAGTGTCTCTTTAAACTTTTACTTGAGTAAAAGTACAATAGTACTTGCCGTCAAATGTACTTAAGTATCCGAAGTACTACAATTTATTAGGGTTATAATGTTTTATTGTCATTTTTGTCACAAGACTTTTTATTAATCAACTCCGTTTATGTGAAGACACTGTTGCTCTCAGCACACCACTCTATTAATAGAAATCTTGGCGAGTTCAAGTCAGGAGATTCTTTCATCAATTCTTCCTCTCAAAATGTTCTGCTTGCTGTTGAACTGACGCTGAACTGTATGTTGGTGATAAGTAGATACCACCAAGCGACAATCAAAACAAGTTTAAAACGGAGCACACGCTCGACCCTGATTGGCGGCTTGCTGTGTGTTTGACCAGTCAAGTTTTTATCCACTCATAAATTAAAAGGAACGACTGAAATGGAGTTGAGCAAAAAGTACGATATTTGAACTTGAACTCTAGTGAAGTTATAAATACTTCAGTAAAGTACAGATACGCAAAATAGCTACTTAAATACAGTAACACATTACATTTACTTCCTTACTGTCCACCACTATAATGCTTAGCAAGTCAACGGTTTGCTCCGTTTGAACAAATGTGTGTGTAGATACAGGAATCCGTGTGCTCGCACATGTAGGCACTGCATGTCCAACTCCACAGAGTAATGAAAAAGCCACAGATGGCACTGGTCTGTGGCGGTGCAGAGGGCTTTTCCTGTCTTACCCGGTGTGTATAACTTGTACAGGACAGCTATCCTGTCCAGCAGAGCCCTTTTCCTTCCTACACCACGAGGGCTCGGCCGCTATGTGCTGCTTCCTGAAGCACTAACAGCATTCGCACCATTTCTAGCGCCAGTGACAACAAAAAGGATGAACTTCACCTGGTATCATGTTTCAGGAAAGAGTAGTCAGAGCCCAACTAGTCATAAAGGTCTTACTATATTTGTTTCATTATGAGCGATGTCATGGTGAAATTTACACAAATGTTCCCAGTCAAAACATGGTTACAGTTATTTACTAACTGGTTTAGAGAGACTTGTCCATGTGTCACTTTTGGCTCTTAAAAAAGATTTTTGTAGTTGATAAAATAATAAACAGGAACGTTAAGTAAAACTGGTCTTTTGATATAATATCTTTTAATGGCTAATTCCAGCACCAACATTCCCAACATTGTGTGGAATCAATGATCTAAGTAAGCTGTTTTGAGAGTAAAGGGAGGCCCTATCCAGTATTAGTATACTGCTCACTGAGTATAAAACTCCAAATCCAAAAAAGTTGGGACATTGTAAAAGACTTTCCCATTCAAAATAGCCTTATTTTGTCCTTAAAATGGTACACACAGATCAGGCATAACATTCTGACATTGCAACATTATGACCGGTGACGTGACTAACCCTGATTATCTGTTCATTATGGCACCTGTTAGTGGATTGGATACATTAGGCAGCAAGTAAACAGTTTGTCCTCAAAGTTGACGTGTTAGAAGCAGGAAAAATGGGCAAGCGTAAGGATTTAAGTGAGTTTGACGAGGGCCAAATCTTCAAAACTGCAGCTCTTGTGGGATGTTCCCGGTCTGCAGTGGTTAGTAGTATTTAAAAAAAAAAAAAAAAGTTCCAAGGAAAGAACAGTGGTGACCTGATGCACGTGGGGAGTGAAGGCTGGTTCGTGTGGTCCGATCCAACAAACGAGCTCCTGTAGCTCAAACTGCTGATGAAGGTAATGTTGTTAATGATTGACAGGTCAGGACTGTTTTGGCAGCAAAAGTTCAACACAATTTTAGGCAGGTGGTCATAATGTTATGACTGATTGGTGTATATTCTTAGTTTGAACAGTTGATTTTTGTTTTATTGTGAATGGAATATGGACTTCTGAAATTTGCAAAGCATTGCATTTTGTTTTTATTTACATTTTACACAGCGTCCCAACTTTTTGGGGGTCGTATCTTGCACGGTTATTTGTCCATAAAGAAACAATTTGACTAATAAACAATGTGGACCTAATATGAATGTTTATACCAGGCATTTACTTTGCTTTGACATCATGGTCCTGTATCACCTGTAAGAAACGACAGAGTGAAGATCGGATTAGTCCCGAGAACTTTGTCTTCACACCCTCTTTAAAAGGCTTGAACAGGTATTGTTTTGTGCTATAACATCTGTCGTCTTCTTTCTCAGGGATATTAAGCCTGACAACGTGCTCCTCGATATGAACGGCCACATCCGACTGGCCGATTTTGGTTCCTGTCTACGGATGATGCCTGATGGAACGGTGAGTGAGCCGCAGCCACAGCATCCATTTATGAGGTCCTGTGAAGAGAATTATTTCACTGTCCTGCCCCTTCTGATTTTGTTAAAGCAAAACCTGGTTGCAGTTTGTAAAAGCATTGTTTCCAGACCTAATAGCAGACCCCAGCATCTTTTAAAGTCAATGACTAGAGCTGTGGTGGCTCAATGCTTAAATATTTACTGGTCAAAAGGTTGAGGGTTCAAGCCCCAGCACTGCCAAGCAGGTCTTTGATCAAAGCTCTTAACCCCTCTGCTCTGGGTGCACCATATCCTGGCTGAACATGCATTCAGGTATATAAGAAGCAAAGAGTTTTACTCTGCTGTATTGTTTGTGACAAAGAAAGGCTTTTTCTTTTTTCTTCTTATCAAACTGCAGAGAAGTTTTGTAGGAAAAAAAATGTCCCCTGTCCTGCACCCAATCCAATCAGAGCATCTTATCAAATGTGCAAAATGCAGTTACAGGGCACAATCCCGATTAGATGCTAAGTAGATGAGATTTCAGCACTGCTCTACTTGTGCTTTTTTTTTTTTTTGTCCCTGGTTGAGTTGTTGATACCAGCTGTGATTGAATCAGTTTCAGGGTTTTCTTCATGTGCTTTATCAGCCCAGATGAATAGATTAGTGAAATTGAGGCCCAGCTGAACAATTAGCTTTATCACCGCAGGCCATGTGATTATCTCTTTCACTGATTGATTGTGTAGCTGTAAACAGCACTGATTGGTTCTATATCAACTCGTCAAGCTAACTTTTCCCTATTTTATAAAGTGCAATGTTGTTGCTTCATTTATTTCAGTTGAAACTATAAATAGGTATTTTGACACTTAAAAAAAAAAAATTCTTCCAGTGCGTTAACTAACTGCACACACAGCGTCTGTGAATTATCACACAATCCATTTTTTTCCCCCTGCCAGACATGACAAGCTAAATTATTACCAAGAGTTTTATTTTTTGTTCATTTGACCAGAGTATATCGAACAAAAAGTGTTCAGAATTTCTATAATAACAAATGTAAAGGATTCGGTGCAGTTTATTGTTGTTTTTGGCGCAGTTGTTCTTGCTGCTTTCAGATTATTCTGCTGCTCCATTCAAATGACTGTTGGCTGTACTTTAAAAAAAATGTTTAATTTATATATATATTTTTCCCCCTTATCATTAGTCTGTGTGCGAATCTTGATTGTGAAATCTTTGCATCTTGGGTCACCTGCCCAAAGATGATTAGTTGTGACTTAATGAAGTTTCCATCTGTGTATCATCAAAATTATATGGTCTTTGGTATGGCTCTGTATCTTTTTGAACATTTTTCCTTGGTAATAATTTTCTAGAGAACTTTCCAAAGCTCTTTCATCTTAACCGTGATTGCTTCGTGTTTATCACGAAATTTTGACTAATGGCAGCAGTTTTTATGACACCGGGTGCAATTTGTATGCATAGCCTTTAAATACAGTAGGTTATGTAAGTAAGGGATGATCCGGTACTTGTGAATTCCCTCTGGAATGATGAAAGTGATTTATCTATCTTTTCATCCATCCAATGGTGGGTGTGCATTACATGGGTTTATTGCCTGACGTGAAGGCAAAGAACTACCCAGCATGAAGCACATTTTAAATAGTGGAATGCACATCTACACTGGTCACTTTCAAATATTGGCAAGGTCAAGTTTTTTGACAAGGTATTGTTTTTTTTTTAAATAGTTATTATAAATAGAAATCAGACACTGATGCAGTGCGATAAGATTAAAAAATCCTTATATTCAATTCAACCCAAAAATCTTCAGCTGTACTTATAAAGTGACTTTAAAAAAAAAAAAATTTTAATGCACAAGTCAAAAGACATTGTGTTCATATTTGCAGTGAATAATGCACTGTGTTAAAATCATATAACAAAAAGGTTATATGTAAAAAATAAAAAGTTACAAAAGTGTCCACATATCTATAATTTGTGTGCGGCTTCATGGAAGAATTTCATGTGACGTTGGTTTTGGTCACAGGAGGCTCATGCTGTATTGATGCATATGTTTATCATAACCATGAGCTCTCATGGTGGTAGTTGTGGTGAAAATTGTATGTTCCTGAGATTCTTGCTTTTTGGCGGTAAAATGCTGGCTGTTCAACGAGAGGAAATATTTTCCTTGGTTTCATATACATCCCTCTTGACTGTTAAGTGGCTAGCAATCTGATAATCCTTTATCTAGATAGTTCAATGATTATAATTTTTTTGGTGCTCAGTCACTCTGTTACAGTTTGGCTCGAGTAAAACTTTGCATTTCATCCCGCACAAATTCCTTAGTCTTTGGCTAAAGCTCAATGTTACTCTGAAGCAATTCCCATTCCACTTTTCATCTCCTCAATATTATTCATTTGAGCTCTTTGGGATTCTCAGTTATTCATCAGTTGGAAAAATAACCCTACAGGCAGAGCAGTTTAATGGCCTATTCTTCTTCTGTCTTATCTCTTCCCATGGCTTTCATTTGATTTCTCCCTAAAATGTTTGCGATTTTTCTGTCTCCGGAATATTGTTTTTTTTTATATTGTATTACTCCTCAAATTCTCAAATGGTTCCATACTGAAATGGACTCTCTGGTGCACGTGTGTGTGTAGGTGCAGTCATCGGTAGCAGTGGGAACCCCAGACTACATCTCCCCGGAGATTTTGCAGGCCATGGAGGACGGCATGGGGAAGTACGGGCCCGAGTGTGACTGGTGGTCTCTGGGCGTGTGCATGTATGAGATGCTGTACGGGGAGACGCCTTTCTACGCCGAGTCTCTGGTTGAGACTTACGGCAAGATCATGAACCATGAGGTGAGTGCTGTAGTAGCGAGGTAGCAGCTTAACTAATAAGAAAAATGTAATAAAAAGAAAATTGTAAATAAGAAAAATGCAATAAGAAAAAGAAAACCTGTGAAGGTTTATTTATTTATTTCTTTATTTTATTAATTTTTTTTTTTTTAAGACTTTAACCTGCTGATGTTATTGTGAATAATGCATTGTTATCTCAGAGCTTACATATTCCCTACTCAGTAATTGTGTTTGTAGTTTAAATGTACAAACACGAGCCGTGAGAAGTACTTTTGTGCCGTTACCACACCCTCCTTTGCTTCCTACAAACAGTAACCCTGACTAGCAGTTAAAACAGAACAGACAAACAGGATTCGGGTGAAATTTGCATGGGCACAATGTCCACAGAGTCTGGAATGCTGCGCCACTTTACTACCTGTGGGCCACACACACACCAACTGCTGGCTCTTTATTCCTTTACTGTGAAGTCTAGAAGGCAGTGTAAACTGCATATTAAATCTGCTTAAATGTCCAGGGTGGCTTCAGACTGCAGATAAGGCTGTTATTAAAATATATTGTCAAAGCATGAAATCTTATTTTCAAACACTTTCCTTAAATAGACATCTTCTTTATATCTGGGTCGTCATCACTGGTACAACTATTTCCTGAAGTAATCCGTCTCTGGATATGGGGCTTGGATGTTTACTTCTTTATATTGTAGCTAAAATAAAATAATTTTTTTTTTTTTTTCTTGGTTACAGTGATGGAAATCACAACACACTCTTATTAGGAAGATTACAATTATTATTGTTTATGGCAAACAATACTTTGGGGAGGGGGTTTGTGTTTGGTATTTATTTTGTATGCCTGTTAGTTTTTTATTTAACAGCTGAGGTGATTCATGGCTGAAAAAGTACAAATTACAATTGATTTATTTTTTTAGTTTATTCATATATTTTAATACATACCGTATTTTTCGGACTATAAGCCGCTACTTTTTTCCTACACTTTGAACCCCGCGGCTTAAACAACGAAGCAGCTAATTTATGGATTTTTCCTGGGTTTTTCCCGGTTTCACAAACTCCATGCCAAAAAAACTGAGCGACTATAACAATCTTTTTTCTTCTTCTTCTCTTCTTTCGGCTGCTCCCATTAGGGGTCGCCACAGCGATCATCTGTCTCCATACCACCCTGTCTTCTACATCTGCCTCTTTTACACCAACTACCTGCATGTCTTCCCTCACCACATCCATGAACCTCCTCTTTGGCCTTCCTCTTTTCCTCCTACCTGGTGGCTCCATCCTCAGCATTCTTCTAACAATATAATTCATGTCCCTCCTCTGCACATGTCCAAACCATCTCAATCTCGCCTCCCTCACCTTGTCACCAAAACATCCTACATGCGCTGTCCCTCTAATAAACTCATTTCTGATCTTATCCATCCTCGTCACTCCAACGAAAACCTCAACATCTTCAGCTCTGCTACCTCCAGTTCCGCCTCTGTCTTTTACTCAATGCCACTGTCTCTAATCCATACAACATCGCAGGTCTCACCACAGACCTATAAACTTTCCCTTTCATTTTTGCAGATACCCTACTATCACAAATCACTCCTGTCACTCTTCTCCACCCACTCCACCCTGCCTGCACTCTTTTCTTCACTTCTCTAACACACTCTCCATTACTTTGCACTGTTGACCCCAGGTACCTGAATTCCTCCACCTTCTCCAGCTCTTCTCCCTGCAACGCATCACTCCACTGCCCTCCTCTCATTCACACACATGTACTCTGTCTTACTCCTACTGAGTTCCATTCCCCTTCTCTCCAGCGCATATCTCCACCTCTCCAGGCTCTTCTCAACCTGCTCCCTACTCTCACAACAAATCACAATATCATCTGCAAACATCAATAGTCCAGGGAGACTCCTGTCTGACCTCGTCCGTCAACCTGTCCATCACCACTGCAAACAGGAAGGGGCTCAGGGCCGATCCTTGATGCAGTCCAACCTTCACCCTGAACCAGTCTGTCGTTCCTACTGCACACTTCACTGCCGTCACACTGTCCTCATACATGTCCTGCACCACCCTCACATACTTCTCTGACACACCTGACTTCCTCATACAATACCACAACTCCTCTCTTGGCACCCTGTCATACGCCTTCTCTAAATCCACAAATACACAATGCAATTCCTTCTGTCCTTCTCTATACTTCTCCATCAACATTCTTAAAGCAAATAAGGCATCTGTGGTGCTCTTCCTCGGCATGAAACCATTCTGTTGCTCACAGATGGTCACCTCTTCTCTCAGCCTGGCTTCCACTACTCTTTCCCATAACTTTCATGGTGTGACTGATCAACTTAATTCCCCTGTAGTACTGCAAGACTGCACATCTCCTTTATGCTTAAAGATCGGTACCAGCACACTTCTCCATTCTCAGGCATCTTCTCACCTTCCAAAATCCTGTTAAACAATCTGGTCAAAAACTCCACTGCCATCTCTCCTAAACATCTCCACGCTTCTACCGGTATATCATCTGGTCCAACCGACTTTCCACTCTTCATCCTCTTAATCGCTGCTCTCACTTCTCCTTACTAATCCTATCCACTTCCTGCTTTACCAACTCCACATCATCAACCTTCTCTCTCTCTGATTTTTCTCATTCATCAGCTGCTCAAAATACTCCCTCCACCTTCTCAACAACTCTCCTCACTAGTCAACACATTTCCCTCTCCATCCTTTACTGCTCTAACTTGCAGTACATCCTTCCCAGCTCGGTCCCTCTGCCTGGCCTTCCTTAGTGTCCAACCTCTCATACAGCTCCTCATATGCCTTTTCCTTGGCTTTCGCCACATCCCTCTTAACCTGCTGCCGCATCTCCTTGTACTCCTGCCTACTTTTCTCATCACCCTGTCTGTCCCACCTCTGTTTTGCCAACCTCTTCCTCCTTATGCTCTCCTGCACTTCCTCATTCCACCACCACGTCTCCTTGTCTTGCTTTCTATTTCCAGATGTCACACCAAGTACTTTTCTAGCTGCCTCCCTCATCACTCCTGCAGTAGTTGCCCAATCATCCAACACCTCCTTAACACCACTGAGCCTCTGTCTGACCTCTTCCTGAACCTCACACTACACTCTACCTCCTTCAGTTTCCACCATCTATTCTTCTTTCAGTCCCTCACTCTCCTCCTCTTCTTCTCGCCTCCAAAACCATCCTACAGACCACCATCCGATGCTGTCTAGCTACACTGTCCCCTGCCAACACCTTACAGTCTCCAATCTCCTTTAGGTTACATCTCCTGCATAGCACATAGTCCACCTGTGTGCACCTTCCTCCACTCTTATACGTCACCCTATGATCCTCCTTCTTCTTAAAATAAGTGTTCACCACTGCCATTTCCATCCTTTTAAGCAAAATCCACCACCATCTGCCCTTCACATTCCTCTCCTTAAAACCATACCTACCCATCACCTCCTCATCACCTCTGTTCCCTTCACCAACATGCCCATTAAAGTCTGCTCCAATCACCAATCGTTCTTTCTAGGTACACCATCTACCACTTCATCTAATTCACTCCAGAATCTTTCCTTCTCCTCCATCTCACAGCCAACTTGTGGAGCATAGGCACTGATGACATTTATCATCATCCCTTCAACTTCCACCTTCACGATCATCACCCTATCAGAAACTCTCTTCACCTCCACTACACTCT
>JBCEWE010001806.1:0-23052 GCA_039877035.1 Silurus lanzhouensis | reverse complement strand
TGTGTAAAGTTCATTAGTTTCAGTGTAGACGGCTTATAGACAGGTGCGGCTTAGCTATTTCAGAATAAAAATCTTTGTTAAATTCAGTGGGTGCGGCTTATATTTGGTGTGCTTAATAGTCCGAAATTACGGTACTTACTTATATCATTCGGATGCATATCCTGCATAGTCTGGCCTCTATAATGTAAAAATTTGCTCAGAGGTTTTTTTTTATTTGTCATATGTCCATTAGTATATGTCATAAGCGCGGTCAGAGCGCTGGTCAAAACGCAGGCCAGAGCGTCGGGTCAGAGCGTGTATCAAACATGGTCAGAGCGCTGGGTCGAGCGCGGGTCAAAACGCTGGTCAGAGCGCGGGTCGAAATGCTGGTCAGAGCGCTGGGTCAGAGCGTTGGGTCAGAGCGGGTCAAAACGCGGGTCAAAACCTGGGTTAGAGTGCAGTTAAGATCTGGGTCAGAGCGCTAGGTCAGATCGTGGGTCAGAGCACGGGTCAGACCTCTGGGTCAGAGCGCGGGTCAGAGCACTGGGTTAGAGCGGGTCAGATCTCTGTCAGAGCGCTGGGTCGGAGCGCGGGTCAGATCTGGGTAAATCGCTGGGTCAGGCGAGGTCATAGTGCTGGGTCAGAGCGCGGGTCAGATCTGCAGAGCGCTAGTCAGATCTCTGGGTCAGATCTCTGGGTCAGAGCGCTAGGTCAGAGCGCTAGGTCAGAGCGCTGGTCAGAGCGCTGGTCAGAGCGCGGGTCAGCCTTAATCCAGTGATCCTACAGTGTTTTTGCCCCAACAGTGGCAGCTTGGCAATACTGAGCCTTGAATCCCGAACTTCCAATCAGTAACCAGAACCATAAACACGAACTACCTCATCTGGCCATCTTTTCCCACAAAATGTTTAGGGTAAATAAAGAAACATTGTTCTGTATTTGCTGAGAATGTAAAATTTAACATGGGTGCACCATTTTATTCAGGATTTGTTTACCTTGGTGTAGGGCAGGAATACGCAGCTCTACTCATGTGGAAAAGGTTTATGGCTTTCAAATCTTCAACTTAGACTTTTTGACTTGCGTTTGTCTATTTTTTGCACATTTGCTATTTTTTACATTTCTGGTTGATTCTAAACTGCGTTTTGTTGCCGTGTGCCTGTATTATGGAATAACAATAAAGTTGTATCTATTTATGTATCTATCTGTCTCTCTTTTAAATGTTTCATCATAGCTCCCCAAACGCCAGCTTTCCTGTAGGCGGTTAATAAGATGGATGGATAAAAAAATAAAAAACGCACCTTCCATGGTTTAGAGCATCACGCATAGAGATCTGTGGCAATCGTTTCATCATTGGGATCTTTTGTAAGGCACATCCTCTGTTATAGTTTGGCAAAGAAAGTATCGGATCCATGTCAAATTTAAAACAGCTGTTTTTGAGTTGTTAAAATGAAACGCCACGTCTTGAGCTTGCCATCTTTTCTGTTAAAGCTTTTGGCAGCACACTTTTTAACCTGAATCTGACATGTGCTACGGGTTAACAGGTGACGTAGGTTAAGACGGTCGAGCCAAATCTGACTACACTATTTAGTTTTAACCACAAATCAGTTTTATTTACAACACGGCGCATTTTGGAGGCAAACTGACCCCACTGACACATTGGTTTCAAAGGGGACGTGAAACAAAACTCTTCTACATGCCGTTACAGTGAGCGTGTTTGTTTGAGCAATAAACACTGATGAACGTAACCAAAGTACATGCTTGTACGCACGCGTGTGTGTGTGTGTGTGTGTGTGTGTGTGTGTGTGTGTGTGTGTGTGTGTGTGTGTGTGGTGTGTGTGTGTGTGTGTTCTGATTGCACAACACACTTGACTGGAATGTTTTTATACATGACTATCTCTGCTTGTAAAAGCTGTCAAATTGTTTGGCAACCATGTGCTTCTCTCAGAGTGATTGAACTTCTTGCTTTTGTTTTTTAAGCAGCTGAATTTTGAAAACCCGATTTTCCACGGCCGTACTGTACCGTGACATTAAATTGTTCTGTGTAAATATAGGAAGTCAGATGTAGTCATTCAGTTACAACTTGTTAGTGGAGTAAATTAGAAAGTATCACACTTGCAATAAAATCTGAAGGCCAAGACAAAGTAAGACAAGTACATTTATTATATATTAGATCAGGCATGGAATCAGATTTTATTTTTTCCCACCAGAATGCAGAAGTTGCAACTCGTAATTCCCCGCCAGCAACCAGTGAAAACCACAAAATACCACCCACTCAAAACTTCAACTCGACAACTTGGGGTAATCTTCTCAGCTACCAGTTCCTTCCCTGTTTACGTAGTGATGTTGAATCTACGAGGCCGTGTGAACCCTGTAAAGTTCCCCCTAGTCTGCCTTTTACATTAGTCCGTACTGCTATTGCATTTGCTCACTACACATCAGTTACCACACAGACACAGCACTGGAATGACCTTGACCATACCTGGTGCTGTTTTGAGAAGATACCAATAAACATTTGGAGTTACTTGTTATTGTACGCCATACAGAACAGCACCAATAAGCACCCAGGACCAAAACTGTAGAAGTGCAGTAATGGCAGCTTTATGAGCTGTGCGTGTTCTGACGAGCAAACAAAAGACATTCTTACAGGAAGGCATCTGTTTTTTTTTTTTTTTTCAATCTTGTTGCACGTTAAACATCCAATGATGACATCTTGCAAATGATAACTTGTGTACCAAGGAAAGCGCTTTATTTTCCTGTATTTATTATCCTATAATTCCTAAATATGTATTTATATTTGTACAGATGGTTCGTTTTATGATTTTTTTTTTATCTTACGATGAAGAGAGCGGTACGACAAAATGTACAAATATTTAAAATATCTACGCAAAAGGCACGATGTACGATACGCCGGACACGCTGATGGGATGAGTGGATCTCGCTCTGTGAGATGCCCCACTCTCGCTAGCAGAGTAAAGATGTCTGTGTGTATTTTTTTGTTTCAAACTGTTTCAAACAGCAATTGTAGTTTAAAAGCACGTCTTAAAAGCGCCCGAGTATGTCTCCTGCTGGTAGTGCTAAAAAAAAAAGGGGGACCGCTATCAGTTTAGAGCAGAAAAGAAAAATTATACATCAGCATGAAGCAGGAAAGACTGTCACAGTCGTAGTGCCATCTTCAACTTACGATATTTTTGACTTATGATAAGGTCGTCATGACGTATCTCCATCATAGGTAGAAGACTGTATGCCGTATTGCCAAAGTTTGCGTAAACCTGGTCATAAGTACGGTATGTGTTTTTTTTAAAGCATCACATTCCACATTTAGTCCCAATTTGCTCTTCTCTCCACTCTTCTGGGAAGATGTTCCACTAGATTTTGGAGGACATTTATGTACATTCAGCCACATGGGTGGTGTTGTAATGTCAGGTACTGATGTAGGTGAGATTAGGAGGCCTGGGGTGCCATCAGTGTTCTAATTCATCCCAAAGGTGTTCAGTAGAGTTGAGATCAGAGCTCTATAGCAGGCCACGCGAGATCTTTCTCTCCGAAACATGTAAACCAGATCTTCATGGAGATGGCTTGATGCACAGGAACAGGTTTGGGTTTCCAAGTTCAAGTGAACGCAACAATGTGCCGAAATGTATAGTCCTGAAAATGTTGCTAACGTTTACACCTCCTGCAGCTTTTGAGCAGATTTGAGTTGCTATCGATTATTTTACTAATCGAGTATCTATCGATTGTTTCATCGATTAACTGAGTGATCAGATAAGAAGTACTTTTTCTTTATTAAAGAGCACTACTACATATACAAGGGAAAATAAGACGGGTCTCTTAAAAACAATGTAAATTTTTATTGCTGAAATTGCATTCAAGAATATCCGTGAAAAATAAACCCGTTTGCATGTAATTGCCATATTACATCAAAATACAAAATATATAAATGAAAAATCATAAATAAAAAATCAATTACAAATTACTTTGAAAAGGTAAACGCACTGTACGGTGTTTTCTTTGTTTTATTTTGAAATGATTTCAGAATTTGGAAACTTTATGTAGTTTTATTTTGTGCCATCACCGTTTTCTCCCTGTTCCTCCATTTTTCTGTCACCTGTCCAGAGCAAGTTTAGCAGGTGGTGCGTCAGTAATAATGGTCCGTGGGGAAACGCAGTGCTCTGTGTGTATTAAAGTGTCTAAATGAAGCATCGAGGCAAATTATTTACTTTTTAATTTTTTTGTATTTGAATTACGCAAGCTACTCAAGAAATCGTTTTAGCTTTAGTGTAATCCTGTGTACATTGTGTGCATCACTCAGTGTGGCTATCTGGATTTATGTCTCCAAAAAATGCATTATTAAGGATCGAATTATCATCAAATCCTCGAAATAAACCTGAACATGATCAACAGTTTGTTCACCTTTGTGTGAGCCCAGGTCAGCTCATAAGGAGGACATGTGGGAGGTTAATTATGCTCATGTTTCTCCAGCCAGACCTATGTTCATTGGTTGACCTTTACACTAATGCCCATCTAATACACCCCCGTTCTTTTCCTCTCCACACCGCTCTTAGTCATTGCTTTGTTTTCTTTTTTCCTTAGTTCACTGACTTACGCTTGGCTTTTCCATGCGCCGTTCCCTGTTCATCTCTTACTTATGTTTGTAGCAGCCAAGTTAAGGATACCCAGTGTGACTGAGTAAATGCTGCTGTCATTTCACGCGGTAAGATGCGAGATAGTCGGTAAGAAAGCGAAGTAAAAGAGTGCAAACATCGACGTAGAGAAACGTTTTGCAGGTGGAATGTGGTGCACATTTCCACATGTCATCTGCAGGAACAATGTAGTGCGTTGTTCTGTGCTCATGTGGGTATGTGTGACCATTAACCTAGTTTCTGAGCTGTAGAGCACAAGCTTCTTAAAGCAATGTATACCGCTTCCTATGAAGTGCGGATCCCTGAGTCTCCAGGCAGAAATAAATATTGCATCATTGCTTTACTTTACATGTCACATATTTGAACTTGGAGTTTCTGTGCCTGACTGACGTGACCGATTTAAATAAATCAGTACCTGAAGAGAATCGTGAGAATGATGAGGAAGGGGTTTTAATCATTGGCCTTTAGTAACACCAGAGCTATATGCTCTCCATTAAGCTTTTCTTCATACTACTTTTTCGAAATGCGCTTTACGTGTGAATGATACACAGTATGTGTAGTTATGAACCGAGAATAAGCGGCGTAACTCCCACGAGTCGCGTTCATTAGGTTTAAATACTTATCATACCTATGACTGATGATATATGTTTAGAAGGTCATGTGAGGTTCATGTATGCGATCACTGCAACTAACAGAGAATGTTTAAATGATAGTGCAAGTTCAGGGAAAAAGCAGCATGATCTTACACGTGTGTGTGTGTGTGTGTGTGCTGTGCAGGATACGTGAAAGGTCTGGCGTTAGCACTATTGAAATTTGTCAGTTAACAGTATGAATAGGCGAGATGTGATGTGAGGTTATAATATTTTTTATTTTTTGTGATTGAAGGGTATCTGAAGGGGTGAAAGGGAAAGTTTATAGGACTGTGGTGAGACCTGCAATGTTGTATGGTTTAGAGACAGTGGCATTGAGTGAAAGACAGGAGGCGGAGCTGGAGGCAGCAGAGCTGAAGATGTTAAGATTTTCTTTGCGAGTGACGACGATGGACAGGATTAGAAACAAGTTTATTTGAGGGACTGTGCATGTGGGGACGTTTTGGGGACAAAGTAAAAGAAGCCTGATTGAGATGGTTTGGACATGTGCAGAGGAGGGACATGGGGTATATCGGTAGGAGAATGCTGAGGATGGAGCCACCAGGAAGGAGGAAAAGAGGAAGTCGAAGGAGGAGGTTTATGGATGTGGTGAGGGAAGACATGCAGGTAGTTGGGTGAAAGAGGCAGATGTAGAGGACGTGGGTATGGAGACGGATGATCCTCTGTGGCGACCCTAATGGGAGCAGCCGAAAGAAGTAGATAATATTTTTATTCTACACTACCTGGTTTAAAAACATCACCACATGGATTTATCTAGGTAAATAGTTAAGAGCCCTACATTGGATTATTATTGCAGTGATTGATTTGCTTCAAGGTATTTAACCCTAACTGATGCAGTGAGTAGCTGTTTGTTTTTTACACAACCATGTTTAAGACCTATTCTATGATTGTGGTGTTACTTTGTTTCAGAAGGGTCAATAATTGGCCTGCATCAGTCAAATTTAATGGACGAATTTAGTGAAATGAAATCATAAAAAAACAACATCAAAAAAACAATAAAGAAGACATGCCTATGTTTAATTGTCAAAGTCTACACATTTCCACATGCACAATATGGCGAAGAACTCATGGTTTTGAAGTTAAACAGCTGTGTAGACTGAAGAAAAACGACTTATCAGTGATGATAATCAGGGTTGAAAACGCTTACATTTGCAAGGGAGCATAACAACGCAGGAACAATAGGAAAAATTGCGCTCCAGCAATTGTTTTTGTTTTGGTCTGGAAGTGTTTATTGTGATCAATAAAAGACATGCAGGAGATTATGATGATATTCTTATATTTTTATGTTTTTTTTTGTTATTTTTATTTGATGTGCTTTTTTTTAAGCTTGTGAACACATGTCCTTGATCGGATTGGTCGGTTCATCTGAACTAATCATTGTGTAATTCTATATAATTTAGAAGCAGCAATTTCTTCTGAATTGTAAACTTTTTGAGTACGTTGCTGTAGAATTGCAGGTTAGACATGAAACAAAAGTATTTCTTTCGCGTCTAGTTTTGTAGAGCAGCTATACAAAGATATTCAAGAGGCCGAGCAGAAAAAGCTAAACGTTTGGTTTTGACATCTGAGTTACCACCTGCATTCTGTCAGCCTTAACACTGTTTTATCACACCTTCAGTTTTCATGCTTCTACAGAAGACCTAATTGGCTGTAGTGTGAAAAAAACCCTGAGAAATGTCACAGAAAAATCTGTTTCTAACGTGTAACAATACAAAGCATCGGCTTTATTTCTGCTCCAAAACAAATTAGTCCTGACTGACAAACTGTTTTTTTTTCCTCTTTCTCAAATGATGACTTTATTGTCACAGGTAGAAAACATGCTTCGTAAATGCTTTTTTGTTTGTTTGTTTTTTCCTCCATGCTTTTGCCCATGTTACAGTCAAAATATCTACGTTTCCGTCTTTTGAGCACATCGGCTGTAGTCTGTATTAACTCTTTCCTAGAAAAAAAAGGAAACTATAATCCTAAACAGTGTTGAAAATGGAGCGTATAAGCAAAGCATTATAATTGGAGAAATTACGAGCTGTTCAGCAGTAAGCAGAAACTGTTTTTGCCTGCACGGTTCAACTGGAGGAGAACTTGGCCGTTGTGAATTACTCAACAAATTAAACAAATAAAATATTTTAGAGAGCTGAAAGCCAGCATGTTGCAATTCTACTACTGGGTGTTGCAATTGCTGGAGACACAGCAGCGATTTTCCTGTCGAGCATATGTGCTATCGTCTACGTTTCCTTTCCGCGTATAGTGTGATTAAGGGAGCGGGTTCGCATAAGGGAGCGTGTGTTTTTGAAGATTGAAATTCTGCTTCTCGTCACAGCCTGTATACAATGAAGTAGTATTTTCATCAGGCAGGTTCGTAAGGGGGTTAATGAACATCACGCATTGACTGACCAATGCACTGTCAAGCTTTCACTATGAAGGAAGAATACGTCCCTTTCTGTTTAATGGATGTTACATGTAAAAGGAAATGCAGAGTATTATTGGTGTAACGATTGTTTCATACAAGGCTCTCGGTTCTCAAGGCGATCCTTTGTAAAATCCTGATAATATTGCACGAGACCTCAAAAAAGTAGCATCCTCTTTGTTTTTGACCAATCAGAATTGACAATCAGGGAGAGCAAATTGGAAGAGCATGTTCTTTTATACATGCTGTTTATTATAAGCTGATTGGCTAGATGGATCTTAAACCACTGCTGAGATTTTAAAGCCCTATTTGGTTTGGATTAGTTATTTAAGGGGACGTCTGTAGTTATTTAAACTGACCACAGGACTTGTTGTTATTCAGCAGGTTGTGTTTTCTGCAACCCCAAATGTTTGCGCCACATTGCCATTTGATCACGTTCCATTCACAACATGGCGTCAAAGTAATCTCGCGGCTTTGGAGCGATTTCAATTTGTGAAGTGTGTAATATCCGAAGGGTCAGTGATACATGCGCTTCGAGATTGACTACGGCAAGTAGCGGCATTCAGACTCCTTTTATTCCAATGCAAGGTGGCGTCTGCATAGAAATCACAGACGTGTGTTCAGACAGGATTAAAATGATCAGACAACTGCTGAGTTGGACGAAAAGTAAAACGTAGGAAATTCAACCTGTACATTTATCAGAGGAGGACGGAGAAAAAACACTGATAATTTCTCTTTGAAATTAAAGAGGAACTCTTTTAAAGTAGGAAAGTACCCCAGGACCCATCTGAAATGTAATAATGTCTGGATAGGGCTTAAGATGGAGTTTCCCTTGCTGATTCAGTCTAACGTCTAGAAACTAGAGGCCGGCCAGCCGATTAAACGGACCAATTTTCGCAATTTTTTTATTAATCGTCCGATTGTGCTACAAATAAGGCTAATTAATAGTCAGGTGCATCTGACACACCAAACTGTGTGTACGTTCTGTGCTTGTGTGGGAGAACATTACTGTCTCATACCAGCAGGTGGCAATAGTCTGTATTCTGCATCCACAATAATAAAACCGGAAGAGCTAGAACTGTAAATATATAAAGTGAGCAGCGTTTCCACCTGCCGCGATCTTTACTTTACTTTACTTAAACAGATTCGTGTAGCTTTTTCCAATCAGGTCTGTTAAGTTGCAAAGACGAGATCAAGAACGACAAGTGTGTTCCGTTTTTCACAACTGCTCTTTCACTTAGCTAATTGGAGTTCTCTTTCTCGCCGACGAGCTCCGCTGCCGATTCGACATACAGAATTGGCCAAAAAAACACCCGGACATTCCCAGACAGCCGACTGCCAGCTTAGGGCTCTGGGTCCTTGGAACTGTATTGTTTACGAGCCTTTAACCAACTTTAGTTTTAGCTACAGTTAGGCACTGATTGGAGAGGCCTGTGTTCACGTCTTATTAATTCATTTTATGAGATGAAAGGGAAAAACAATCTGCATCATATATCGACCATCGCCATGCGTGATTATAATAATATAACATCGACCTCTAATAGAGACCACAGATTATTAATGTTCATAGCTGTAGAGACCGTCGCCCAGTGGAGACATAAGGATTCAAAAACACATTTAAGCTCCAGAGAGCTTTGAAATTTCATACAAACCCAGGGTTGCCAGGTTCGCAAGTTTGACGCAAAATTGACACAAATTTTAAGATAGTCGAGATCAATAGACAAAAAAAAAGTAAAACCCTGTTTATAAAACCTATAAAGTTTTTATTATAATCTCCCTTTTGCAATTCTTGAATTCCTTTGTAATAATTCTGTGATAAGTTTTTGAGTCGTAGTTGGAAAGGAAATATTGCTGAGACTGTCAAAAATGCACACTAATAAAATCACAGCCAGAGACAGAAAGGTTAATTTTGTTGTATTTTAAAACACAGCATTTGTTTTGTTTTTTTGCTACGTGCTTCCGAGTGTCCGAACGGCTCACACAAACCCTGTCGTTATTCATTTTCAGCCGCTGAAGGACTACAGTGTCGAACGCTATGAAATGAATAAAAGAACAGTTACCATGCGTCAGGTGGCAGGATGTCAGCGCAGTTTGAGATCAGGTTGTCATCAGGAACAGTCCGTAACTACATAACTACACTGAGAGCTCCAAGGTCAAAAACAGCTAACCGTGGAATTCCGGCAAATTAATTCTTATTGGAGTCCATGTGAGTATGGATGTGGTTCAGCTACGCACGGTCAAAATCCAGAAAACGCACTCGGACACGCAGACCTGCAGCATTCACACACTGTATGGGGGAAAAAATCAAGCTGAAAACGATTAAGCAGTTGCTTATTACAAATGGTTGATGGGGATTGAGCTGTAATTATTTTTTTTCCTAAAACATTGTTATAATAATTCCACGTATTTTTGAGATCACGTAGACTTCGGATCGTTAGGGTTGCAAAGATTCAGGTTCAGATGATGTTAATGTGTGCAAAAATGGTGGGAATGTAGACTGAGCAGGACTGTTTTTTTTTTTTTTCCTGTGCCAGACATGCACACAGACACGTGTGTGTGCGTGTGCAAACTCCTAGTTGTGTGTGGACATGTGCAGGTGTGTGTTTGAAGTCCTTTAATAACCAAATCTGTCATTTACCTCCCAGAATGTGGTGAAATTACAGTGCGTGTTCATCTTGGTATGTTGCTGTGTGTCTTGTTTTTAGCATCTTGTTCAGTGGCATGTACATACAGACATACGTACATACATACAGACATACGTACATACGTACATACATACAGACATGTGTACATACAGTCATACGTACATACATACGAAAATACATACAGACATACATACATACATACAGACATACATACGTACATACATACAGACATGTGTACATACAGACATACATACAGACATACATACATACATACAGACATGCGTACATACATACGTACATACATACAGACATGTGTACATACAGACATACATACAGACAGACATACATACATACGTACATACATACAGACATGTGTACATACATACATACAGACATGTGTACATACATATGTACAGACATACATACATACATACGTACATACATACAGACATACATACATACGTACATACAGTCATACGTACATACATACAGACATGCATACGTACATACATACAGACATGTGTACATACAGACATACATACAGACATACATACATACATACATACGTACATACATATGAAAATACATACAGACATACGTACATACATACAGACATACATACAGACATACATACGTACAGACGTACATACATACAGACATGCGTACGTACATACAGACATACATACGTACATACAGACAAACGTACATACGTACATAAAGACATGCATACGTACATACAGACATACATAGGTACATACAGACATACATACGTACATACATACAGACATACATACGTACATACGTACATAAAGACATGCATACGTACATACAGACATACGTACATACCTACATACAGACATACATACGTACATACAGACATGCGTACGTACATACAGACATACATACGTACATACAGACATACATACGTACATACATACAGACATGCATACGTACATACAGACAAACGTACATACGTACATAAAGACATGCATACGTACATACAGACATACGTACGTACATACAGACATGCATATGTACATACATACATACGTACATACATACAGACATGCATACGTACATACAGACAAACATACATACGTACATACAGACATGCATATGTACATACAGACATACATAGGTACATACAGACATACATACGTACATACAGACAAACATACATACGTACATAAAGACATGCATACGTACATACAGACATACGTACGTACATACAGACATACGTACATACCTACATACAGACATGCATACGTACATACAGACATACATACGTACATACAGACATGCATACAGACATACATGGGTACATACATACATACAGACATACGTACATACAGACAGACAGACATACGTACATACATACATAGACATACATGCCGAATATCCACTGATTGGTTTAATCCTCATAATATTGGCACTCAGGTTGAATTCTGACTCGGATTCAGCTATTATAATTGAATCTAAAAAAAGCGTTTCTGATGTGATCGACAATATCTCACTGTCTGCCATTAGCTTTTCGTTTCTGGTGACTTGGCGAGTTTGTGCTTTCGAGAGCGTAAAGGGATTTTGATCTCGCATGACGCACAGACATATTGTGTGCATGTGAAGGCCTTTTCTCTTCAAACAGGAAATCCTCTGAGCTGAATTTCTCCCACACTGCCGTTTTGGCTGCTGAGTAGTGTACTTGTTTATTTCCCCCACCTCCTCTCCTCTCCTCTCCGCTCTCCACTTTGAGAGAATGAGTCAGCGCTTCTAACCCTTTTGCGTAGTTTGCTGTAGAAATATGGAGAATAGGTTGTTTTTTCCCCCTCATGCTGTAAGATTTAGTAGCGTGTCACAGACTCAAATCTCACCGCACAACCTTTTTTGTGTGCGCGTACACCAGGTGACATGAGTCGGGCGGCAATAACTAATCGACAAACTCGATCAAATTTACTCATTCAAAATGAGAAGCTGGAAATGAATGGGGTGATTGTGAAGCATGTTCCGGTGTTTGACTGTAAACGGCTCATTGTTCATCGCTGCCCTCATGACAGCTTGTCTTTTTCACGTGAGTGATATTTCGACTTTGATTAAGATTTGAGAAACTTCACTTCGAATTATGTTTTTCACGTTCATTTTTTTCCTGCTCGATCAGAAAACATTATTGCAGTAAAAAAAAAAAAAAAAAAAGTTGGATGCTAATGAGAGCTCCTGATCTTATATTAATGATAAAAAGCTGATATTAATATCTTTAGTTACCTGTTAGTTTATGTTTCATTTGTTTGGCATCATCACATAATCAGTTACTTGTAGATGGAGAAGCAGCAGCTAACATTCCTCACCTACAAATACGAGAAGCTAATTATGTGCATATATAATGTGTGAGTCAGAGGCTGGTGTGTTTATTTTTGCTCAGGGAACTGTTTAAATGAGAAAATCAGGTGGCAGGATTGGAGCTTCTTGGATTGAACAAGAATCAGCTGGAAAGGTCAATAGGAACAGATGCCTTCCTTCTTGCAATTATTAATTGATTTTTGAGCAATGAAATATGACTGATCTGTCTGGTAACTGCCAGCTGGTGGACCCCTGAAGCAACACTAATAAGATATTATATTTGCACAAAAGGTGTTGAACATTTCAGCCGTGACCCCCGAGTTTAACATCAGAATAGCAGTGCTTGTGTAAGAGATGATGCTCTGATCAATAGTATTCTGTATTACATCATCTTCTGGATTAAAGTCTTCTTTTTCATCCTTGATTTGCTGTATTAATAACAAATAAGCAACGTGTTATTGTGTGGCATGAAACATTCCTTTATTAAAGAGTGTCTGAAGAGAAAGAATATCAAGTACTGGATCTGATGTGGTGTAAGAGACTAATCTAAGGCTTTACCTTTAACCACAGGCCCATGATGAACCCTGTGAGCCGTAGCTGCCACAGCTAGTCTGAAGCTGCACCATGGCCAAGCCGGGGACCGACAGAGATGGAGCCATGGTGGAAAAGACGACTGGGAGGAAGGTAACCACCATACAAATTATAGTTCATTTACTGAATTCAGTTTTACATGGCGTTATGTTTGCAAACGTTTTTTGATTGCTCAGGTATTTGGTGTTTGCTCCTTATTGGTTCTCGTCAGTTGTTTTCCATCCGGAGGTCATGCCGGAGTGTTGTGGCTAGAAGTTCAGACTGGTGTTTAGTCATTTTCATTGAGTAGATCTGTCGAAGTTTAAGTTAATGCCCTCATTCTAATACGTGCTTTTTTAATTGCAAGAAGTTTATTTGGCTTTTGAAGGAGGACTCCAGTGTCAGTGCTTGTTAAAAGTCTGAGCTGTTTCTAAGTTTTTCTATCTTTGGAATGAAGGAGCGTTTTACTGTTTCTTTGTGACAAGCTGTATTTTTATTCGATTAACTCCAAGATCAAATAAAGAGTTGGAGTTGGTGGAAGAGGAATAAAAAAAATCTGTGTTGCATTGATGCTACGCTTCCATTTTCAAGCTCAATAACAGGGTCTAATGAAGTTGCCGACATTTATGGAGCTATTTAATTGAGGATAAAATATTATTTTAATGTAATTAAGCCATTTAAGGGAATACATGTGCATGTCTTATGGTCTGGTTTACTGTAGAAGTAACTGCACTATCATTTGAATACAGAAGTGGAGGCATTTTTTTGTTGTTTTTTTTTATTAATAATTGTATTTTTTTATTTGTATTTTTAATTTAATAGTTTTTGCTGTTCAAAGTTTGTTCTAATAGTAACTGATTCACATCGTTCTCAGGCCTGACAGTGCAGCTGTTTAAACGTCGTAAGAGATTAATGCTGAAAATGAAACTATGGCAGTAAGACGAGTATTTACGGGCATTTAGTCACTTTCATGTGCGCTTTATGCAGATCAATGTAAACGTGATTTCGGTTGTTCGGGCCGCTCCGGGGCATGCGTGATGTGCTCACATCTGTCAGTGCTTAGATATAAGAAATGAGAGAATGTGTAAAATGAGAATTTCGGTTTAAGATGACTCGCTTTAATTATTGAGTATGTGTTTATGTTCGACATTGATTGTGGCCAGATTGCAGATACTTTTGGCCCAGAATAAATACTGTAAAGTGAAAATAGACGATGTTCAGACTGCTCTAATCACTGTTTATTGTTCATTTGCAGAGTAAAGATAAAATCTCCCCATTTACCAAAACTCCGAAGATCGAACGGAGTGAGATTATGGGGAAGGAGGGGAAGCCGAAGTCTTCCATGAAACGCAAGCTCTCCTTCAGTGTCAGCCCGCCCCGTAACGAGGAACGGGACTCAGACACAGGTCAGTTTTATTCTGGTAGAAAATTCCAGTAGCATTCATACAGCTCTATGCTGCCTCTTGTGGTTAGACCTGGAAACGATTAAACATACACTACTGCTGTTTCGTTCTTCCTTTTTTCCCCTGGAGTTATATAACAGTTGAGCCAGTGTCTTCAAATGTGAAAGGCAGGAGAAATGTTACGCATATGCATTACTGGGAGCACTAACTAAAATAAACACAACTAGAAAAAGCTGTTTTGTTTGAGAATTGTACTCTCTGTAGTTATGTGGGATTTTAGTGGTTCCTAGGTATATACAAAAGAGAAAGAAAAGAAACGAGTTTGCCTATATATATTTTTTGATTGAGATGTTGATCTTGTCAAGGCTGAATTTAATGGATGTTTGTTATCCTAATAGGAATTTAATCTCTTTTGCTATTTGTAAGGGAAAGGAAGAGACAAACTAACCCTTGGGGAAGTAGACTGTGCCCATACTGCCATACTGAGGTGGTTCTTTTGGCTTTCAGCGGCGGCCCCCTCTTTATGCCATAACGAAGCGCGTTGTATTTTCTGCTTAACAACTGAGAAAGAGGGGGAGCGAGTGAGTGTAATGCAATGCTCTCCTCTCCCGTTCTCCCTCCTCCCCATTTCCACCTCTCATCCCCATCCCCCGCCCTCCTCCCCCTCCTCCCTGCTTTCCTGCTTCTGCACTGTAGATGACTCTGACCCCGGCCAGTCGAGCGATATGTGGGGAGAGAGATTACTTCCTCCCTGCAGGATATACGCAGGTAACTGCCTCAGCTAAATCCGCCACTATGCTGTGCCACTCAAAGACAGCAAAATGATCAGCGGTGAAACTCGAGACGCTTCAAAGACTGCTTAACTCAGCAAGCATGGGCACCATATTCATGCGCATCAGCCTTAAATAAATCCCAACACGCTCTCTGCCTGGCACATAACTGCATAATAATATCTGTAAACTAATTCAGGTTTTATGGTATACAGTTCTGTTTTATAACCACTGCCATAATTGTCAGAAAACACTAATTTCAACAGCATGAACTTTCTATAATCTAGCTCTTTTCATAACCGGGTGGGGGACACTGATTGCTTTCTCTTTTTTTTCTGCTGAACACACAGAATCTCCTTTTTGAAACTTTTTTATTATCGACAGTAGTTGGCTGTCTTTAGGCATACATGTCCGCTCTATCCATTTTACACGCATGCCTTTAAAATCATGCACCCAACGTCGAGGTGGTGGAATTTAATGAATAATGCATGCATCCAGAGAAGCCTATAACAACACTCTCAATCGATATGTTCAGGTATTTGCCCTGCTACCTGTTAGAACCCTTTTCAGAACACAACATGAGCTATTGCATGAAATCATGGAGTCAAAGTCTCTTGGAATTCAAATTGCTTTTTTTGCGATCTTCTCTACATACAGATAAAGATGGTCCTGATAAAAGAGGGTAAAAAAGGAGTCCGGGGGTAAGAAGTCTACCCCTGTGAATATTTTGTTCGGTTACCCCCTGTCTGAACGCAAGCAGATGGCCCTGCTGATGCAGATGACAGCAAGAGACAACAGTCCAGGTAATTGCCGCTGCCTGACATGAACTGTATATTTTATGTGGATTATTGACATATATTTGACATAATGTTTCCATATTATTTTTAAGCATTCAACTTTCTTTCCCCGGAGTCTATTTCAGTATATAATCTGTAGCATTATTTCCTTCGATGTAGACACCACACCGAGCCACCCGTCCCAAACTCCAGCAGTGCAGAAAAAGACACCAAATAGCTCCAGTTCGCGTCAGAAAGACAAGGTGAACAAGCGGAATGAACGGGGAGAAACGCCGCTGCACATGGCAGCCATCAGAGGGGATGTCAAACAAGTCAAGGAGCTGATTGGACTAGGGGCAGATGTAAACATGAAAGATTTTGCAGGTAACACTGGTTTCACATTCACACAGCCACGATGCTCACAGAGCACCACAGGAGATCACTTAATATATAACTTAATATCTATATTTATTTACATTTTTGATTTTTTTTTTTGTTTCATTTTAATCTTTACTTTAATCGTTTACTGTGAGCAACTGCAACCAAACAATTTCCCTATGAAAATATATAAAGTATTCATTTATTTTTATTTTTTTCTGCGAATGCATTATTTTAGTTTCCAAATGAATAATTGACATTGTTTTTGTAGGTTGGACGCCATTACATGAAGCTTGCAACCTTGTTACTACGACGTCGCGAAGGTTCTTATTGGCGCAGGAGCTGAGGTGAACACACAGGGATTGGACGATGATACCCCTCTTCATGATGCCTCCAGCAGCGGACACAAAGATGTACGTTTCTTTAAAATATATATATGTCAGTTGATTAAAATATTTAAATTAATACCTTTCAAATTCTTACTGCTGGTAATGTTACCATATGGATGCTTTTTGCAAATGTATGTTTATTAGTGAAATCATACTCAACATAGAGCATGAAGACAAAATATTTTTGTAAATATTTTAAAGTAATGATGGTTTTTTAAATGACTTAATCCATCAGGACATCAAACAGAACTTTAGCTATGTTTCCACACGGACGGGTAATGAGGTGACCCTGGAGAAACTGTACCTTTTAACACTGTACTTTTATACGGATGGCATAATCAGAGAATGTTTGTTTTTGACGTGAATCGGTTTATTCATGTCTTATAGACATTTCAAGCATATTCTCTACATATATGTTTGTGAGGCAAGTAATTTGCCTACGTTTGCCGACAAATAATCGCACAAGCTCACATAACGAATGCGATATGTTTCAGCGACCATTTTTTCATATATTTTAAAGGGGCAATACTACAGAAATGACCGTTGGATATAAATTGTTTAAATAACTGGCAACAAAAGTAAGTACACCCTAAGCAAACATTTCAAAACTGTGTCCAAAGTGTCAATATTTTGTGTGAGCAACATTGTTATCTAGTGCTGCCTTAATCCTCCTAGGCATGGAATTCATCAGAGCTGCACAGGTTGTTGCTGGGATCCTCTTCCACTGGATGTTAGACACATGATGCTTCTCCACCTTCCACTTGAGGATGCCCCACAGGTGCTCAATAGTGTTTAGGTCTGGAGACATACTTGACCATTCCATCACCTTCATCTTCAGCTTCCTCAGCAATGCAGTTGTCATTTTGGCAATGTGTTTTGCTCAGTTTCTGAAAGGAGGGCATCATGTTCTGCTTCAGGGGATGGTAGCTCAGTGGTTAAGGCATTGGGCTTTGGATCAGAAGATCACAGGTTCAAATCCCACCACCACCAAGCTGCCACTGCTGGGCCCTTGAGCAAAGCCCTAACACCCTCCCCTGCTCAGTTGTAAGTCGCTCTGGATAAGGGCGTCTGCCAAATGCCGCAAATGTAAAATGTAATGCTTCATAAGTCACAGTACATGTTGGAATCCATGTTTCTCCTCAATGAGCCGCAGCTCCCCAGTACCAGCAGCACTCATGCAGCCCCAGACCATGATGCCACCACCACCACCACCATGCTTGACTGTAGGCAAGACACAATTTTCTTGATACTCCTCACCAGGGCGTCTCCACACATGCTGGATATCATCTGAGCCAAACAGGTTTATCTTAGTCTTGTCAGACCATGGTTCAAGTAATTCATGCTCTGGAAAGGTTATCTTCAGCAAATTGTTTGCAGGTTTTCCAGCTTTCAGAAGAGGTTTCCTTCTGGGACGACGGTCATACAAACCGACTTGTTGCAGTGTGCGGCGTTTGGTCTGAGCACTGACAAGAGGACCCTCCACTTCTGCAACCTCTAAAGCAATGCTGCAGCACTCATGCGTCTGTTTTTTAAAAGCCAGCTTCTGCACCTGACGCACAGCACGAGAACTCAACTTCTATGAACAGTTCTAAGTCTCAAATCCTCAGAAAGCTTTTTGCCATGAGGTGCCATGTTGAACATCCAGTGGTCAGTATGAGACAATTGTACTTAAAGCACCAAATCTTAACTGTACTAATACAAGATACACAAATTTGTATGGTCCTGACAAAAACATGAACCTGATGAATAGGACATGTGGTTACAAGGCGCACGGCTTTTATCACTTAGGGTGTACTCACTTTTGTTGCCAGCTGTTTTGACAATAATGGCTGTATGTTGAGTTATTTTCAGAGGACATTAAATCTGTACTGCTACACAAACTGCAGATTGACTACTCAAACACATCCAAGTTTCATTTCTATAGTATTGTCCTTGAGAATACTTGAGATGCTAAATGTTTGCTGAAATGTGAGGGGTGCACTACTTTTGTGAGATACTGTATATAAAAATATGTATATATTTCACCAGTTACTTATATGCGTACTCTTTTGCAGATTGTGAGTTATATTGCAGCATGGAGGAATGCCTTTCAGGCAAACAAGAGAGGTGAGCGGCCAGTGGATGTTGCTGATTCTCAGGAGGTTGAGCAGCTACTGAGGGGGAGATCTCATTATCTGACCCAGATGACAGCTCTTCAGGTAGAGAAGCATTGACCTCTACATATTACACTATGTGACAGAAGGTTGGTCACCTGACCGTCACACCCATATATGGTGTTGTGAGCTGTTGCCACAAATTCAGAAGCGTATAAATGTATAGGATGAATACTGAACCATGAAGATAGGGTTTGACATGGTTTAGTGTGTTAGAGAAGTGAAGAAAGAGTGCAGGCAGGGTGGAGTGGGTGTAGAAGAGTGGAAGGAGTGATTTGTGATAGAAGGGTATAGGACTTTTATAGGACTGAGGTGAGACCTGCGATGTTGTATGGTTAGAGACATGTAGGACGTTTTTGAGACAAGGTGAGGGATGCTTAATTGAGTTGGTTTGGACATGTGCAGAGGAGAGACATGGGGTATATCGGTGGAAGAATGCTGAGGATGGAGCCACCAGGGAGGAGAAAAAGAGGAGGCCAAAGAGGAGGTTTATGATATGGTGAGTGAAGACACACAGGTGGCTAATTTTAAACAGGTAGATGTAAAGGACAGGGGGGTATGCAGACGGATGATCCGCTGTGGCGACCCTATCGGGAGCAGCTAAAGAAGAAGAAGAATTGCTAACTGAAGGCCTGCTTGAGTTCTGACTCAGCCTAGTGATACCATGGAATAGTGATCTCACTAAAGCTTTTCTTTTTCACACTCAGCATGGGTGTGATAGCTAGGTGTTCACATACTTCATTCATATAAGTACCTTGCTTAATTGTCTTTTTATTTCTTTGCGTTTTGCTATTGAACGCTTATAACAGGGTTTTTACATTTTAGGATTCAAGAAGTCTTAATGTGCTGTTCTAGGTCTTAGATCATTTTAAACAGCCTCTAATAATTGTAATACCTCTAATGCATTGAAATGTTTCACAGCACTTTAGAATGGTTTTGTTAGTTTTTTTTTGGTGTTGTAGTTCTTTCTTTGCTAGTCCAAATAATTCTGTTTATGTCTAAAAAATTGAGCCAACATGCAAAGCTATCAGCTTTCTGTTACTGGTGCGATTCTCTCTTGGATTGTACCACAGCTGCAAATGGTTTAAATTTTTAGCTATGGGAAGTGCAAGTTTAGAGATATTGGCGTGAAAAAAATTTTTCGAGATCGGTTAAGGCCAGTTGCTAAGATGTGTGTGTGGTGTGTTTTTGAGACCATTAAGATTTCATTCTTAATGGTCTTAAAAGGGTCTTAAAAGGTTTTAATGTAACTTTGTAAACCCTGCAGGACCCTTGTTATAAATACTGGCTTATAATTATGAGCTTTATCCATTCTTTTCATCTTTAAAGAATACTAATAATTGATTGTTTGTGTTGATCTTACAGACTCTGAGACCCCCCATCAGTAAACCCTCCAGTGTAGACGAGAATATGGAGTACTCTGACACGGAGAAGGACTCCGATGGCAAATCGACCACAGCAAAGGCCACATCTTCAGTGTC
Source organism: Silurus lanzhouensis (assembly GCA_039877035.1). Taxonomy (NCBI): domain Eukaryota; kingdom Metazoa; phylum Chordata; class Actinopteri; order Siluriformes; family Siluridae; genus Silurus; species Silurus lanzhouensis. The sequence goes on along the minus strand of JBCEWE010001806.1, from coordinate 2,486 downwards.
TGGTTTGGATGAGTACGAGTTCAAGGATGAGGAAGAGGAGGAAGACCTAAGCAAGGCCTGAACGACGACACATCTTGAGGCGAGAATTGCGTCAGAAAGAGAAGGAGGAAAGGAGCAAAAGGAGCAAAACCATTACACCACCAAACAGTCCAACAAGAGCGATCAAACTCCCTGCAAATTAAAGAAGCCCAATCATCCCGCGTCCTGTACTGCAGTTCAGATAGTTCAGCGATGAAATAGAGACTCCATCGGAACGAAAGTGTTCACCTACAAGGTCGCTTTGCAACGACACTCACAAAACGGAGAACAGAACAAGAAGAGAAAGCTTAAGCATAACTCCAGCAGAAAAAGGCAAGTCAAACAAGAAGAAGAACAAGAGCCAAAGCAAAAACAAGGAAAACCAAGAGGTTCAAGAGGACGGAAAAGAAAACAGCAAGTCCCTTCTGTTTTCTACAGCGACGGCATCTGACAACTCTGATAAAAGTGTTCGGGAGGAAGATTCTTTCAAAATGTCCTTCAGCCCAAAGGACGATTCATCAGTGCACCTCTTTCACTTGTCGGCTGTGAAATCCCCCAAACTAGTTACAGCCAAACCGATAAGCAGATGACACCATTAAAACAGGAAAATGCTAAGACTTTTGTCTCCATTGGAGACGGATCCTGTCCTATGGACGGTGTCAAGTACAACCACTACACAGATTCTGACTACACGGAAGGTTCCAGCAGTAAGAGTTGTAAGCACAAGGACAAAAGCAAACATCACTATAAGGAACACAGCTGGACGGAGATGACAGAAGCTCCAGCCCTTTTAAAGATGCCAGTTTAAGCAACAGTTTGGATGGCTCTGAAGGAGTCTTCAGGAAGGCTGAAAAGATGGAAAGGTCGTCAAGAAACATAAGCTAAAACACAAGGAGAAGGACAAATACAGAAAAGACTACGAGCCTGAGAGGAATCGGCATCGGCAGAAAGACCTCGGAAAGATGGGCATAGGAACATGGAGTTTGACCGAGAATTTTGGAAAGAGAATTTCTTCAAAAGTGATGAGAGTGAGGAGATTAAAGGGAAATGTGAGACACCAGGCAGTTTTCTCCTCAAAAATCCCTTGACACATCACCAATTAAAGAAGAAAAGGCAACATTAAAAGACAAACATGCAGTCTGCAGCAGCACTAAGGAGAGAAAACCGAAAGACGAGCGAGAGAAAGACAAGCTCATAAAAAAAGAGAAGAAAGATGTGGCATATAAAGATGAAAGAGGATCAAAGGATGGGAAAGGTGCTGAAAACGACGAGCGGTCAGAAAGTCTTAACTTGTTACGGAAGCCTGAGGATTCTCTTTCGAATTTGTGTATAAAAGAGGAGGTGGAAGAGAAGCCTCTTACTGGAAACCTGTTTGATCACAAATCAGCTGGAGACTACAGAGAAGAGCTGCCGAGAGAAAAACGATAAACGGCCGCCCGTAAAGGACAGAGAATCCGAAAAATGTGACAAAGACACGCAGAAAAGGAAAAAAAACTAAATTGGAACACTTGTTAGATAAATCGGACTTTCACAATTCGACAGGACGATGGAAAGAGAGGGACAGATTAACAGCCTCATCTAATCTGTCCGGGGAGAAAAGTCACAAAGAAAGTGAAAAACTGAAACTTGTGTCTGTTACGAAAAAGCATGAAAAACCAAAAAGAGCAAGGACAAGCTCGACAGAAGAAGTGAGAAAGAACGGCAAGAGAAAGAGCATTCTCAAGCGATCACAGGGACAAGGATAAAGTGAGTTCTGAAAGAAAGGAAAGATTCCTGACAAGAACAGCGATTATAACAAAATCGATCGAATTAAAGAAAGGAAAGGGAAAAAGACAAAGACTACGACAAGAAGAAAAAAGAAAAATCAAAAGAAGCCCCCTCTCTTCTTCAGGTCTAATCTCAAACTACTTTGGGAAGAGAAAAAAGGGTACACATCCGAGAGCAATAAAACAGTAATCTCTAAATTTAAAGAAGAGGTTATGAAAACCCTGAGAAAGATCGGGACAGAAGGAGAGGGACCGAGATTTAGAAAGACACCGGGACCGGGATCGATCGGCACAGGAAAGGACAAGGATAAAGAGAGAGGTCCCAACAGAACAGGGATAGCAAACTGGTTAAAGTGAGGCCTGTCGAGTCCGAGTCAGACAGGTTCCAATCCAAAGTGTCGCCTGCACTAAAGGAACCCGTCCCAAAGAGAAAAGACTGGTTAATGATGACCTCATGCAGACCAGCTTCGAACGAATGCTTAGTTTGAAAGATCAGGAAATTGAGCAGTGCACAAGAAACACATGGAAAAGATGAAGCAAAAAGAGAGGGAAAGGCTGAAACAACGACCAGGAGCTGACCCTGCAAGCAAAAAAACAAAGACAAAGCAAAGATTTCCATTTCCAATGAACCCTGCGCAAACAAAAACTTTTGCGCTCCAAAAGCTCCGAAATCCCAGAGCTTCCAGTCGTGAGAAGATCTTA
>JBCEWE010001819.1:0-23063 GCA_039877035.1 Silurus lanzhouensis | reverse complement strand
CAGCCAATTAAACATGCAAACTGTGAAACACTTCATATAAACAGAATGTAGAATCACTGAAAGCATTTAAATGGGATTTAAATACCCGCTACAGAGGGAAGCAGGAGCTTTTCTGTAGCTATTATTGCTTTTTATGTTCATGGCACAAGACCAATATCAGTTTATTTTATCTTTCCATAATGAGCTGGAATAAATCATAAATGCTGCAGTGCCAATGGAAGATTAAGGATAGAAAGAGACTCCAGGGACCATGATGATTTCTTGGCCATGATGATGACTGGATAATAAGCTGATTTAGATTCCTACATCTGTGCTCCTGGATCTATGTGCTGAATTGGGTCCAGTACTACAGAGTGAAACACACCAGAACCATGCCGTCCCGTCCAAAATACAGGTCCTCACCACTCTGGTTTAATGACAACAGGTTGTTTCTAGTGGGAAATGGCAGACAGCGAAATACTTTATATAAATATTATATATATATTATATAATCTCATGCTATAGGTCTGGTATCTGCCCCCTGAGTGTCATAATGCCTGTCATTTTGGATGTTATTATTAAGGTGGGTAGTTGATACATCAGGTTTCCCTTCACTGTGGCACACTGACCTGCTTCAGCACATGATTCCTTTATCCTGACACATAGCAGTGTAGGGAACAGACTACAGGCAGCTGCAGGACGTGATGACTGGCTTCTTGGTGACTTTAACAACATGTAGAAATTGTAAACATTGTCCTGATGTAGTCTATAATATGACAGGTGACAGAGGCTTCACTCCTCAGACGCTCCTCACCTCCTGAAATGCAGATGTGGAGCTCTGGATGTCTCAGGTGGAAGACTTCTATACCACCTGGAAAATGTGTAAGATTATCAGGGTGTGTGGTGTTTTGCACAATGTGGCACTGAGGACCAGTTTCCCTCTCCCTCCTGACCTCCCTCCCCCTCAGCATTATGACCCCGAGCCACAGCCCCCTGCCCCACAAGAGGGATATAAACTAAGTGGAAGAATCCATGAGGAGGTCATACGGCATTTGTAAGGAAGACAAAAATAATGGTTGTTAATAGTGTTTATTGTGTCTTACTGTGGTAAAAGATTAAAATCAAGATTAAAAAAAAGATAAAAAAAGATTTGACAAGACAGAATAAAAAAATGATTAAAAGATGAGACGATCTACAAGATACAATAGTTTTACACTCAGCTTTATACTATTGACTATAAGTGTAAAATTATCATAAATAACCATAAGAGAAACATAAAGAGGAAAAAGGCATGTTCAGACTCTCTGTTTCTCTTGTCGTCTTCTTTTTTTCTATTTCTCCTTTTCTTTGAATGTTTTCTTGTCTCAGCTGAGCAAACACTTTCCTTCCATCGCTCTCGACTCTCATATAATGATCTGTTTTATTCTCTGAAGTCTTCTTTTCTTCCTCACAGAGATTCTGGGTATCCTGGAGCCCCCTGTTGGTCTGAAGCTGTAAGTTGTTCCTCTCCTCTATGTCAAGTTTAGTTTCTCTCTTTCGTCCTCTTGTTTTCTTTAAAATCCAACGTGGGCTCAAACTGAGCAACACGTTCCTCCAGTCGCTCTTTGTCTCTGATCAAATGATCTCTCTCCTGCTCTGCACTATTTTTTACTTTCTCACAGAGATTCTGAGTATCCTGGAGCTCCATGGTGGTCTGTTCCAAAGTGACCTCAAGCTGAAATAACATGTTCCTCCGTCGTTTTTGTTCTCTCTTCCAGCTCTCTCTCTCACCTTCTCAGTTTTCTCCAGTTCTCATGGATTTTCAGGGAAGACTGGAGCTCCATGGTGGTCTGTTCCAAAGTGAGCTCAAGCTGAGCAACATGTTCCTCCAGTCGTTTTTGTTCTCTCTTCCAGCTCTCTCTCTCACCTTCTACAGTTTTCTCCAGTTCCTCATGGATTTTCAGGGAAGACTGGAGCTCCATGGTGGTCTGTTCGAAAGTGACCTCAAGCTGAGCAACATGTTCCTCCACCTTCGTTTGTTCTCTTGTCCAGCTCTCTCTCTCACATTCTACAGTTTTCTTCAGTTCCTCATGGATTTTCAGGGAAGACTGGAGGTCCATGGTGGTCTGTTTCAAAGTGACCTCAAGCTGAGCAACATGTTCCTCCACTTTCATTTGTTCTCTTGTCCAGCTCTCTCTCTCACATTCTACAGTTTTCTCCAGTTCCTCATTGATTTTCAGGGAAGACTGGAGCTCCATGGTGGTCTGCTCCAAAATAAACTCAAGATGAGCAACACGTTCCTCAGTTGTTTTTGTTCTCTCGCCCAGCTCTGGCTTCTCTCAGTTATATCCTGTTCCTGCTGCTTTCGCTCAGAAGCCAAAGTAGCCTCCAGCTTTTGCACCGTCTGTAGCAGAATGGCTTTCTCTTCTTTCTCTTCTGTTATCTTCTCTATCATTAGAAGAGAAAATGCATCCAAGTCTTTCACTACTTTCTCCATGTGTTCCAGCTTCTCCTTCATTTCAGCAATCTGCTTAGTTTTCTTCGTTCTTCTGGTTTGAAAAACTCTCTCAACCTTCTGAAGAGCTCCATGTTTATGCCTCTTTACTCACACGCAAAACCTCGGAAATGAGAGAAACAGACGCGTTTCCAATTGTAGACGTTGCTTTACTGTGACGTCACAGGGAGATGCCCCGCCCTCCGTCTGTGACGTAACCCGGTCTCTCTTAACCTGACACTATGCGCATGCGCACATTACAGAGGTAAAGAGCGGATAAAATGTCATGTCTTTACAGCTTTTTGTTGTTCCTAAAAGAAGAGCGATATTACAGTCATAAATAAGATAAAAACGGCTGTAAACTGTGTATAAAGCGAGTGAATCCGAGTGAGAACCGGAAGTTGACCGGAGTGACTCTATGAATGTTGCAGAATCATAAATGACCAGTAGGTGGCAGTGTGATGTGTATTAGAGCTTCACTGTCACAGGCAGGTCATTAGAAGTAGTGAGCTCTAATTTTTAATGGAGTTTAATTGGTTATTATAAAACCTGTATTGAGTATTTTAGGCAAAATGCAGTTTATTGTATTTATTGTAAAACTATATGCTTCAGATGAGTTTTATAAAAAACATTTTTACTTATAAAAAATAAAACGTCATCTAGTGATACCATGTTTATTAAATGCATTATTCACTAAAAAACATCAATGAAACTGATGATTGTTTTTATTGAATGTAAAATATTAATTTGAGGATAATTGAACTTAATGAATGGAATAGTTTGGATTATGAAGACTTTACTGAACTAAACAGCACGAATTCTCCTTTAAATAAACTTAAGTTTACTGATAAATACTGTTACTTATATGAAAATAAACCGGTTTCTTGACCCTGTTGTTTCAGCCCCACTTGGCCTCACAGCTGAAATGACCTTTCCTGACTTTCAATGGGTAAAAGTTCCTGACAACAGTGTGCTACATACACAATTTACATCTCTTTTAAAGAACACACTTTGGGCTTACATCATCCAAAGATGCTGAAGTCCTTAGAAAAAATGGTACGTCATAAAACATATTTTTTATATATAAATACATGAATTCGGTCCTGAAACAATCCAGAATAGTGACGGTTAAAAGTCACATGGTAATGAGTTTATATTTTAACTTTAAGAAAATACAATAAAAAGGAGATTCCTATAAACATTATTCTGAGACTGTGTGTAGTCCTTTTCCCCTCCGTCTGTTTGAGGAAAAGCAGCCTGATAACCAATGTACTGGGAATAATAACATTCACACAATAGATAAGACTGGTATTTGAACATAGAAAAAACAGTAGAAGAAGAAAGTAATGAAAATAAAAGTAGCACAATGCTTCCTTCAGTGCCTCTGTGAATGATGGAGCACATCTGACTTCCTTTCTCCTTCCATTCTACAAACAGCACATCCTCTTCTCTCAGCCAGTGATGAGGCCTCGAGGAGCTTTTTCAGAAGCTTGTTGGTGATGGTTTGAGGGTTTGGGACTGAATTTCCCACATGCCAGATGTTATTTTTTTAGGAATCTCTAACAGTGCTGGACTTGTGTAGAAGTCGTCAAAGAACAGTTTGTAGCCCATTCCCAACATCTTCTCATCAACAAGTCTATGACAGATGGTCTACAGACTGGCTGGGGTGTAAAATCCTGATTCCACCTCTCTTCAGGTGGTTGGGGGATACAACCAGTGAAGACTGGGATTTTCTGTCTCTCACTCTTACTGGTAGAGCTGAAACAGGTGCTGAGTTTGGAGACTGCTTGAACCTCTTTCTGGTTGATGGCTGGTGTGTGGAACCCACTTCTCCTCAGAAGATTCAACTAAATGGCTGTTAAAAGACAAAGAAAAAAAAAATAGCATTGTATATCAAGTACATACTTTTGTAGTAGTATGAAATCAGGAAGGGGCAAACACTTTTTCACACCACTGTGTATATTTATTTGCATGTTGTCACACTTTAATGTTTAAGATCATCAAACTAATTTAAATATTAGTAAAAGATACACAAGTGAACACGACATGCAATTTTAAATGAAGGTTTTATTATCGGGTTGAAACAAAATCCAAAACTACATGGCCCTGTGTGAAAAGTTTGCCCCCCTGTTAATACTGTGCTTACTTATCACACCTGAGTTTAATTTCTCTCACCACACACAGGCCTGATTACTGCAACACCTGTTCACAATCAAGAAATCTCTTAAATAGGACTGCCTGACAAAGTGAAGTCGACCAAAAGATCCTCAAAATCTAGACATCATGCTGAGATCCAAAGAAATTCAAAACAAATGAGAAAGAAAGTAATGGAGATCTATCAGTCTGGAAAAGTTATAAAGCCATTCTAAAGCTTTGGGACTCCAGTGAACACAGTTGAGAAATTATTCACACATGGCAAAAACATTGGACAGTGGAGAACCTTCCCAGGATGACCAGGTGACCAGAATTACCCCAAGAGCACAGCGACGACTCATCCAAAGATCACAAAAGACATCCATAGAACTGCAGCCTCACTTGCCTCAGTTAAGGTCAGTGTTCATGACTCACAATGAGAAAGAGACCATTTAAAAACTGCATGTTCACTTGTGTTATTGTTACTAATATTTAAATGAGGTTGATGATCTGAAAAATTAACGTGTGACAAACATACAAAAAAAAATATGAAATCAGAAATTGCAGTTGCTCAGCTGGAGGCCACTTTGGAACAAAACCAGCATGGAGTTCCAGGATTCTCTAAATCAGTGTGAGAAAGAGAAGAAATGCGCAGAGCATCAGAGAAACTGAGAGGAACCCAATGTTGAACCTCTTTGTCCAATGATTCAAAATCAAAGAAAATGTACAAAATAATGAAATATAAAATCATTCAACATTTTTGGTTTTGTTACTATAATAAATATAAAAGTACACAGAGTATTGCATGATGGATTCTCTACATAACCATAAAAATATTCTTATTCATAACCATAAAGGATTTTTCTTTTCCACAGGAATGAAAGTGTTGAAAACCAGCTTCTGGCACTTAAAGGTATCTATAGTGTTGATGTTTATGTCTTCAGTGTGTAAGACGATAGAGCACATTATTACTGCATGATACGTTTTTATCAAATAAACATATAACATCATTAGTGTGATTTGAGCAGCTTTCATTTCATTAGTAAATTAATTTAAACAACACACCTTTAACATGTACAGAAATGATCAGATTGTAGGCTGTATTCATTATGCAGAAATAAAACATGCAGCTTTGTTCTATTATTTTTTTATTTTTTTATTTTTATTTTTGTATTTTATATGCAGGATCCATGAAGAATCCTTCAGCATCAGGTCGAGTTCCCTTTGCTATTATGAGTGTTGATCAGCTCTCCCAGGCATGACATTCATGTTCCAGGAATCCTGTCCTCCAAGCAGGAGAGCTCCAATCAGTCTCTCAAAAAAAAAAAGAAACCAGCACGTGGTCAGAATGTCCTACTCTGTTCCTGGGTTAGTTTCAGGGTTCACCTCAGTCAGCTTCATCTGGTCATTTATGATTCTACAACATTCATATAGTCACTCGGGTCAACTTCCGGTTTGTGCGTAATCTTCCTCTGTAATCTGTACATGCGAAGAGTGTGTGTGTGTGGTGTGTGTGTGTGTGTGTGTGTGTGGTGTGGTGAGAGAGAGAGAGAGAGAGATAGGAGAGAGAAGAGAGAGAGAGAAATAAAGTGAGTGACATGATGATGTCACCGGCAGAGGCGGGGCATCTAGGTGTGATGTCACAGTGTGACACTTATATATAATTCAAAGCGTGCTTTTCTTTCTCCTTTGTGAATTTACTAATTATAAATAAAGAGACACTAAAATTGACAACCACCAAACAAACAAACAGCAGCAAGAAGCAGCAGCGATTAGCAGCAACTAATAAAACATTAAAACTTCTTTCTATTGAACATTTCTTCATACAGGTACCTGGTAAGTCGTCTAAATAATTATAGTAGAATATTGTAGATTATTTAGTAGAAGACTCGAAAAGTACAAAGTAATTATTTAGCGACATTAGCATGGGTAACTAGCCGGCTAGCTAAGCTTAGCTTTCATAGTTTAGTTTTTATATCAATCCAACAAATGTACCTAATAATTAGTATAGAATCTATTAGATACAATGAAGTAGCTTAATTAACCTATTTAGCCCATATTTTAATCAAACTCATGTAACCTGTTTACTCCAAGTATAATTAACATAATATACTAATAAATAGAGTAGAATAGGGTCAGACTGGGCTACAATTTTAATAATCCTTGCAGCTGTGGCATGTTTTATCTGTTGTGGAATTCCTTGTCATTGTTTAGACAATACGTACAGCTCCCAGTGTATAAAATTACAGGTGAAGAGTCTTCTACAGAAAACATCTCCACAGATATGGATCAAAACATCTATGTGGATTTGGATGGAGGGATTATGCCCTAGTCAATAGAAAAAAATTACCGTAACAAATGTTTCCTTATAACTAAAAGCACTAAACACTTTCTATGCTTTAATTCTGATTCTTTGATTATATCGTATAAATCAGGTTGTTGTGTGTATTTTATGCTGTGTGCAGGAACATGGCAGCTGGTGAACAAAGGTGGCCTTTGCAAGGTATGCGTCTGCATGAAGGCACGTGTGCGTACATCGAAGCATGTGCTGAGGGCATCGCTTCAACTTTGTCACCTTTAGACCTACCTGCGATGCTTGTTATTTCCTTGTTCTTCTTAAGCATTGCCTGTGGTGCCTGGAGCAGCCCACCTGTCCTTTAGGTAAATAGTGCCATCATTTACCCCGTAAATGGTACAGGTTTCCTCCAGTAAAGGACGAATTCGTTTGGGAAACTGATGCGGACCGGTTCAGACCGGTGATCGACATTCTGCACCATGCTGACATGTTCTCCCCAGATGGAATGTGGCTAGATTCCATCCAGAACTCTGTCTATGATCTTTCTGCAGGACTTCAGCTGATCACCCGTATCTTTCATGTGCGTAGGCTGTTACCCTTGTCCAATCGTTTGGAGTTCCTGCCGCTCGCTGGTTGCTCCGAGCACTCACAGTTTTCTCTTCACGGACTTCGTCATGCAAAGCACCTTTGTAACGTACTACACCATCACCTTCTGTGGCTATGTTCTATGGACAACTGAACTAGCGAAACATCGTGATTGGAATTGTCGTCCTATCCTTTGTCGCAAATGTCACACAATCGGAACAGACTCAATGGTATTCTCATCGAGTCTTCACGGTGTGATTTGAGGTTTCACGATGAGGTGTGGTCTGCACTGCAGTCTCACAGTTCTATATCTGCTCCCCTGCCGCACTGGATCAGACGACTATCACCCATTCCATAGTTAACCCACTTTGCACTGGACTGCATCAAATTTCATTTGCTTTTATTTTCTTATGTTTTCACATTTGTTAGTTACTTGTACAATCACGACTGAGGATGAACTTGGTGGTGAGTCCACTGTCGCTCCAGTGGTGGGCAGAGTGGGAATTTTACTTAAACTTTGTTTGCTGTCAGGGTTTTCGCCCACTTCCAGTTCATCATGTTGTGATTAGGCTTATCCGTTGATGCTTTGAGGGTGGGTAATGATGTCGATTTTGGTCGATTTTTTTTATTTGTTTTTTTTTGTTTTCGATTTTGCACGATTTTTGCTTAGATTTTTGTCTCATTTAGATTTTTTTTGTCTATGTTTCATTTTTTATTCATAAATATATAAATAAATAAAATAATTTTTGTGTTATGTGACATGTATGTTTGTTAATGGGTTAAAAAAGAAGTAAGCATAGAGTGTGAGACTAATTAATAATGGAGTGATGGATCTAATCAACCTTATCTAGTGTGTGACCTAATAATTAGTATAGTATATTTAATCAAACTCATGTAAAGACCAGGGGTCTCAAACTCAATTTACCTGGGGGCCGCTGGAGGCAGAGTCTGGGTGAGGCTGGGCCGCATCAGGTTTCCACAAGAAAAGCTTTGTTTAAAAAATTCCAATCTTCTCAAATCTCTTAATTTTTTTAACACAAAATAAGTTGAAAAAATAAAGAAATTAAGAATCAATGAAAAATAAATAAAGAAATTAAGAATCAATAAGAAAATAAATCAATCACTAATAAATAAATAAAATAATAATAATCATGAAAATAATAATAATAATTAGATTTCTCTAGTTAGCGACTATATGTGGTTTCTTCAGTCTTCTATATCTGCTGTATTCAGATATAAATGTCTGTATTAACAGTTCTTTAAGCATTTCAATCAAGCCTTTAGCCGACGGACAGTGAACATCTCACTACATGGAGAACGTCATTCCCGCTTCTTTTTATGTGCTGTTGTTACAGGGGAAAAAAGAAAAAGGGGAAATGACACCGTGCTGTTGTCGATGTCATTTGTTTGACTACTTTTACATCATATAAAATATATGTAATGTTCATTGTGTGAGGCAATGCGAATACAATGCAAATAGCGCGATGGAAATAAAAAACAATGACTCATAAATAACGGTGCGACCCTATAATTGGTCCGGGTTACCGAGGACTGTTATTGCCGATGAACAGGTGTCGCTATGTGACTGCAGACTACATTAGGCTGCATTGAGCTCCTTACTTTTCTTTTATCCCGCTGCGTACACATCACTTTAATTTATTTTGTCAGAGAGAGAGACCTCATATTAACTTTCTAAGTGCCATTGACGTGTGTGTGTATAAATATATAAATATATATATACAGTGAGGAAAATAAGTATTTGAACACCCTGCTATTTTGCAAGTTCTCCCTCTTAGAAATCATGGAGGGGTCTGAAATGGGTCAGGTGCATGTAATTGCAAACAAAGGCTACTGTACCAAATACATTCATTAACATTGATTTTCTCAGGTGTTCAAATACTTATTTGCAGCTGTATCATACAAATAAATAGTTTAAAAATCATACATTGTGATTTCTGGATTTTTAGATTATGTCTCTCACAGTTGACATGCACCTACGATGACAATTTCAGACCCCTCCATGATTTCTAAGTGGGAGAACTTGCAAAATAGCAGAGTGTTCAAATACTTATTTTCCTCACTGTATATATATATATATATATATTAGGGATGCACTGAAATGAAAATTCTTGGCCTAAACCGAAAACCGGAAAAAAAAGTGGAAAGCAAGGCTGAAAATCGAAACGCCGAAAGAAATTATGCCAATTATTATTATTACCATTCCATTTATGGCTATGACTGTGTACTAAACTTACTAAAATCAAGGTATTTTAATTGCATAAATTAATATTAAAGTTTCAAAGAATAAATCAATTACAAATTATGAAAATATTTATTTATAGCACAATGCAACAATGCACAGGATAAAATAAATTACATTTCAAACTTAAATGTTTTACTTAAATGCACTCGTGTACATTAAAAAAAATATTTACAGGCCCGCTTGCCTGCTGAAAGGTTGTACAATTAAATATGTTCTTTCATAAAAACAAAGTGCATTCAGAACAAGTGCAACTGCTTAAAGATACAACAATTTTACTGGGAAACTTCCTGCCTTTTCAAAAACGTCCACCACAGACGGAGTGCGCGTGCTCGGAGGGGTTTTGCTTTTCTGTGCCGCGTTTCTCTCATATTCAGCGTAGCGATCGGATGTTTGGATTTCAGGTGATAAATTAAACCCGACGTAGAGAAAGTTTTGCAGACGAAATTTCGGCTTTACATGTTTTGCAAATCGCTATCCGTGGGTCTTTCTCAGATATACTGAAACACGTCCACACCGCAGACATGTTGTTTTAGACATGCACGTGCAGGCGTGGTTTCTGTTTGCGTCATCACAACAAACTGTTTCGGCCGTGTTTTTTCGGTGATCAAAATTTTCGGTGGCCGAATATTCGGTGCATCTCTAATATATATATATATATATACACACACACAACACACACACACACACACACACACACACACACACACACATACACATACACATTTAGATACGTCTATATATGTATAATGTCCCGCTGGGCAGCAACTTAAGAAAACTTTTTTTTTAAGTGTTATGAACACAGCGTGCTGGGGCGAATGTCCGCGTGTGCCCAATAGAAAGGAGGCAGCCAGCCAGGCACGGAAGAAAACACTCCATGGCAACGCTGCTGTATCTTTCACTCATTGAGAAATGTTTCTCCGCTTACATCAAGCCGGCCAATGTCCACCCCCGCGAGCCAAATACCTCACCGTGATTGGTAGGTTCGTTCAGCTCCGCACACAACACTGTAAAATGCCATACATATGAAACTCGCGGGCCGCACTAACATTAAACTTTCATATTAAGTCGGGGGCCGCAAACTATCGTCCCTCGGGCCGCAATTGGCCCCCGGGCCGTGAGTTTGAGACCCCTGATGTAGACAGTGCGAGTGAGCGGCAGGTCAAACGTCAGAGGAACCTCATCCATATTTATGATGTGGTGCGGCCTGATTCAGTGGAAGCGCACCCGATTTAATATAAAGAATTTAATTGGTTCACCTGAACCCGTTCGGCAATTTCATTGGTCTGATGTTATGAGGCTCAGTTTGGCTTGAAGCTTGTTAAACCGGGAAAAACCCAGGAAAAATTCATATATTAGCCACTTCATTGTTTAAGCCATGAGGTTCAAAGCGTAAAAAGTAAAAAGGAAAAAAGTAGCGGCTTATATACCGGAAAATACGGTAGTCTAACATTAGTTAGTGAACAACGTTGAACCAAATAAACTTCCACCTCTCAAAAGTTTGCTCCAGCTCATTTCTCAGAGCCTGTAACTTTGGTTTGAGCGGCTTCCTTCCACTATCAAGATTTAAAAATGAAAACCTGGATGAACTCAAAAAAGCCACTTAACTTTTCAGGGTAGCTCAAATGTAGAGCATTCATAAGCCCAAACTAAATTACACGTGAATCAGTCCAAAATCTTTGGGGCATTACAACCTGATCCTCAAAGACGATTGACACATGGCGAGTGTTAAAGAAAACACCATGTCTTTATTCACCACTGACACCAGAGCCACTGCTCCCTCCTGGGCTTCCAACTCATCCTGAAATAAGAATACATGCTCAGTGAGTGTGTGTGCAAATGTACATCTACCACTTGGAAAAACAAATTACAGTAGTAGCTCAGGTTACAAGTTTAATTCGTTCTGGGAGCGAGCTCGCAACCTAAAACGCCGGTATACTAAAAAAAATTTCCCATAAGAAATAAAGGAAATTCACTTGATGCGTTCCACAAGTCCATAAATACACATATACACAAAATTTTAAAGGTTTTGTAATGGTAATTTTTGTACAAATTTTAACCCCTAACATCGGAAATGAAAAAAATTTTGCTCACAATCTTTGCTCGCAGGCCGATGCAACACTCATAACCCAATACAAATTTATTAAAAATGTTTTCTCGTATTCCAATTTGCTCGTATTCAAAGTTTCTCGTAACCCGAGGTTCTACTGTATGTAAAACATTTTTTTTATATTATACCATCCATGGTTTTAAATAGAATAATATCAGAAAGATCATTTTTAGATATAAATTTCTGAATCATTATTGTATTATTATAATCATATTGTCATTACTGGCATTCTGTAATTTAGTATTTTTAACATTTTAAATGAATATAAGAGATTTATGGGATGTATTATTGCTCTTTGTTTTTCTGTATAATGGGGTGCAATTGTAGTCTGAATGTTTTTACCACTGTTTATAGCAATGTTTACCTCAGAATATTTAATAAGGTAATTGTACTTGCAGATATGTAAAAAGACAATAACAATACCTTGCAAATGTTGAAGATCTGTGAGAAGTCCTCCTTTAAGTAAAGTGAAAGGCCTGCCAGGGCTGCTGTTCTGGATACATTGATGTCCTTTTTGTCCTTTTGCAGAAACAAATACATTGCACAAAAATCTCAGGGTTGAGTGTTCACATCCAGCTTGAGCTGGACTTTTTCCAGCTCAAGCAGTGCTGCAAAGACGAGTGACACTATGTGGTCCTAGTAACAGTTTTTTACTTACTCGAGCTTCACAAAAGTGTGCAGGACATCTATCTTTCAGTTCAGCAATTGAAGGAGCTGAATTCAAAATTTCTTCATGCCTGAGAGAAAGGTGTGTTGCATATGCTGATGGATGAGAGTCATGTCTTTTCCTTCTACAGCTTTCTTGAACTGGTCCACCATCTCAAGCCTCTTGGTTTTCAAAATGCCCTTAGTCTGTCCACAGGGATAATTGGGTAGGAAATAGATTTCCCCTCTTCTGGGTCATTTGATGTTGGCTCTGGATGCTAAACCTTCTGGATTTGTCCTGCTTCACTTTCCTTCATTCACAGCCACACCCTTTATGTCAGCCCTGGTCAGTTTGGTCCTGTAGTTGCCCATTTTGATGCATAGGCTGTTCTTCCAACCCTCATAACCTGTTGTGGAACCTTTTCTTTTAGACAGGGGTGCTTGAGTAGTAGAGTTTCTGCAGCCTTGCTAATCTGTTTGGAACTAGGATAGGCTTTATGCTTATACATTTCAACAGCCATCACATCAAGTATGTTGTGTTTTTGATCCCTTGTCAGCTTTAAAGTTTTCCCTCTGTCAAAAATGCAGCGTTGCCTTCTCTTAGAGACTCGAACTCATATGAGAATGGGGGAACAACAAAGACCTCTGGCCAACGGCTAAGGTGCTCTGGTGAATCTACTAATCTATCAGACAGTAGCATTGTGTCGTCTAAACTGGAAGAACCAGTTTAACAAGTCTAAGAGTCGCTCGGGAGGCTACGTCCTCGATATTAACTAGATTGCATAGTGCATTGTCAAACTCTGTTTCTTCAAACTGAAGCTGAAAGTAAAAATTCAACTTCTTTAACTTCAACAATGAGGCCATGTACATTCTCAGGACGAGAGGGCAAAATCAGCCTCTCAGCGTTGTCATCATCTAGGATGACCCTCAGTTTCAGTACATCAGCTACTTTAATTGTACTGTATTGAGGAGAACTGTAACATAACCCTTAAATATCAATATATGTATGTTGCCCTTATTGTTAGAACACAGGTTCTCAATTACTCATCATTTTCATTAATGCATACCCAGTTCTCATGTTAAAGTATTGCACAAAGCTGATAAATAAGCCACAGCATTTAGAAAATGTTTGGCATTCTGGGGAATTATAAATATAAACAGCAGCAATCGGTCAGCTTCGATCAGGAAAGAACTTAAACATATCACAATATTCCTTTAAGGTCAACTTAATGTAAACTTTTAAAACACTTTGCATATGTAAGAATGTACTCTTACATTAAAATAATATATACAAACCAAATAAACCTTTACAACACACACCAATGTGTATAAATCAATGTGAAATACACATTACCTATCACTATGTTGACCTCTGTGTCCAGGAAGGTGATTACTAGAGTTTACAAATAGTCCAAACAGATGCTTATCGTTTATCAGTTGACTGCGAAAAAAGGTAAAGGACAGAGTTTGTTATGGTTCTTCTTTTTCATTCACACACTGGAATAAAATGCCTGATATTTTATAGGTGAATAATGGCATTTGGTCTATTAGCTGAAACACAAATTTCACTGTATGACCTTTTTTTGTATTTTCTATGAGCTCATATGATTTTAAATGCTCAACATACAATGTTTCATAGTCTTTGAGTAAAAAGTAGATATTGTCTTTAATGAGTAATGTGTTTTTGATCTCTTTAAACTCAGGGAAGGCACCACAAACACCAGTTTTTTATCACTACATTTTGTGACTATTAGGAACAATTTATTGAACACGTTATGCTTCCCCTCAAATCACATTGTCCAGAGATGCACCAAAGAACCAAAGCACTTTATGAGACGGGTATAATGCTTAATATAATGATGCTTTGGTCGTAATCGTAAGCTGGGCAAGACTACTTGAAGTAGCTGCCTTTGATCTGAAATGTTACAAGCCATGTACTGAATAGTTTCACATGTGAAAGTATGAGACACAGCAAGTTCTACTATATCTTCCAAATCCATTAGTGCTTCCCAAAATGTATCACCTTATGGGATTTTGGACCCAATAAGAACAGGCAGCAGTCTAAGAAGAGTGTGGTTCTCATGCCCATTCCCTCCAATTGTTCCACCATTGACAATATTTTGTGGAATTGGGTGAGGATGGTCAACCTTATCTGAGTGCTGGAAGGGAATTAAACCTTAATCAAACCTTTTAAACAATGTGCCAACTCCACAGGAACAATGTCTTCCAGCAGGTCATGTAAGATATCAGGTGGAAATCCTGTGACAGGGTGGTAATAGGATAGATGATCAGACAGAACACAACTGTGTTTTACACCATAATTACAATCACTCTCATTGTTTTGTATTTTTCAACAAGTTGATCATGCTGATCTTTTGTTCATGGTTAAAACTACCAGCAATTGCATATGAGTTTTGCATTTCTGTTTGTATGGCGAGACAAAATCTGGAGAAATAATTCTATCTGAAACTCTCACTGAAACCAGCTAGCCCATGAGCAGCAGGTTATCAGCTACAACAGAATAAACTGTGCCTTTTAGACAGTCACCAGATGTTTCAATGTAAACACTTACTGCTTTTAGAGTTTTTAAGTTTTACCTTTTTATATCCAAACTGTGGCACTGATTAGAGTGGAGGACAGAATGATATTTTACAAGCATGTTAGCTAATATCTAATAAACCGCACAGACTGTGTGTATTGTTTTGTATGTCCCCACATGATTTGCAATTTTAAATCATCAATATAAAGAATTATTACTAATTTCTGAACCTCAACTGATAATAGAAAATGTTCGTGGTGGTATGAGGCATCGCTGTATGATGAATACTGTCCAGGTGACTGTGAAGTGGTTGCTTGAACTTTCTCAAGTACATCTTGTTTTTTAAGCAACAACTGCAAAGATGAGATAATTGGCACATACATAAAGGTAGAATGTGATGACTCATTAATGCTCTCTACAGGTTTAACTAATGAAAATTTTTCCTCATAATAGGATTTTCTCCATTTAGCTGTTGCCCCTCAGATGTCATGGACTTTTTTCAGTGTATTGAATACAGATTCTCTCACAAAAGGTTCTGACAGTGAAAACAATATGCTTAATGATTTTCTGTGTTGCCCTCTGTGACACATGGAGAATAGTTTGCATTTTTAAGATGACTGGAGCCGAATTGTTCAGCTCTCCTAATCCCTTACTGCTATTATCTGCTGCTGGGGCAGTTTCATTTTCACCTGAACGTTGCACTGCATGATGTTTAATGTCACTATACTGGATTGTATTTGAGACATTCTGCACCACATCTGATGGATCAAAATCTGAGGCTTTTTGGTGTTCTCTGCATTTGTGTGCATTATATGTGGAATACACATTGGTTTGAAATTTGCAGCCACTGAATGGACATGGAACTGTTTCTTTCCTTCTTAAATGCCCCCTTAAATGAATAAACACGTCCTTCTTCACAAATGGCTGCTTAAAATCACACAGACTTTTAACCCGTCACTATTCTGGATTGCTTCAGGAATGAATTCATGTATTTATAATAAAAAAAGTTTTATGACGTACACATTTTTTTCTAAGGAACTTCAGCATCTTTGGATGATGTAAAGCCCAAAGTGTGTTCTTTCAAAAGAGAGGTAAATTGTGTATGTAGCACACTGTTGTCAGGAACTTTTACCATTGAAAGTCAGGAAGGTCATTTTCAGCTGTAAGGGCCAAAAGTGGGGCTGAAACCAAACAGGGTTCAAGAAACCGGGTTTATTTTCATATAAGTAACAGTATTTAGTTCAGTAAACTTCAGTTCATTTAAAGGAGAATTCAGTGCTGTTTAGTTCAGTAAAGTCTTCATTTAATCCAAAACTATTCATTAAGTTCAATTATCCTCAAATTAATATTTTTACATTCAATGAAAACAAATCATCCAGTTTTCATTGATGTTTATTTAGTGAATAATGCATTTAATAAACAATTGGTTTTACTCAGAATGACGTTTTATTTTTTAATAAGTAGTAAAAAAATTTTTTTATAAAACTCATCTGAAGCATAGAGATAAAAATGCACCAGTTGGTTAAAAGAAAAAATTTAAAAGTAAAACATTTATTCCAGCTCATAAATCCTATAAAACATGCAGCATTAAACATGAACTTCCAGCAGATGAACATCTCATAATACTGTCTGGAAGTGAGAAATGTACAGGTTGTTTTTACTCCATACACATGAACTTACTTTGATCAGAAACACAATCATACTCCAAATCAATTAATCAATAAAGTCAATAAAAGAATCCCAAACTGCTGTGTGTCTTGTCCTCGCTATTAATGACGTCATTAGAGCTCCACTACTTCTAATTACCTGCTGTGACAGTGAGCTCTAATACACATCACACTGCCACCTACTGGTCATTTATGATTCTGCAACATTCATAGAGTCACTCCGGTCAACTTCCGGTTCTCAACTCAGACCTTTTACTGTCAAATACCGCGTACTAACTGCTTTCTTTATGGAGCTCTATGTAATAAGTGTAGTTTAAACACTCATCAATCAAATACAATCATCAACAGAATGTGAATAAAAAACAGTTTGGACTTTAAAAACCTCTATGTATTATGTAACTGAGATATCTACTGAAGTTAGCATGCTAAGCTAGCCCCGGTCCGTCCTCAGAGAGCATGGAGTCCCGCTGACCTTTACTCGCTTTATACACAGTTTACAGCCATTTTTATCTTATTTATGACTGTAATATCGCTCTTCTCTCAGGAACAACAGAAAAGTTGTGAAGACGCCATGATATTTTATCCGCGCTTTCCCTCTGTAATGTGCGCATGCGCATAGTGAGTGTGCGCGTGTAACAGAGAAATCCCGAGTGACGTCACAGAACGGAGGGCGGGACATCTTTCTGTAACGTCACAGTAAGACAACGTCTATAAGTCGGAACCCGTCTCTGTTTCTCTCATTTCCGAGGTTTGTGCGTTTGAGTAAAGACACATAAACATGGGACTCTTCAGAAAGTTTAGAGAGTTTTTTCAAACCAGAAGAAAGAAGAAATCTGAGCAGATTGCTGAAATGAAGGAGAAGCTGGAACACGTGGAGAAAGTAGTAACAGACTTGGATGCATTTTCTAATCTGATGAAAGAGAAGATAACAGAAGAGAAAGAAGAGAAAGCCATTCTGCTACAGACGGTGCAAAAGCTGGAGGCTACTTTGGCTTCTGAGAGAAAGCAGCAGGAACAGGACATAACTGAGAGAAACTCCACGCACCTCCAAAACATCACCAAGCTCCAGTCTTCCCTGAAACTCTACGAGAAACAGGAGAAAACAGTAGAGCGTGAGAAAGAGAGCTGGGTGAGAGAACAAAAACAACTGCAGGAACGTGTTGCTCAGCTTGAGGCCACTTTGAAAAACAACAAATGTGAAAACAAGAAAATAAAAGCAAATGAAATTTGATGCAGTCCAGTGCAAAGTGGCTTAACTATGGAATGGGTGATAGTCGTCTGATCCAGTGCAGCAGTGGAGCAGATATAGAACGGTGAGACTGCAGTGCAGACCACACTGCATCGTGAAACCTTAAATCACCATCGTGACGACTCGATGAGAATACCATTGAGTCTGTTCCGATTGTGTGACATTTGCGACAAAGGATAGGACGACAATTCCAATCACGATGTTTCGCTGGTTCAGTTGTCCATAGAACATAGCCACAGAAGGTGATGGTGTAGTACGTTACAAAGGTGCTTTGCATGACGAAGTCCGTGAACAGAAAACTGTGAGTGCTCGGAGCACCCGGCGAGCGGGCAGGAACTCCAAACAATTGGACAAGGGTAATAGCCATACGCAAATAAAAGATATGGGTGATCAGCTGAAGTCCTGCAGGAAGATCATAGACAGAGTTCTGGATGGAATCTAGCCACATTCCATCTGGGGAGAACATGTCAGCATGGTGCAGAATGTCCATCACCGGTCTGAACGGGTCCGCATCAGTTTCCCAAACGAATTCGTCCTTTTCTGGAGGAAACCTGAACCATTTACGGGGTAAATTATTGCACCATTTACCTAAAGGACAGGTGGGCTGCTCCAGGCACCACAAGCAATGCTTTACAAAAATGGACACAAGGGCATAACAAGCATCGCAGGGAGCTCTAAAGGTGTCAAAGTTGAAGTGATACCCCTCAGCACATGCTTCGATGTACGCACACGTGCGTTGATGCAGACGGATAACTTTCAGAAGCCTCCTATGTTCACCAGCTGCCATGTTCCTGCACACAGCATAAAATACACCCAACAACAACATGATTTATATATGATATAATCAAAGAATCAGAATTAAAGCGTAGAAAGGGTTTAGTGCTTTTAGTTATAAGAAAACGTTTGTTACAGTCATTTTTTCTCATTGACTAG
Organism: Silurus lanzhouensis; assembly: GCA_039877035.1. Classification (NCBI taxonomy): domain Eukaryota; kingdom Metazoa; phylum Chordata; class Actinopteri; order Siluriformes; family Siluridae; genus Silurus; species Silurus lanzhouensis. The sequence goes on along the minus strand of JBCEWE010001819.1, from coordinate 4,194 downwards.
GGCCATAATCCCTCCATCCAAATCCACATAGATGTTTTGATCCATATCTGTGGAGATGTTTTCTGTAGAAGACTCTTCACCTGTAATTTTATACACTGGGAGCTGTACGTATTGTCTAAACAATGACAAGGAATTCCACAACAGATAAAACATGCCACGACTGCAAGGATTATTAAAATTGTAGCCCCAGTCTGACCCTATTCTACTCTATTTATTAGTATATTATGTTAATTATACTTGGAGTAAACAGGTTACATGAGTTTGATTAAAATATGGGATAAATAGGTTAAATGAAGCTACTTCATTGTATCTAATAGATTCTATACTAATTATTAGGTACATTTGTTAGATTAATATAAAAAGCTAAACTATGAAAGCTAAGCTTAGCTAGCCGGCTAGTTACCCATGCTAATGTCGCTAAATAATTACTTTGTACTTTTCGAGTCTTCTACTAAATAATCTACAATATTCTGCCATAATTATTTAGACGACTTACCAGGTACCTGTATGAAGAAATGTTCAATAGAAGATAATTTGTAATGTTTTTTAGTTGCTGCTAATCGCTGCTGCTTCTTGCTGCTGTTTGTTTGTTTGGTGGTTGTCAATTTTAGTGTCTCTTTACTTACAATTGCTAAATTCACAAATAAGAAACAAAAGCACGCTTTGAATTATATATACGTGTCACACTGTGACATCACACCTAGATGCCCCGCCCTCTGCTGGTGACATCATCATGTCACTCACTTTATTTCTCTCTCTCTTTCTCTCTCTCTCTCTCTCTCTCTCTCTCTCTCTCTCTCTCACACACACACACATACACACACACACACACACACACACACACACTCTGGGCATGTACAGATTACAGAGGGACCACACAAACCGGAAGTTGACCCGAGTGACTATATGAATGTTGTAGAATCATAAATGACCAGATGAAGCTGACTGAGGTGAACCCCTGAAACTAACCCAGGAACAGAGTAGGAACATTCTGTCCACCTGCTGGTTTCTTTTTGAGAGACTGCTGAAAGGAAATTTCTTGAACTATCTATGTATTCAGTCTCGGTCGACCTCATTGTTTTGAATAGAAGTGACCGAACTGAACTCTTAAACCGAGTCACTTGAACTGAATCTAAGGAGTCGAAATCATCGAATCGAATCTTTTCAAACTGAATTGACCAAACTGAATGGACTGAATTATTAAAATGAATCTATTAAATTGTTATTCTGATGTTTTTCTACTAACTGCAGTTGTCAAAAGTTATACTTGAACTATGATGTTATGAGGCTGCATTGGAACTAAACTTTATAGTATTGTGTGCATCAGATGAACCCATGAAGAACTCATGTATTGTAAACTGATTTAATCTCTGTGTTATTGTGATTTAATATTTAAACTGATGCTGTGAATACTGTTCAATAACTGTTTATTTGATTACTTTAACTTCTGTTCATGTAAAATTGGGTTTAAACAGAACCTTTTATTTTAATATAATTTACTTTTGTCCCGTTTTCCCAACATTTTATCATGTGGATTTTAATTCTTAGTTAAATTTAAATGATGTCCAACACTTTAATAATAGAAACAAACACACACTATATTAAGATGTTTATTTATTTTTAAGGAAGAAAAAATATTGAGTTACAATAATCACTGATATGTTTGTACTTTATTATATGTAGGACATGTCCAGCTTGATCTCCTCTTTTTCTTTCTCTGGTTTTCTTTCTCTAGTGCTGAAGTCATATTGCTGAACAGCTGTACAGCTTCCTCCAGTCACTCTCGGGTTTCCATCCTCATTTCTCTTCCCTCACCTAAGAATCTTGATTTCTCAGAGATTTTCTGCGACTCTTTGGGCTTGTAGAGGTTCAGCTTTCTGTTTTCTGCTTTTCTCATAGTCAGAACCCAAATGCCCTCAGCTGAGCTTCATGTTTCTCCAATTGCTCTTGGTTTCTCAGAATGATCTTTTTGATGATATATTTTTATGGAGACCAAAATATTTTAGGTTATTTAAAGTTTAAGTTTATTTATTCTGGAATAATATTCCTGTTTGTTTTTTATTAATATTTATGTTCAAAAAAACATTGTTTTAGTGTGTTCAATAAATGTTTATCCTGTTCAGCCCGCAACCTAAAGTGTGCTTTGAGTTTTGGCCCCTGATATACATAAATATCATTAATTATTAATAATAACATAATTAAAGATAAACTGAGCACATTTTTATCTCAAAAGTGTGTATCAAGTCAGAGCAAGCACAAACTGAATATATCACAAGGATTTCTGAAATAAATAACAAAACAAGCTGAATAATATATTCACATTCAAAACTAAAGTGACTTCGCATCATAAAAGCTGTTGTGTTGAGCTCTTAACATGTTCCTTTCACAGCTGAAGTATGAAAACTAATCAACAATGTAGAACAGAACACCGGTTAGCTTCTAGCTTCTAGCTCCTCAGGCATGGAGCTTCTGGAGGTGTTGCTATCGCAGAAGATACGACCTTTTGAACCAGAAAGACACAGCTTACATAGACTAAAAAGTTTTTGGTCTTATACTCAACTAAAGTGAAATAATGAGCATATTTCCACTTTGAGAAACTCGTCTTGCTCTCGCTCGACTCGCCATTACTGCCGCACATACCTGAATAAACGGAGACACGCCGACAGTGCGTCTTCTTCGTGTTTACAGTGGTTCATCCTCCAATCCTACAATGTTTCGTTGCTGTAAACAGGTCAGACTGTAGTCTACACTTTAGCTCAAATTCATTAATTTAAAAAAGTAACAGGTAACGCACCATACGGTAACGGTAACGGAGTTACTTTATTTTAAACACGCACCAGGACGCCGCTGTTACGTGTCTGTGCTGTTTTCTTCTACTCCACCCTCCTTGTGTTGGCTTTGTTTCAGCTCTCTACTATATGTAGGTGGAGTCACCTGGTAATTGTAATGGAGGCCTGGGGAAAAAAGGACCAATGAGAAGCAGAGCCTGACCAGAGGAGGCGGAGTGCAAAATAATTAATCTGTAATGTTCGTTATTTTGAATAGAAATCATCACTCATAAAATATTCATTCTCGTCTTCTCCGGTTTATGTCAAGCAGACGCATTCCCATGAGATAAGTAAACAAACTTGATGGATACCTAGCCGCTACAGCTGAAGGAGTGAATACACTGGCCCCCTATCCAGCTGTGCGTAACCTCTCACTAAAGCCCTGCCAGCTTCAGCAGCGTGTGAAAGGCTTTTTAGCATAGCAGGTTTGCTTTTCACCCTAAGAAGGGGATCAATTCATTCACAGAATTTGAGAACCAACTTCTCCTCAAGTTGAACAAGGACTTCATGATATTTGATTGAATTGAAGTTACAGTACACACACACACACACACACACACACACACACACACACACACACACAGAGTTGTCACACATAGATTGTGTGTGTGAGAATGGTGTTATTCAGCTGAAAGTTTTTTCTCCTGCCTTTACCTGTAAGTCAATGTGAGAGGAAGGGCTTAATACTGTCACTCAAATGAGCTGAATTTTATTTTTCCTTCTTTGTTTGTTGACCTAAACACAGCTAATTAGCTGATTTTCTTTAATCATTATTATTTTTCTCTTCTTTGCTTTATGCTCCGTGTATAACACGGTCAGGTTCAGAGGTGTGTTACAACATTGCTATATTGCCTTCTTTGCTGGTTTAGGTTTATTGATTTGATTGTTTTTTCATCAGAGAAACTCACATTTTCTTTTCTGATATTACACATTAATGTAAGCTGAGCATTTGCTCTGATGTTCTTGAGTAAGCGGTCGTTTTACACAGTCAGGTTCAAATGTGGGTGCAAAAAATCCATTAAAACTGTAGCCGAGGTTTGTCGGAGCATTGCCATTGTTCTATTGCCTTGTGTGCAAGTGAGAAATGTTAAATAAAGCAACATGATCAAAAAGATGAAAATAACTTGATTTTACTTTGAATTCCTTTTACATTCTCCAAGGTTATTAACATTAACATTTTCATAACTCCATGTAGGACGTTTCTGTACATAAATGTAAGCACTGTGCAGTTAGTAATGCAATATTTAGAAAATTTACTCTTGTACTCTTTATACTCAAGTACTTTTAAAAAACAAGTACTTATGTACTTTTACTTAAGTAGACATCTGACTAGTAGTACTTTTACTTTACTTCAAGTACTAGAAGC
>JBCEWE010000519.1:610000-677500 GCA_039877035.1 Silurus lanzhouensis | reverse complement strand
GATGTGTGATTAGCTGAGCGCTGGGCTGAGTCCCCTGTTCCCTCGGTCTCTTTCAGCCCATTTCCTTCCACTGCCGGTAAAATTCCACGACGTTCTTCAGCTCCATCCCCGCTGCCACGACTGCCTGGACTGCCGACTGTCACAGAGGGATGAGAGGAGAACGTTAGAACTTTAGAGAACAGACTCAAGTCTGCAATAATCATGATACCTGAGCAAGTCGCTTCTTTGTATTTGTTTATATCAAGATTTATTTAATGAGAAAAAAAATTTCTGGAGCGCGAGAAAAAGCGCATGTGTGTGTGTGTGTGTGTGTGTGTGTGTGTGTGTGTGTGTGTGTGTATGTGTGTGTTTATATATTGTAGGGAGTCACAATATTTTAAATGAAAAGGGGCAAAAAAAAAAATAATCAAAATAAATAAATAAATACAATCCTATACAATATATATATGTACATTGTACTTTTGCTGTAAGTCTTTTTTTGAGAATATCCATCCATCCATCCATCCATCCATCCATTCCCTCTCTCTCTCTCTCTCTCTCTACATATTTATAAATAAATTCATTATAAAATACAATGTAATTGTCTTGTGCTATAAAACACTGAGTCAATACCCAACATCTGTCCTGATGTGTTTCAGACATGATGATGGGTCTTGAGAAAGTGTTTACACTTTAAATAAATCTGTTATAATCCTGATTAAATGAAATAACCCGGATCGTTATCGCACATGGACGAGAGCGTTTAGCATTACGGCGCTGTCTCTCGGTCACGTCGTCTCTGCGGTTTTAGTATCAGGTTCATAACAGCAGCGTTAACGACTGCAGAAGCTTCTGTCAGCATCAGGCCTGAACCTGGGGCACTAATTACGAGCCTCTAAAAATAAACAGGCAGCGAGATGGGCAGGGGGACGGCGTGGCGGACAGCTGCACATACCACCCGATTTAGCGAGTACAAATCAAACGGCGCGCCTGAGCACCACCACGAACCTTCATGGGGGCGGAGCGTTCGGCGAGCTCCTCCACCGAGTACCCCGTCAGGATGGTCACCATGCCGGCCGTGTCCTCGTCTCCTCCGCTCTGAGATCCCGTCAGCTGGCGGCAGCTGTCCACCATTTTATACAGGTGCCTTAAAAAAAACAACACACACAATCACGCAAACGTTCTGCACGTAAACAACACAAAACACACTGACGATGGATTCTCACCACGCTTCAATGTCCTGTCTCTTCAGCTTATCCCTCTCGAAACTCCTCCCGGACTCTTTCTGACACCGGATATATCTGTAACACACACAAGGTGATGACACGTGGATGTGATTTCTCAGGTGGACCAAAATAATCTCTGCTTTCATCGGGTGAGCGAGTTTCTAGAAGAGCTGCTTGTTCTGAGAAACAACAAAAGCTGCGAGGGATCTTCTGATGACAGGGAAAACGTGTGCAGTCGTTTCCTGTAAGAGAGGTCCAGCCTTCGCTCCTCACGTGCATCAATGAGCCTCGGCCGCCCACGACCCTGTCGCTGGTTCAGCACTGTTCCTTCCTTACAGCACTTTTGATAGATACTGACCACTGCAGACCAGGAACATCCCACAAGAGCTGCAGTGTTGGAGATGCTCTGACCCAGACGACTAGACGTCACAATTTGTCAAACTCGCTCATTATAATATATAATGTGAATGTTATAATGTCATAATGTCATTGTTATAATGTCATAATGTGAATGTTATAATGCTATGCCTGATTGGTGTATAATAAAATAGAACAGAAGAGATGGAGAATTGTAGACTTATATACACACACACACACACACACACACACACACACACACACACACACACACACACACACACACACACACACATCACTCTTACCGATTCCCTTTCCGAAACTCAGACTCCAAAAATCTGATGCTGTCCCTCGCGCCAGGATTTTCCTTCTTCAGGACATCGAGTCCATCAATGACTGAGAGGGAAAAAAAGCAGAAAAATAAACAAATATAATATAATACAATATAATATAATATTAAAAAAAAAGAATGTTTATACACGGTTTTGCACACACTAATTCAAATCCTTTTAATAATGCACATCGTCTGTAAGCAGCTTTATAGAGATTGTATAAGTTGTATAAAATGTATTATGTTTGCATGCTTGTTTCTGATAATACTTTAAGCTGATCCCTAATGAGCGAGGCAGCGGTGACCATGGTAAGAGGTAGTATGAGGATGGCACCAAATGGCCGTTCATTACATCACATCATAAACTCAACCTGTGGTCCTGAGCGATTGTAGCAGACTGTTGATATTAATTAGTCCGAATCCATTCCCCTGGAGTTGCTCAGGACCTTTATGGATCTTTGACCTGTTGAGGTGGAACCATCCCTAGCTGAGAATGGTCCCCAGTTGAAGAAAGAGGGACTGTTCCACCAGTTCTTCAAAAATTTAGCACGGACTTCACTTTTGTATAAAAGTCTCGATCATATAGGGGTTCATTTTTATCAGGCAGTAAAATATTTTTTATTAAGGGTTAAAGGTGACCAGAAATCTTATTCTGGAACCTGATTGGTTGAGAGCAGAGAGAACGTTTGGTCATTATGCATGCCGTTGTATAACAATTTATCTCTAACCGCCTCGTCTCCACTAGATGGCGCTAATTCGGGAAACAATTCCATGACACTTGTGTGAGCTGAACTGTAATTGGAAGCGCGTGACTCTGCTGCATTCCTAAAGCCGCTCGGGGACGGCGGTCACGCTGGTGGAGCTCGTAAAGCTCGTGGTTCTGAAGGGTGAGGGTTCTGACCTGTGCGTGGGATGATGATGATGAAGCAGCCGCTTGCTGCCAGATGCCGCAGCAGGTTCAGGTGTTGGCACAGAGCTCCCGTGTCTGGCACCAGGTACGGAGACATGGACGACTGGGATTTGGGTTGCTGAAGACTGCCCTCCAGCTGGGACACCTCTAACTGCAGGCGCACACACTTTCAAATGAGCATCTCAAGTGATCGTGGTGTTAATTGAGTAAATTTAGTAAATAAACCTTGCAACAATTTAATTAGATTAATTCTATTAATTAATAAACCATATATATATATATATATATATATATATATATATATATATATATATATATATATATATATATATATATATATATATATAAATAAATAAAATAGTTACATATTACAGCAGTCCTGAACATGGTAGAAAACTTGCAGTTCCAGTTTTATTGTTCACACTGGAGGCTCCTTCCATACATCAAAAGTTTACAGTTAACGTTAACTCGCTGTTACTATAGAAACAATACAGTAGAAACCCGTGATTCTGCCGTGAAGACCTCCTGACCAATCAGAATCCAGAACTTAACTAGTTTATGAGACAGCGTTGGTGAAAGTGACGTGAGGACACGAACCTGCAGACGGAGCTGCGCCATGTCCCTCATGAGCCGGTTCCTGCGTGCTTCCTCTTCAGCCTACAGGAGACACATCACAGTGAAACACGGCAGACGATGGAATCCGAAACCAGACGCGATCGCAAAACTTTTTTTTTTTTTTTTTTTTACTTTTGCTTTCTTCCGATATTTTTTGTACTTTGCTTAAGTCTTTTCCCCCTCCCCCAATTTCTCAGAACACCACATCTCGGGTTTCTAAAGCCTTGTCAGCTTGACGGTGCTCCAGCACAGCACGGCGGCACTTTAATCAGCGTTTGTTCTACGCCGCGAGGGCAGCGCGGTTGCCTAGCGACGTCAGACTCTCGAGAACACCTCGCTAATATGACAAGGCGGTGCGAAAGGGAACGTGTTCGGCTCTCCACAGGCCCGCGCACCCTATCATTTATTCCTGCTTTAAGTGAGTGGCACCGCTACAGCAAAAGGGGTTGCATTTTCTTTTTTCAGATGGTGCTTTAAAATGTTTTCTTTTTTTTTCTTCCTTTTTATATAAGCGTTCTGTACATGCTGGAGAGGTGCAAATTAAAATGTCCTACAGGGCACGGTGACGTAAATAAACCCAAAAGACTCAATTTTCAGATCTATTCTAAGCGTTAAAGAGACTGAGCTGAGGCTTTAAAAAATTTACACAGGTTATAATTCATTAATCAAAAAAGAAACACAAATGTTAAAACAGTCAGAAATACTTATTTGCTATAAAATTATATACGCATTTTGACAACGCAGGAAAACAAAGTTACAACTACAATATCCAGCTTCACTGCTTCCATGCAGACCAAATAAGTGTCTCCGTCCAGAAAACATGAAATCCCCATTATTATAGAAACAGTATCATCTAAAACTATAAATATGAATGTGAGAGAGAACATATCATAATATAGAGGGGCGCCAATACTTTTTTGCCGAACACATCGACCGTCAAATCTGACGACTCGTGAACGCCGGATCCTCCAGACTCACCATGCGGAACTGCGCCTTCGCCTGCTGGACCATGTTGTCCTGCTCTGATTGGCTGATGCTGGTGAAAATCCCCGCCTCCGGGTTGTAGTGCAGGACGTTGCCTTGGAGACCGGTGAGGAAGTGGCCGAAGCTGCGGATACAGCACAAGCGCACCACACACTGGGGGAAGAGCAGGTAAAGAAAACATTTAGCGAACGGGGGATTAACGTGAGTAATAAATAAAAGAATTTACATTTTTTTTTCTTTAAATCTTAAATACATTTTTTCCCCTAATTTTTTTTTCTCTGTTCCTTCGCTGTGGAAAAAAAAGAAACAGCACTTTTTCACTTAGCAATTTTTAAATAATAAAACTATAAAAAAAATACGGTCAAAATCAATAAAAACACACGTGATGATTAGAGGTGGACCGATTAATCGGTTTATTTTTTTCCGGCACCAAAAGTTGTTTGCTTAAACTATAGACAAAAATCCATACCGATAGTTTTTCCGGGTAGCATCTGTGAAAGCCTGCAATCGTTATGAGGAGAAATGCAGATGCTACGTGCTGTTTGTTTTTACATGCAAGACTGCACGTTAAATACGAGTACGATAAAACCTTGTTATCAGTATGAGTGAAATCCGCTAACGACTGATCTCTAATGATGTGTGGTGTTGATATGAACAGGTTTAAGTGTAAACGGTGTGTGAGAAGGTCAACCTCCTGCCGTGGACTCAGGCTGCCCCTGTGATGAGTAAAGTCGAGGCGGCGGTGTGCCAGGTTCAGGGCGGGTAGGTGACGTAGCGCCTGGTCCTCGGGCAGCAGCACCGTCTGCACCAGGTCCGGCTGTTCACTACACGCCAGAAGATCCCTGAACTCCTTCTTCAAACCCAGATCTGAAACACGGCAACGCTGCAGTCAGTCACCGAACCTGCCTGTGAGAGCGACAATCCCGCGAAGTGTGTGGTGTGTTTACTGTGAAAGGGTTCGACCCACCTGCTTCCAGCATCTTGTTCCCATCAGGCAGGAGGTTTAGCAGCACTGAGAGACGATTCCACAGACTCTGAGAGCTCTGAGTGGACAGAAAGCAGAGAAACTCAAAATCCTACCGAGATAAACGGTTTGTTATGCCCGATCGGTGTACACAACATTCAACAACCTTTAACCAATGGGAATCTGTAATCCCACAGGTCGTTATACCTGCGCACACATGAGAACGATGTCCGTGTTTGTTCTCAGCCAATCCACGAAGACCTTGACCACCTGAATGAGGCCTTGGTTGGTCAGAATCTCCAGTCTCTCCGAGAGCGTTTTCTCGCTGTGATATGACGGGTTGCTGTGCTCGCTGTCCTCAGTTTCGACGTCTGGGCAGAAAAAAAAGAGGAAAGAAAGAAAACAATTAATGTAAAGTAAAAAAAAAAAGTAAAAAAAAGAGAACGTATGAGAATGAGCACAAAAACAATAGAAAGATAATAACCATTGTCATTAGTTCCATTGGTGATCTCCGTACTTGCAATAGTAGGCGTGTCTACGGGAGGGGGCGTGGCTTCGTGTGAGGGGACTGAATCGGAGGTTGTGTTGGAGTTGTGTGAGGGTCTCAGAAGGACGTTGCTGAAGGTCGGTGCGAGACGGAAGCAGCGTTTGGCTTGGAAGAGCTGTGAGGACACGGCCTGCAGGTTGCTGCTGATGCTGGGGTCGGCGGACAGCAGCGGGCCATTGGTGGCGGGAGGGGTGGAGACTTCGTCACGTGACAAACGTGCCTTCAACTCTTCTTCCTCTTCTACGTGCTGCTGCTGCTCCTGCACCGGACTTGCCGCGTCCTCGATATCCTCCAGATCGGATCGCGACTCCTGGCTGTTCATATCGGAGTCAGTTTCGACATCGAATGCGGTGCCGCCTTCCTCCTCCTCCTCCTCCTCGGATCCACTCTCCCACACACCCTGCTCCCCCGCCGCGTCTTTGCCCAGAGAGGAATTGGGCGGGACTCCCGGACAGTCGGCTCTCGGGGGTTCTTCGTCCTCCTCTTCATCGCTCTCGAATCCTTCGCTCAGGTCGCTCTCGTCCTCGTTGCGAGGGCAGCGGCGCCGTCGCAGCATCGACAGCCGCGAGAACTTCCTCTTCTGTTTCGGCTTTTCCTCACTGCTCTTCTTCGCAGGGGTTTTCTCAGAAACCGTCGTCCCATCGTCTTTCATTTCGTCTTCGTCGTTCTCGTCGTCTCCGTCTTCTTCTTCTATGGAGCCGTTCTGCAGTGGTCCGCCCTCCGAGGGAAGTGTGTTCGTCTGCTCTCGAGGATTGACGTTGTCTAGAAAAAAAACCCAAAAAAAACCAAACAAAAAAACAAAAGTATATCATTTAACAGTTCAATAAAATCAGCATCGTTTATTCTGCCGTGTTTTGGTTCGTATCAGATCTTTGAGCAGCTGATGGAAAAATATAAAATTCAGCTGAAACGTAAGTGAGGCAGCGAGTTAGATACCCGTGGGAACGTCGGTGCGTAACGCCGGGACGTCGCTCTCTCCTTGTTCGAGCTCGGCTTGTAGTCTTATGTTCACGTGGTTCACCAGGTGGGAGAAAAGTGCTAGTGTGAAGGCGATGGAGGTGCTGTACTGCTTAGAACCTGAAAACAAACAAATGATCCACTTAACACTAAAAAGGGGGGAAAAAATGTAAAGTAGCGATAGACATCGCTCCTCGTCCCCGTCCCTCACCTCCTCTCTTTAAGCTGTGCACCACCATGAGGCAGATCACCACCATTTTGAAAACCAGGCTGTCTGGGAGAACGTTGAAGGTCTGATCATGCTCGTCTTCCTCCTCGCTGACCGACTGGCTGCCGTGACTCGGACTGGGCTGGTAGAACAGCACCAGGTTAAAGTCCTCCAGGACCGACTGGCACAGCGACGTCAGCTCTGCGTCCATTACACTAAACACACACACACACACACACACACACACACACACACACACACACACACACACACACACACACAGTTATCTAAAACGAATAAACTAATCCAGACCGGGAAATCACTCAAATCAAATCTTATACTTTTCCAGACATTTCCAAAATGTGTGTGTTCCTCATGGAGCTTTCAGCTTTACCTGTTCTTGGGCTGCAGTAAACTCTGGAGGTACATGAAGCTTACGAGGAGTCGCTTAATGTCCTTTGATCTAAAATGGGGAAAGTATCTTTTTTTTTATATTCGTTAATGAATTCACCATTTAAGACTACAGTTTTTTTTATTGTATCTGATTATGTGCTTTCACGTTAGTGAGGCGTGAAAACGGACCTCTGGCGTGACGGTGAGAGCTTCTTCGTCTCTTGTTTCTTCACCTGATGGTACATCTTGGCCGCTTTATCGAACAGACGCTTCAGGTTCCCGTAGGCTCCTTCGAAAGGCGTCTCGGACTGAATGCTGGCGAACAGGAAAAGCGGGTTGGTCTTGATTTCACCTCGACTGCGTGTGTGTGTGTGTGTGTGTGTGTGTGTGTGTGTGTGTGTGTGTGTGTGTGTGTGTGTGTTCGGCAGGTTTAATACACCAATCATTTATTTGCCCATTTTACATTTATTTTTTATGAATTTGTCAAAATGTGTCTCCATAGCAACTGCATATAACTAATAGAAGCACCAATGCTGCTCTTTTTTCTCCCTTTTCTTATCAGACGCTGTTTGTCTTTCTGTTATCAGCATCACTTGTTCTTTTTTTTCCTTTGTGTGATGCTCATGGTGATAAATAGCTGAACTTCTACGTGTTTGGAGATAATGTTCTCTGAAACGTTGATGTGTATAAATTTAGACTGTGGCTCTTAATTAGCAAAACAAACGATAAACGGCAAAATACGATGTGATATCTAATGATGTTTACCCCCTGGAATGTTCTTGGGAGTCGGTACTGTTCGGTTGGGGACCTCTGATATACAGTACCTGGAATGTGTGTTTTTTTTTTTTTGAGCTGTATAAAGTGGAAACACTGCCCTCTAGAGGCTGGATGGAAAATGTGTGTATTTAGGATCAAATGTAATACAAAGACTTGCGAACTCACCAGCGCAGGTAATAATACATCGCTTCTACGTTATAGAATTTACTCCCGGCCAGAGTACCGAGCTGATTAAAAGGCATTCCTGTCAGAGAAAGAAAGAAAAGATGAAAGATTAGTAATCATTAATCATAAAATCAACTCACAAATAAAACATCCTGTGCAATAATTTATTTAAAGAAAATTGTAACTGATTTCATGCAATAAAAAAAACCTGTAATTTTTTTGAATCAATTATAAAAAATTATTTAGTTTATGATGGATTTCTGTGTAACTAATCACGGTATTGATAAGTATATTTTTTTCTTCACAATTCATTTAGACACTAATTATATTTTTTATTATTACCTACAGAAAAGTAACACTGAAAGGCAGAAAAAATATATATAAAAATGTTTTTTTTATCAAACTTTTACTTCAGTCACACGTATATTTTTTACGTGTAGCTCTATATTTCATGCGTATACACGTATGCAAGGAAACCGCTGTCGATCGGTATTTAAGAGAAGAGTATTGTGAGATAATTTATCACTGCTTTGTTAATTATAATCGTATCGGTTATTCATATAACAACAGTGAATAAAAAGATAAAAAAGAACAAATAAAAAGTAAAGATGGAGTTATTTGTGTGTTATGTTGAAACGATGGCATCGGAGATAAGTGCAAGTGTGTAAGTAAGTTAGTGTGTAAGTGTGTAAGTAAGTTAGTAAGTAAGTGTGTAAGTAAGTAAGTGTGTAAGTAAGTTAGTAAGTAAGTGTGTAAGTGTGTAAGTAAGTAAGTGTGTAAGTAAGTAAGTGTGTAAGTGTGTAAGTAAGTTAGTAAGTAAGTGTGTAAGTAAGTTAGTAAGTAAGTGTGTAAGTGTGTAAGTAAGTAAGTGTGTAAGTAAGTTAGTAAGTAAGTGTGTAAGTAAGTTAGTAAGTAAGTGTGTAAGTGTGTAAGTAAGTAAGTGTGTAAGTAAGTAAGTGTGTAAGTGTGTAAGTAAGTGTGTAAGTAAGTAAGTGTGTAAGTAAGTAAGTGTGTAAGTGTGTAAGTAAGTAAGTGTGTAAGTGTGTAAGTAAGTAAGTGTGTAAGTGTGTAAGTAAGTAAGTGTGTAAGTGTGTAAGTGTGTAAGTGTGTAAGTGTGTAAGTGTGTAAGTAAGTAAGTGTGTAAATGTGTAAGTAAGTAAGTGTGTAAATGTGTAAGTAAGTAAGTGTGTAAGTGTGTAAGTGTGTAAGTAAGTAAGTGTGTAAGTGTGTAAGTAAGTAAGTGTGTAAGTGTGTAAGTAAGTAAGTGTGTAAGTGTGTAAGTAAGTAAGTGTGTAAGTGTGTAAGTAAGTGTGTAAGTGTGTAAGTGTGTAAGTAAGTAAGTGTGCAAGTGTGTAAGTGTGTAAGTAAGTAAGTGTGTAAATGTGTAAGTAAGTAAGTGTGTAAGTGTGTAAGTAAGTAAGTGTGTAAGTGTGTAAGTAAGTAAGTGTGTAAGTGTGTAAGTAAGTAAGTAAGTGTGTAAGTGTGTAAGTAAGTGTGTAAGTAAGTAAGTGTGTAAGTGTGTAAGTAAGTAAATGTGTAAGTGTGTAAGTAAGTAAGTGTGTAAGTGTGTAAGTAAGTAAGTGTGTAAGTGTGTAAGTAAGTAAGTGTGTAAGTGTGTAAGTAAGTAAGTGTGTAAGTGTGTAAGTGTGTAAGTAAGTAAGTGTGTAAGTAAGTGTGTAAGTAAGTGTGTAAGTAAGTAAGTGTGTAAGTGTGTAAGTGTGTAATTAAGTAAGTGTGTAAGTGTGTAAGTAAGTAAGTGTGTAAGTGTGTAAGTGTGTAAGTAAGTAAGTGTGTAAGTGTGTAAGTAAGTAAGTGTGTAAGTGTGTAAGTGTGTAAATGTGTAAGTAAGTAAGTGTGTAAGTGTGTAAGTAAGTAAGTGTGTAAGTGTGTAAGTAAGTAAGTGTGTAAGTGTGTAAGTAAGTAAGTGTGTAAGTGTGTAAGTAAGTAAGTGTGTAAGTGTGTAAGTAAGTAAGTGTGTAAGTAAGTAAGTGTGTAAGTGTGTAAGTAAGTAAGTGTGTAAGTGTGTAAGTAAGTAAGTGTGTAAGTGTGTAAGTAAGTAAGTGTGTAAGTGTGTAAGTAAGTAAGTGTGTAAGTAAGTAAGTGTGTAAGTAAGTAAGTGTGTAAGTGTGTAAGTAAGTAAGTGTGTAAGTGTGTAAGTAAGTAAGTGTGTAAGTAAGTAAGTGTGTAAATGTGTAAGTAAGTAAGTGTGTAAGTGTGTAAGTAAGTAAGTAAGTGTGTAAGTAAGTAAGTGTGTAAGTGTGTAAGTAAGTAAGTGTGTAAGTGTGTAAGTAAGTAAGTGTGTAAGTGTGTAAGTAAGTGTGTAAGTAAGTAAGTGTCTAAGTGTGTAAGTAAGTAAGTGTGTAAGTGTGTAAGTAAGTGTGTAAGTAAGTAAGTGTGTAAGTGTGTAAGTGTGTAAATGTGTAAGTGTGTAAGTAAGTAAGTGTGTAAGTGTGTAAGTAAGTAAGTGTGTAAGTGTGTAAGTAAGTAAGTGTGTAAGTGTGTAAGTAAGTAAGTGTGTAAGTGTGTAAGTGTGAAAGTAAGTAAGTGTGTAAGTAAGTGTGTAAGTGTGTAAGTAAGTGTGTAAGTAAGTAAGTGTGTAAGTGTGTAAGTAAGTAAGTGTGTAAGTGTGTAAGTGTGTAATTAAGTAAGTGTGTAAGTGTGTAAGTAAGTAAGTGTGTAAGTGTGTAAGTAAGTGTGTAAGTGTGTAAGTAAGTAAGTGTGTAAGTGTGTAAGTAAGTAAGTGTGTAAGTGTGTAAGTAAGTAAGTGTGTAAGTGTGTACGTAAGTAAGTGTGTAAGTGTGTAAGTAAGTGTGTAAGTAAGTAAGTGTGTAAGTGTGTAAGTAAGTAAGTGTGTAAGTGTGTAAGTAAGTAAGTGTGTAAGTAAGTAAGTGTGTAAGTGTGTAAGTAAGTAAGTGTGTAAGTAAGTAAGTGTGTAAATGTGTAAGTAAGTAAGTGTGTAAGTGTGTAAGTAAGTAAGTGTGTAAGTGTTTAAGTAAGTAAGTGTGTAAGTGTGTAAGTAAGTAAGTGTGTAAGTGTGTAAGTAAGTGTGTAAGTGTGTAAGTAAGTAAGTGTGTAAGTAAGTAAGTGTGTAAGTGTGTAAGTGTGAAAGTGTGATGCTTCTCACCGACGGTCGGTGAAACAGACAGGGCCTGGTGATAAAATCTCTCGGCCAGCTGCTCGGCCTCCACTCCTGCCAGCTCGTTCTGATAGCGTGCTGCACGTGACGAGAAGAAAGGAGGAAAATTGCGCTTTTATTACAGTCGATATTTTAAAATCCAACAAATCGCGTTCATTCATATATAAAAAGCGAAAGCGGCGTATTTACCGAGGTCACCCAAGTACACGAGACATCGATGACACGCCATCTGAGCCCATTCCATCTCCTTCGCCGTGGCAGAGACGGGCTTCTTACGACCTACGGACAAGAAAGACACGGAACTTGGCGTTTGCTTTGACTGACCTTAGACACGTGCTCTACAAAAATGTAATGCATGACATCGTTACTATGGCGATTTTCTTTTTTTTAGCATCTCAGAAAAAGCGTCAGATCGTTTCCATCGTATCGCCCGGTACATGAGCACAGAGTGGCTTCTCACCGATGAGCGGGTCGGTGACGTGCGTCCAGTCGATGCAGTCCTGCAGCTCGAGCTGGTAGTGGGACTGGATGTAGAGCAGGAGATGCTGGTAGAAGCCGACTCCAGCGATCAGGTGAGTCCTGTAGGCGCACTCCAGAGTGCTGCGGCTGTGGACGTGCTGCACGAGGAAAACCAGGACGAGGGTTAGGGAGCTATTAGAAACAGCCAAGAACATCATGCACCTTAAAATATTTCCTGCCTCCTTTAATTACAATGAATTTCCAACCCCAATGTTTATCTCTGATATTCAATAAGTTTACATTTTCAGCATTTAGAGCAGATGCCCTAATCCAGAATTACCAACATTTATCAGCAGCAGCTCTGGGGTTAAGGGCCTTGCTCAGGGGCCCAGTGGTGGCAGCACAGTGTGAGGTACTGGTACTGAACAACACGTACAACATGAAGTACTTTATAGCACCGGAGGTGTAGAAAAGGAAACAACACCCTCACTGTGTTTCTGTAAACATCTGTACCTTCTTGTTGGTCTTGATGACTTGAATGACCTCGTAGTAGACCTTCCTCCAGAGCAGCTCCTCCGCCTTGCGGCCGTAATCCACCGGGTGCAAGAACATCAGTTTGACACACAGCTCTCTCAACCTGGCAGGAAAGAGGTTCATTAAAGGGAAAAAAACAACACACACACACACACACACACACACACACACACACACTCACACTCACACTCACAGCACTCAAATCAATTATAGACAAAGTGAGCTCAGAGCAAGCCAAGATCTTTTACTTGTTCCTCAGGCTGATGTTCTCCGGTTTGAAGACCTCCCTGTAGGACGATTTGCTGCTGATGATCACATCCAGCTTGTGTACGGATTCCACCACGGCCCTGAACAGAACGGGGGCAAAAACCGGTCAAATAACCTGCACAACGGCTAACAAAAATATACCTCGCATCTTTCTCAAAGTAGTGTCTATGACACAAACGGGGCTGCAAAGCGGTGGGAAACTTCATCTGGAGAATTTGGGAAATTCCGACTTACCAGGAATTTATAGAAATTGATTAGAGATTTGAATCATATACAGACATGAATATAAACATTTGATTGGTCATTAGCCGACATGCATGCAAACGAATACGGATTTTTAAAAAATTAAATTTTTTGACTTTTGTTTAATTGTTTATCATTTTGTTTTTTTGCCATTATTTTGAGGTGCAGGATTGTAGAAATGACGTGTGTGATGTTTATTATATTGATTTTTTTTACTTCATTTACGTTCAATGTTGAAGGCCAACCTGCAGTTTTGTTTATTCCCAGTTTATTCCCGTTAATTCGTATGGAAAGTTTAATTTTTGATCATTCCTGGAATTTTTCAACCCTACATACAAATGACATGAATCTTCTCGCAATCCTGTTTGATTACAGGAGAAAACAAGTCTCACACACAGACACACGAGTCGACGGAAACTGTTCACCCACTTAGACAGACAGAAACAAGGAATTCCTCAGTAGACCAGGTGGAATTAAAGATGTTTTGATGATGGACACCGGGAAATTAAAGGTTACAACCGGAAATGCAGAGGATTTTTTGACAGCTGTCAGTCATTAAGGGTTTATTGCTGTTATATTAAATAACGAGTCATTTGTCAGGAAATGTTGCTGATCGGTGCATTTTGTATTCGCATGTCAGTGTTTGAGGATTTTGAAGATCTCATATTGCTACTTGTTTTGGTGAAATGCAGAGCAGATGATCACTAGGCAGATTTCGGTCTGGTTGAGTAACTAGCAAGTATGCAAAAGGTTGAAATAGATAATGGAATAATGGAATGAATAATAAGGTGTTATAAATTAATATAAAGTGTAATGTAATGGATAATAAAAGCACGAGCGCGCGCGCGTGTGTGTGTGTGTGTGTGTGTGTGTGTGTGTGTGTGTGTTGTGTGTTGTGTGTTGTGTTTATAGTTTTAGGCTCCTCACGCTAGTTTTTCCCCTCCGAAGCCCCGTGAGGTCTCTCACCTGTACAGCCGCTTGATGTGGAGGATTTTCGCCTCAGGCTCGCTGTCCTGCCCCGGTCCGCTCATTTTTGCGGCTGTTATCAGCTACACTGAAACCCGCCTCAAGGCGCAGATTCAGCCCCCGGGCGTCACGTCTTGGCTCAGCTAAGCGAGCTAGCTAACGTCGCCTCAGCGTTAGCTTTCCAGCTAGCTCCCACACTTCCTCCGGCTACTTAAACGGACGCGCTATGTTCCCTTGTGCCCCCTTTGTCGCAGGCCGCTTTACCCATCCGCTCTGACGTGGGGTAGAAACCGGCTTCGCCGTAGGTCAGCTGTCGCGACCCGGACTGTACCTGATGTTGTTCCCCGTTCCAGGAATCGTTCCGTGAGCGGCCATTTTTCCTAAACGGCCGCTCAGATCTCGCGAGATTTTTTGTTATAATTTTTTTGTTTGTTTTCTTTTTACCAAACCCCTCCCCCTCTCTTGCAACGGCCACTGAAAGTATCGCGAGAGTTGTAAAATGTCTACGATGATCGCTGCAATCTCGCGAGACCCTGTCTTCTCTCCCTCTCCTCTCGTATAACGGCCACTAAAACTATCGCGGGAGTTGGAATAATTTTCACTGTTATCCTTTAGATCTCGCGAGACTTTTATTATCTATTTTACACCCCCCCTACACTTAAAGTATCGCGAGAGTCGTACTGTTTTTTTTTTCTTTTCTTTTACTGTGATCGCTCGGATCTCGCGAGATCTGTTGGATGGACGTTCCTGGACGGTGTATACATTGATTTCAGTACAAAAGTTTGCATTCTTTCTCTCGATAAACAGCAATAAGAAAAGTTTTATTTTTTTCTTTCTATTTATTCATTTTGTGAAGATGATTTCGAATGCCCAGATGGTGAAAAAAAAGAAAAACAACATTGAAACATTGTGTAATATTTTTCTTTCTTTGCACCAATAATGTCAAATTAGGAAAAAAAAAAAAGAAAAGAAAAAGCAAATAAATGAAGATTGGCTCAGGGTATACGCCTATTAGTCTTATAAATCTGATGTTCCTGAGCTCCTCCTGGGTTCTCCATCATTCCTGTAATTGAACATGCAATTCATTATGCAACCCAGGATACAACAAATATCATCACAAGTTCCAGTGACAATCTGCAGAGCACATGTGTGTTCAGTATAATCATCTAAAACTAAACTGCATTCGTAATAGTAATGAGAAATAATACAGTTTTGCACTTATTGGCAAAAATACTGACTGATGTGACTCTAAAGGCAGATGTGAGAAACGTTTAAAAGAATCTACAAGAATATTAATGTCAGATAGATAGATAGATAGATAGATAGATAGATAGATAGATAGATAGATAGATAGATAGATAGATAGATAGAAGGCAACACAGACACCATCACATCACGTTATAAGAATTTATTTTTATTCATCTTATTAATTTCATCTCTATGCTTCACCCACCCCGAAATATAAATACCTGCTTAGTCAAAAAAAAACCTCAAATAAATAAAATAAATAATCATAATAATAATAAATGGAAATGAACGCATCATTTTCGACAGCATTAAATAAACTAAAGGATGAGAATAGCAATCCCAATCATTATTACATTAATAATAATAATAATTAATAATAATAATAATAATTACAATTCGATAACCAGAATATCAACATTCATAACAAATCCATAAACATTAGCAACACTCCAAATGGATCACTCTTTCCATTAATATATGTATATATATTTATATATATACAAAGAAAAGAAAAAAAGAAGAGAGAGAATTAAATCCCCAAATGTCTGCCCTTTTTCAAAAAAGATTTTTTTGGGGGGTGGGGGTGGGGAAAGCTTATGGCTTGTCAGAAGGAGAATGGATATGATTTTTCTTATGGCTGACAAAGGTCAAATGAAGGTTTTAGCAGAAGGAGGCACATCATGGGATCTCCATCCATTTCCAAGGGATTAAAGAGAAAATAAAATATTTTAGAAAAAAACAAGAAAAAGAAGGGGAAGGTGGGGGGAGGTGTTGGGTGTAAAAAAGGTCAATAGAATAAAACTGGGACGGTAAATATCTCGAGGGGTTTGACCTTATAAACGGACTTGTCTTCAGCTCAAGGCGAGCTAATACACACACACACACACACACACACACACACGCACACACGCACACACACACACGCACACACACACGCACACACACACGCACACACACACGCATACACTGGAGCACTAAAAACACCCAGCTGTAAGAATCACCAGCGATGAAGATGAAAATTAATGAGAAATACTGTTATATTCTGTATATAGATAATATATAGATATATACAAACATTGCTTTGTCACCTAGAAACTATTACAAAATGCCCCAGTCAATGAGAAAATGGGTGCAAGCTCGAGGTGTGTGGCAGCGTAATGGTGATGCATCATACGTCTCAGACTCCGTATGTTAAGTCTGTGCAAAAAAGTGCTTCCAGAGACACGTGCCTCGAAACTGCCACATATTTTTTTCTCCCCCCCCAAAAAAAAAAGAAAGAAAGAAAATGTTCCTCCTCTTGGACAAAATACATTCTGTACAATGCATATATAAACAAATTGTATGTACACATCCATATAATATATACCCATACATCAGTATATACACAAACACTGTACACACACTGTATATACACACATTCACCCACTACACAACATTATTTCAACTGCAAATACATATCTGCAATTCTTAAAAAAAAAAAGAAAGAAAGAAAGAAAGAAAGAAAAAGTTCAGGCTGCTCAGCCTCGAAGTCCAGAAGTTCAAGTTATCTCAAAATCCAGTGAACCTTTGACAACTGTGGAGATGTAGAAGAAACGAAAATGTTTCCTCATCCGGGAAATCGGTTTAAGGTTTGTAATTCCATAAACAAACAAATAAATAAATAATCCGTCTGCTTCGATTTTTTTTCCGGAGGCGGATCATAGTGGGGTGGGAGGAAGAGTGGAAGTCGGGGGAGCAGGTAAAAAAAAAAAAAAAGAAACAAAGAAACAAAGTCCAAATAAACTCATTTCTCAAATTTTTGCGTTCCCGTCAAAAAGTCTGAACCGAAGCATGTGTGATAACGAGGCATGATTCAATTAGTAAATAAATAAATAAATAAACAAACAAACAAAAACGTGCGTTCTCCGTTCACGCCTTACAATGGGTTCGTTTGGCCATGACGTATTCGTGTGCATATTTAAATACCTCGAATGAACAGAGAGAAAAAGAGAAAGAGAGAGAGAGAGAGAGAGAGAGAGAGAGAGAGAGAGAGAGAAAAGGAGAGAAAAGAAGAGAAAAAAAGAGGCAGAGCCATGATTAATGAATCGGTGGATGTCATGTCTTTAGAAGAAAAGCACCTTTTTTGAAACACCCACAGAAACATCTCCTTCACCTGCGGGACCAGAAGAAGTCCACGTCCTCTTTTTGGAGATTTGTGTAAAAGAATTGCTCAGACGTTTAAACAGGAGACGGGTTTCCACGGAACGCACGCCCGAAACCATCCTCGCCCGTTTTTGTGTCAAAAGCTGAAAGTCCTACAAAGTCTGAGAAAGAGCAGAAGGAAAAAGACAGACGGAAGTAGTGGTGGTTTGGTGGTGGTGGGGGTACCTATGTTCTCTTTGGGTCACCTGGGGCTCTTAGAGTTTTAGAGCCTCAGTTTCCTCTCTGTCAAGCGAGCGAGTCGCGAGACAGTGCCCTGGCGTTAAAGCCGCGCCATCCCGAGGACGGTCCTAGCTGAGACGTCCAATTAGATTCCAGATTGTCCTCCACAAAGCTGTGCGATTGGCTGGTGGGAGAGAGACGGGATACAAAGAAAAAAATAGTGGCGAAAAGAGTGGGGATGCAGAAGTTTGAAGAAATCAGTGCTACTTCTCAGAGAAGAGATGGACCGACTACTCTGTGGTAGGCCTTGAAGAAAATGTTTACCTGAGTCTCTTATTCCTGTGGCTGAGGTATATCACCGACCAGAGACCCTGTAGACCTTCAACCATGTCTTTAAGGATGCCCTTTATCATTATTCTCATTATTATTATTATTATTACTGAAATAAAAAAATGCCTATGTTAATTCCATAAAGTAAAAGTTTTTCGGGGAAACCAAAGTGAATCAGTCCATGCTCTTCTCTAGACTTGATTAGAATTACAGTTAAATATTGTAATGTTTCTCATTGTAAACCCATATTCTTCTTACAGCCTGTGCCTTTAATTATTATTATCATTCAATTTTTTTTTTAAATAATCACTAACTCGAGTCCTATAAGGCCTTTAAGCTTTCAACAAACGATTTAAAAAAGACTTTTGAAAGCCTGCTGCATTGGATTAGCCAGGTCTTGTCATGATTATGACACTAGGACAGGTTTATCATGAGAACACGAACAAAAATGGACACGGACTTGAACGAAATCTGCCGACACGTGACGTGATTTTGTACAGTTTATAAGCTTATAAGGCAGAGATATTTGTGAATGTGTGGATTGTCAAACGATTGGGCACGGTAAGCAGAGGTGCCAATATTTACGGTTCACAGTAAAATCATTGCTAGTCTCTGACTAGGTTTGTAGCAAGGGCTTAGAAGGGATACAAATTAAGTCATAAGGAAGGAACTGAGCATCCCAGACTTTATTTAAATGAAATCCGACTCGTCAATTCTCCAGCCTCGGTCTTGTGAACCAATAGAAATTGAGAAGGCGGAGCTCGGGTCTAGCTTAGCAACTTATTGGAATATAGCTGTTTCACCAGATGTTTGTTTTTTCAGCGTTCTCGTCCATTGTCATATTAATGTTTTTTATGCTAACATTTACTTTAGTCCTAATACAATTTTTGTCGTTGCATCTCTGTATACTTGTAGCTAAAATGTTTCTTATAATTTGAGCTACTTAAAAATAAGCCTTATGAACTTTAACCTACATAGAAACATAACTGTGACATGGCTTATTAGTTCTGTATTTCGATCCCTACACCAGTGAGAATAATTAGTAATAAACATACTGTAAAATGCACACAGATATACACACAAAGAACGGTTTCTCTGGTAATGGCCTACTGTGGTATTTTGGTTTGAAGACAACCTGATAGAGACCAACTCATGCTGCAGTCACAACACCATGAACATTCAGAGTAGGTACAAACATCATGGAAAGACAAATGGACCCCGAGGTGTTGGGAGTGAAAGGAAGTTGTGGGATGATGGGGTCAATGTGAGGCAGTGCTATGAGACAGGAACATCTGAAAAATCGTTGTTGTGTTTTTTTTCTTAATCTATAGCACCAGTTGATCACACACAGGTTCTGAGATTGAGAAGAGAAAAACATTGCACAAGTCCAGCAAGTCTACTGAGGCAGCATCCGTTCATTTTTACATTTCCGAGACCGAGAGCACTTCTTGTTGTGCGTGACGTTAAAGTCGAAAAAAAGAAGAAAAAAAAAAGAAAGAAACCATTTCTTCTGCTTTTGAAAGAAAACAAAAAAAAGAAACGTTTCCCTGTACCAGATCACAACGTCGTCTGAGTCACTTTAAAGTGAATGAGATGCGAGATGTGGAATGAAAACGCGTTGTTGAGATCGTAATTCTGTTGCTTGTTTTTGAAAACCCTGTTGAAGGAATGCAGAGAAGGCACTAAGGAAGCCAGACGACATGACAACACGAGCGTATCTGCTTCAGAAGGCCTTGAAAAACCGGCGTTTTCTGAACAGGTTTAGACCTTTTACCCACTTGTTGTTGTTTTTTAGAATTAGAGAATTATATGTCTTTTTATTTCACACAGCACTCAGAAGGTCAGTGACCCAGCTGATTGTTAAAAAAAACCCTAAAATTCAGGAATTCAGGAAATCATCCACAAGAAATCACCCACATTTGGTTCACTGGACACCACTGATGGACTACGATGTCATTCCAGCGAAATATACAGTGGAAAAGTCGCGTATTTTTCAGTCAAAAAGAAACATGAGATCCATCCACCAGAGAGCCCTTTTAGTAGTTTGGTGTGGATGGTGTAAGGATGAGTGCCTCCCAATAAAGATGTGCCTCATGCAGGGAAAAAAAACTATGAAAAAGGGCAGAAGTAAGGGATGTTATTGTTCTTCATTTGATTTGGCGTATTAGAGACCTGCTCCCCCTCCTTCTAATCCGCTTCCAATGTTTGATGTTGTTGTGGTCCCGTTTGCCATAGAGGCTTTTTGGTTGGCACGCATCTCTCCGTTCCGGCTGAGGTGTGCATGAAGTGGGGATTGGGTGGGAGAAGCTACTTTGGGGGGCGGGCTTCCGTTCTGGGGCGGGTTGTCGGAGGAGATGTCCGAGGGAGAGACTCCAAAGGCAGGAGCGGTGCTCATTTCTCCTCCGCCAACACTCACACCGGGGTCTGGAGAACCCAGGGAGGGAAGCTGCTCTTCCTAGCAAGACAAAGAGAAAGAAAGAAGGGGGGAAGGGAGGGAGAGAAAATAGAGAAAAGAAAGGACACGAGGAGCATTTGAAGGACAGAAGGTGGGTGAAGGAAACATAACACAGAGGGGGAAATGGGGGTGGGGGGAGTAGGATACAATGGCACAAAGGTTTAGATTTAAAGGAGATAAAAGAAAGAGGAAAGGATGGATGGACAGATAAGGTCACAAGGGATGGGAGAAGTAGCAGGAAGGGAAAAAAGAGGAGAATGAGTTACACGGCCGAGGTATGGGAAACATCCATAAAAATGCTCCAGAAGGGAGAAATGAAAAGGCACATAGAAAGAGAGAGAAGGAAAGAGAGCAAGAAATAGAGAGAAAGAAAGAGAGGAATGAGGGAGGGATTAAAAATCTGGGGTTGATTGATATACAAGGTCAGTCGAGCGGTTCCACTCCCCTCCGCTCCCGATGTTGCAGACGAGACAGGAACGTCATGCGATGCTATAAACACTAGACTAAAACGAATGAAAGGAAAATTAAAACCTCAGAGAAAATTTAAAAACGCTAGATTTGTCTAAAAATTCGGTTTGAATTCCAAGAAAAACCAATGTTGATGATTTTGCTAAGTGGGGATGGGAGTGGCAGAAAACAATAGTGAGAAAAAATTAACGTACCAAATCGTTAGTAAAAAAAAAAAAAATCAATGTACTCGTTTTTATATATGGCTTTATATCCTCTGAAATACAACTGACTCGACTTATTCGAGCATAATATACACTAGTGTCCAAAACCTTGAGTCCACTAACAAGAACTGGTTTTATCACATTGCTGTGGGAAACTAATACAATTAGTGATGCACTGATCTCTGTGCTTTGGTCGAAGCTGATACTGGCACACATTCCTAACATGTAATAGACTAGTTATACTAGTTGGTCACAATATTATTACATGGTGCCCTGAAAAAAGACTGGTGAGCCAGCCAGGAGTGAGACTACCAATTTTGAGCTGAAAGAACTTAAGTCTTAGGGTTAGATGCTAATTATAAAAAAGATCCTCTCTGCATTTCAAATGACTGTGGGCCTGTATCCTTTTTTTAATTGATGTTGCAGTTTGTAGATGGGAGATCTGCCATGTGGAAGAGAATAATTGTGAGATACCAATTCAACTCTATTATATTAGCATATCTTCTGTTTGCTTTTGTTTCTTTCCTTTCAGGAGTTGTGAAAGGACCTTTCTGAATGTTACTTAAAAGCATCCAAACTAAAAGGAAAAATCTGATACTTATTAGGTCCTCTTTAATAGCTGACTTGATGATATTAATCGGTGAGCCAGCCAGGAATTAGATTATTTTATATCATCTATTATCTATTATCTATTTTTTTATTATGAAAGGTATATAAAAGGGACTTTTTTAGTCAGCTTTTGAGGGCACAAAATGGTACCACATTTAAACCATGACCCTTTGTAAGATCTTGAGTGGCCTGACTTTAATAACACCCCTGTGGCTGAATGAATTCCCACAAAAGTCCATAAGGAGATTTTCCAGGAGAGTGGAGGTCATTTTTCCAGCAAATGGGGAGCAAATGCGGAATGAGATATTCAAAAGCACATACCAAACATATGGTCAGGTTTTCACAAACTTTTATCTATATAGGTTATCTTTAAATATATGCCAATGCGTATCCAATGTAAAAAGGATATGCAATTTCAGTATGGGAGTTCCTGGACTGTTCTGTTTCTCTATAGTGGACTCAGACCTATGGACATCACTGTAACTGAGATAATACTGTTTAAGTAATCATTTAGATTTTTCAGTTCAAATTACCAAATAAAAAGTTTTTCATGACAATATTGCACCACAATATGTCTCTATATATTATAAACTAGAACTAAGGAACCTTTTATAATAAAAGTAAAACACAAAAGAGTTGCTGTGTTTTTTGGAAGGTTTCTATGAAGTAATAAACTATATATCATGTCTAGGCTTGTGAGATATTGTTTTTTTCTTTCCCTGTTCACAACTAAAAAAATTAGGCCATTTCAGGTGTAAGAAAAGTAGGGCAAGAGTGTAAGGGTGATATATTTACAGTTCTGCAGTCAGGTTATGATTTGAGATTAGATAAAAAAATGTAAATTATATATATATATATATATATATATATATATATATATATATATATATATATATATATATATATATATATATATATTTGGTTTTTTTTTAGACAAACCACAGTATGTTTTCAATTTAGTCCATTTAGAAATCACAAACAATATGTCTTTGAGACTTTGAGATATTTTTACTCTATAATTCGACAATGTGAAATTCAGACATTACTTTAATGTTGAGTCCAGAGAGAAGTTAATCTTTACATCGCACAAGCCTAATCATGAGAGTATAACCATTCCGTCGCGAGTGTTACAAATCTGTCGTTAATAGTTCAGTCAACAAAAGTTAACATAGACATTGTTTTTGGCCTTATCCTCTAGTCTTACCTACACAGGTGAAGCCCAAACCAGAGTTCATTTAATATATAAAACAGGTTTAGTGAGCGTGTCATCAAGTTCGGTCCTTTTCAGTGAGGTCTGGATTATGGCAGTAAGGGAGGAAACAACTTAGTTAACACTACAATCATTTTCAATCTAAAAAAAAAAAAAAAAGTTTATAAATGTGTTTTATTACAGGAGATAAACATGTCATAAGCATGGAAATACTCGGCTACATGGTGCACAGGATGGTCCGCATACTTATTCATGTTTATCGCAGGATGAAGGATGATGCCTTGAGTGTTTACATTGTTTGGACGAGCATGTACTCGTTATGTGGCTCGGCTTTCAGATAAGCACATACTCACTTTTAAAAACTTGAATGGTGATTCGTTTTGAATTGAACTCTAAACTTCAACATCATGGCAGGGTTTTATTCTTTCATATACACGATTGAAAATAATTGATACTCCATTTCAGACTATTACATTAGCAAGAGACAAGTGTTGCTAACATAACCCAGTCTGAATGTAAGTGCAGCGCTGATGCCATTTATCATTTGTAAATGACAGAATAAACAATTTGTTTTTCTCTTCTCAATCAGAACCTTTGACGTGAAACTTTGAGAATGGAAGGAATTGAGGAAATTACACATGAGCCTAAGCGCAGGGACTATGGGCGACACTAACGACAAAGAGACACTGGTTGATGAGGACAACAGGAGTGAAGGAATGTATCTCTGTCAGAGCTCGATTAGTCATCAACTAGGATCCTAATTACAGCTCATACAAGGGTCATTAACTTTGGACAAATTGTGGCTGAAGAGTCCACAGATGACATCTCCTGTGGCGAGCTGGAGCTTCCATGCTAGTTAGAAGCAAAATCGCTGTATATCGTAACAAGAAGTTAACGTATAACAATGGCTAATAAAACATTTAGCATTTTTACAAACATTTCACCCAAAAAAACCACACAAACCGACGGTGTACTCGATTTTACATTCATTCCCATACTTTGGAAAACTCCCATTTCCTCTTCAATTCAAAGCGAAGCAACAGTCACAGTACTTCCACCAGCACAGAGTCGCCTGAACCACCGAACAACAAACACACAAGCTGTACAAACACGAACAACAACACACACATACACTCACACACTTGCATGCACGCAGTGCACATTATCGACCCGGTCCAGGCAGGATTGAGACGATACGGAGATTTCCCAGAATTTCCATCATCTAATTCAGAGAGCAGTGGTGAAGTAGATGACGGCATAGTAATGAAACCTTTTCCCACCCTGAACCATAGCACATGCCCTGTGTGTGTGTGTGTGTGTGTGTGTGTGTGTGTGTGTGTGTGTGTGTGTGTGTGTGTAGCAGTGGTGGAAAGTAAGTTTATCTTTCTACATTCCAGTCACGGTTTGTTATGAACCCGCAAAAAAATATTTGTTTCATCAGTAGTTGTTCTGCAAAATTTGGTCCATTAATAAACAGGAAGCGTCAAAAACCCCCAAGAAACAATAACACAGAACAGGCGAGCACAATCATGTAACTAATCAAAGATATGTGGTGCAGAAATAAGACCGATCCAAAATAAAGGCACCTCCGAACAATTGAAGGCAGAAGAACACTCAAGAATCCACTTTAAATCTAAAAACCCACTTATCTTATTTACAGTTGCAACCTGGCCAAGTAGGCATTGGGGCAGAGCTGCTTTTCAATAGGTGTCAATGAAATTAAAATGAAATTTTGGACTCCACATAAAACTGTAAGAAGAGGAAATGTGTGGGACTCCCATTTCCTGTCTCTCTCATGTTGCTTTTGAAAATAAAATAAAAAAATTATTATTAAATATTTATAAAAATCAATATGAATATCTATATAAACTTATTAGAGTGAAGCCAGAATGTTGAATGAAGCCAGTGATGGATTATGTGCTGATGATGGATCAGTTTTTTTTATATTCGGGTTGTTTAAGTGTTCTACAGTCCTAACTCAATTAATAAGGCAGTAAGAAACCATAAATAAGGGGGTATTCATTTTACATTTTGAACAAGAATAATTTTTAAATATAATTTTATTAATTGTTTACATTTTTTTTAAAGACGGATGATAAATGAATGCAACAAACACAAACAAATAACTAGAAATAAAATTCATAGTAATACTATAAAGTATCACAGAAGCAACATCTAATATGGTTACACTTAAAGTGAAGTGGCAATAATTTGACCAGTGAAGCGAGCACTGCAAGCTGTAATTTGACTGTAAGTTGACTAAACCCAAGGATATGATTATTTTATAAAAAAAAAAAAAAAAAAAATATATATATATATATATATATATATATATATATATATATATATTTCTAAGAAGAAATCAGTGACACTTAATAAAATGTCACAAAATTGCTTTATGATGTAAATTTGGCGAGCCAGCCAAGCATTTCTAGCAAAAGGCAAAAATGGTTAAAAAAAAAGTGATCCAGAGAGTTATTTATTGATTTATTTACTACAATAAATGCTACTATGTATCAATTGGGAGGCAAAAAGAAAGATGATTAGAACTGCAACTGAAGCTACAGAAAAAGCCCCTTTCTCTGAGGTGGGCTTTGAAGTAAGAGGGCAGAACTGTGGGCAATCACTGCTCGGACACAGGCCGGTCAACCCCAGCTGGGTCGCCTGGACGATGACTCCAGGAAACATGACTGATAATGTGTACAATATATTTATTCAAACCCCACCTCTTCTTATGACTACCCATCTTTTGACCAGGTTACAGTCTGTATTCAAAATAGGGCCCTTGTACATAATGTAAATGAGGTGAACCAGACAGTTTTTACCACTGGACTCTCAGTAATTTTAGTCTAACTCTGCCCCTTTTCCAATTAATTTGCTCTAACACAACAAATTTTGTAGCATCTTTATCTTTAGTCAAACAGATTAACACTGTAAGATTTGGCGAGCCAGCCAGTAAAACGGTGTTAACAATCTGATTGTAGACAAGATGATTTGATTGCATATCAACCAGAACATTTAATATATTTGTTTTAACTCGGCATTCTCTACCTTTGTTCTGACCATCCTCAATAAATTTCAGCCAGCCAGCCAGTTGTTCTTCTAATAGACCATCAATATCTTTTAATGTAATCTAAAGGTATCCCTTTCTACAAATCACACCTCTCCTGACCAAAAATACATCCTTTGAACTGAAACTCTAACATCAACATTTACTTCGGGTTAAACGATAAAAAACATAGAGTGTACAGCGTTTCGCACTCTTTCCACCACCGCTATGTATATCATCAGATCTGAATATGAGTATAAAGAGTGTGTGGCATGTGGCATCCGTAAGAATAAGAAAACAAGAGCATAAGTGCATGCCATTGTGATGATGACAGAAATGCACCTCACGAATGAGAAAAACATTTAGAAACAGCAGTCTTGCCCCCAAAGGCAGAGAGCAGCTGCATGGGATGGGATGGGAGGCGTGAGCGTTCAGCGCTGATGTCAGAGTTTTCGCTGTAAAGCAAATGTATATACTGTTCATAGCAGTAAAATAGTTAAGGCTCGCTATGAGATTGTATGGAAATCTTAAATTTGGTGAAAAACCATGGATTTGGAGCAGAGATTTTATTTTGTGGAATATTAGTGGAGTTACTGAATTATTGAGTTAGATATGTATAATTTAGTAATAACATCTTTTAGTGAATGCACACTGGTGTGTAAAGACAAATGCAGCACACACCACACACACACACACACACACACACACACACACACACACACACACCAGCACACAACACACACAGGTCAGGCATGGTTGGTTGAGTAGTTGGTTGGTTGCTTGGTTGGAAGGGTGGGTGGGTGATGGGTGGCTCACACTCAGCTGCTTCATTACCTGTGCATTCGAGGAGGGACAGGTGCGAGACGGGGCTGCACTAGGATGGATTGCCGCCTCCCCTAAGAGAAATCACCGTATCTCATCAACACGAGGAGAGGTGAGTCAGAGAGTGAGATAGAAAGACAGAAAAAGTAGAGTGTGTGTGTGTGTGTGTGTGTGTGTGTGTGTGTGTGTGTGTGTGTGTGTGTGTTGTGATGGTAAGTGTGTAAGGGTTTACTTGTGAATAGAGTAAGGAGAAGGATGTAGAAGACGTAAGTAAATTGCTTCCCAGTTTGACTTCACACACATACATACTGTACGTACTTACAAACACATAAATACACACACACATATATACACTCCACATATATACACACACACACCAATTCTTTGATAACTGACACAAAAATGGCACACACAAACACAAAAATACAGAGTAAAACATCTGTAGGAAAAAAAAGGAACATATGTTTATTAAAAATACTCATTCTTTAGTAGCCAACATGCTGTAAAAGGTGAACTAAATCATTTTAATAAGGATTATACTGATCTCTACAGACTTAAACATAATTAAAAAAGGCCATGCTGCACGCTTACAGACCATGCACTCGATCATGCCAGTCCTGCAGAGGTAGTCCAGGAATATAGAATAGTCAATCACGATCAGATACAACCATAAAAAGCATGAAGAGGGGAATTGTGGTTAAGAAAATATGCATGGAATCAGCAAGGGCTGTAAGAAACATACACTATATGGTAATGGTACTTTGATATTGCTTTTACAAGCATAAACATCATTATAAAAAAGGCCAGCACACGATCCAGCCACATGTTCACTTTCATTCACATAGCTACTGTTTAAAACCTAGCATGGGAACATGCAGAGAAAAACTGCTGAGCTCGGTAACGTGTTTATGGAAATGAGGATGGAAGCGCTTGTGGGGTTTAGGTTGTGTTGACCAATTTAAACATGATCTCATAAAGAAATACCCTGAAGCTCAGTTCAGATTTTACACATTGTTTCTGTTTTGTGTGAAGTGGGAAGGCTGTTTTTATTCCTGAGGCTGGTCCAGAGATTTGATCCCTGGTCCTCTTGAAAATGGGGGTCCGAGTTTTGTTTCAACTGTACTCTGATGTTGGTTTATCTTCCTGCTTCTGCTTTTATGATGCCTGAGATGGAGGTTTGTTACTGGCAGTGGAGGAGATGGACTGTATTATTACATTACATTAGGACTGCAGCTACTGATTGTTATTATTATTATTAATTTTTTTTTTTTTACCATGTTGGTTCTTTA
Source organism: Silurus lanzhouensis (assembly GCA_039877035.1). Taxonomy (NCBI): domain Eukaryota; kingdom Metazoa; phylum Chordata; class Actinopteri; order Siluriformes; family Siluridae; genus Silurus; species Silurus lanzhouensis. The sequence goes on along the minus strand of JBCEWE010000519.1, from coordinate 649,438 downwards.
GGTCTTCCTCTACCTCTGGCTAAGTTCACTGCCTGCCTTCTTCCCCCTTTTAACTATCGAAAAGCTTTTGCAGCAGCTAATCCTTTGCTTTTGTGGAAAAGATTTCCTGCTTAATGGTAAAACAGCAGGAGTACTAGACGTCAATATTTCCCACAAAACAAGTTGTTTATTCTTCCTGTTCTTTCTGCGTCTGTCTCACAGAATAGGCTACAAATTGTATTCTTTGAATCTTGATTCGGATTTGATCACACAACTATACCAGGTGTTTTATTTTGACATAACCAACCAGTGAGCAGCAATTAGGAAGTCTGGTTTTGTGAACAGGACCAGTTCTCGGCTTTAAGTCAAGCAGATCAGTTTTCTTTCAGACCAATAAAATGTGCTTTAAAAGGTTATCAATGGACATGAGGAGCGTATGTACATGAGAAGCTTCGCGCTGTATTGGTGGACGATGGTGGTTTATGTATTAGCGGATGACTGCACAAGCTCAGAAACACATTCACTGACAGTTGACAGTTCAAAAGCAGTAAAGTTTGCCCTGAATACAGCTCACTGAAGTGGAAAGTGAGGCTGAACACTTATGTGGCTAACAATATCAAGTCAGTCTGAATCTTTAACAGCTTAAAACTGTGCTTTAAAACTTGCTACATATAGAAATGGAGTTGGGAGCTTAGTGGATAAGGCATTGGACTTTGGATTTGAAGGTCAGGATTTCAAATCCGAAACACACCAAATTGCGTGTCCTAGGTCCCTGACCAAGGCACTGAAGCCCATAGCTGCTCATTTGTATGGATGAGAAAAGAAATGTAAGTTGCTCTGGATAAGGGCTTCTGCCAAATACCATAAATGTAATTAGAATAGCGACAGGCGTGGTGGATTTTGGCAGATGCTTATTTCATAATGTACCTAATAGATAATGTTCCTTTGATTTGATTATTATTCCAGTTGTTGCAGGTGTAGAGAAGTGTGCTCATGTAGAGTTATAATTCCTAGTGGTCAGGCATTGGAACTGCAACTAAGAAAAAAATCACACTGAGCAAGTAATCAAACTGCCTGATACTTGGTCTGTAAAGAGAGAGAGAGTAAAATGGAGTCACAAAAAGGCTAGTCAGTGACAGAGTTAAAAGGTTTTCAGTTTCTGGGCCATTGGAAAATGGAAAATACTCTTTTAGGAGTTTCCATTGTATTTAAAACTAGTGTTACGTCCCTCCATTCTCTGTTTCTCATACCTCAAGTGATTTTATTCTACTGGTGCTTATTCTATACAAGCTGTGTCAAGTGTCAAACTCAATCACAGAAGGGGTCAAAATGTAAAACACAGTCTAAGCCAGTTGTGGGCTAAATTGTTTATTAAGATTAAACATTTTTGGCTGTAGCTTTAGAATTCATTTCCTGCTGCGATTGTAGTAGATTGTAGATTGTAATCTCTGCTTGTTAAAAATACGCATGTGAAACGTTGAAGCAGAAACACTGCATTCTATTGTCAATTTGCAGGTCACGAAATTAAAGTGAATTGTGGGAGATGTAATTTATGGGCAATGACCGAGTGGATGAGTGACTCTAAATTGGCACTAGGTGTGAAAGGGTTTATTCCCAGTTCCTGACAAATGATCAGGGGATCCAGGGATGAGGCCTGAATCCATCGTAACCTTGACCAGAATAAACTGTATACTGCAGATGAATAATAAAGAAAGGTGTAATTTCTTTAATTCATTGTTAGCCACAGTGTTTGATCAGACTCTTCCCTTCAAGCTGCACACTGCACAAAGCGATCCCAGCAACTCATCTAAAATATTCCCATATATAAGGCATGAAGATGAATCAACAGTTTTCACACTGAATCCAGCCGTGACATGACCCGTATGCAAACCAGGTAACGGGTTCCACTGCTGGGGATGCAAATAAGTCTAATTGTCAGGCAACTGAACAGACACGTAGCGTAAAATCGAGACAGAGACAGATACTTTGCAAAAAAACAGACATACAGATGGCAGACCGAAACTGGACACAGCAGTAAAGAACCTCGTAAGAGAGAAGACATAAAGAGCAAAAGAGAAAAGATAATAATACAGGAGCACTGACCTGATCTGCAAACATCCTGGCTTTGTGCTCTGATGCTACCCCAACCCTCAGCTCGTCCTCCACCACCATCAGTCTTCATGAGGGAGAAAAAGAGAGAAATACAGAGAAATAGAGATAGGAAATTATTTCCAATAATGTACATTATTGGAACTTTTGTACGTCGCTCTGGATAAGGGAGTCTGCTAAATGGCGCAAATGTAAATGTAAATATCATATTCATCTTCTTCTTCTTCTTTCGGCTTCTCCCATTAGGGGGCGCCACAGTGGATCATCCGTCTCCACACCCCCCTGTCCTCTACATCTGCCTCTTTCACACCAACTACCTGCATGTCTTCCCTCACCACATCCATAAACCTCCTCCTTGGTCTTCCTCTTTTCCTCGTTCCTGGTGTCTCCATCCTCAGCATTCTCCTACTGATATACCCCATGTCCCTCCTCTGCACATGTCCAAACCAACTCAAACTCACCTCCCTCACCTTGTCTCCAAAAACGTCCTACATGCGCTGTCCCTCTATCACATTCATGATCCTTTAAATTAGTAAAACGTTTCCCATTTTTATTTACAGCATTTTTTTATTCATCCAGCCATTGTATTTTGTTGTTGTATTATAAAACACACCTTCATGAAAAAGTACTGGATCGATTCGAATGAGGGTGAAGACCGATTTATAAACATTGGAAAAAGGTATCAAAATGAGCAGGCAGATTCAAACTAACAAAAAAGCAAGGGTCAGGCAAGAATTGAGAACATGATAAAAAACAGGATCAGGATCAAATCAGCAAACAATATTTTAAAGCTTGGTATCAACAGCGACAAGGACAACTGAGTGTAATCGTTGCTAAGTCCATTCAAGCTGTTCCCTGAGTGTAGGTGTCCCTAACAGTCATGTTTAATTTATTCTGGAAAATTCATGGCTGTGGAATAATAAAAAATAAAAATGGTTCATAATTAAACTAGCTATTATTTATTACTACTATGTTAAAGGGGCGGAGTCTAATGTCATTTTATGCATTCTGGGTTATTTACACTGGTAAAGAGTTGAATTCTCATTCTAAACATGGCGAAAGTAAAAAAAAAAAAAGATTTGGACGTTGTGTAAAATACACTTCTTCCTCGTTTTTATACGTTACGGAAAGTTTTATTTGAGCATGTAGGGCAGAATTCTCCGGGAAAAACATTCACATGATATACTGAAAAGAAAAAAAGAACAGCTGCATGCTCAAATCCACTTTTTTTCATATGAGCATGAATTTCATTTTCTTTCGAACAAAAGAAAATATAACACAAAACACGCCAAATGTGTTACAACACCAAAGAAAACCACGTCCATAAAACGTGATTAAGAGTTTTTATTCATCCAAAGAAATTAACTTCAGCATATTTAACTGTAAAAATAATAAAAAATAATCTACAGTTAGAGATCCAAGCACTAGAATTCTATTGTCTACCTGCTAGCTAAACGCCTAACCCAAGTTATCTAAAATAATACCTCTCATATCCATATTTCTTTATTACCTGTCGATTATTCCTTTAATCTGGGAGTCCTTCTCCATCTGCTGTTGCCTCAGCCTCCTTTCGCTGTCATCCAGACGGCTCTGGTACTGCAGCAGGATCTTATTGGTCTGTTGCTCCTGAGTGATTAGTCTCCGCTCGTACTCCTCCAGCTTACGGTGGGACATGATCAGACGCTCCTTCAAAGAGTGGATCTCCTCCTCGTACTCCCGGACCTGCATCGATTGAATAGAACAAGCAGTTTTAGATATTTGGATTGATTTTGTCTTACACATAATATACTGTATGAACCAAACGTTTGAGACTTGACAATCTGCTTCATGTTGAACATCCCATTCCACATTTCGCTCTCTTAGGAACCACCACTCTTATAAGAAGATGTTCCACCAGATTTTGAAGAGTGGTTTGGAGATTCATTCAGTCACAAGCGTGTTAGAAAAGCCAGGTAACGAACCACTGCGGGGCCTTTGAGCAAGGCTTTTAACCCACAACTACTCAAATGTATAAATGACATATGTGAAAAGTCGCTCTGATTAGCGCGTCTGCCAAATGCGTTTCTAACGTTATTCTAAAGTTCAATCCAGATACTGAAGCTGCTGGAATCATAGAGGACTATAACAGCTGAAATACTTATGGTTATGCTAGCTAAGACCTTAAGAGCTAATGATATATAACTTGATTCTAACACTTAGCATATTGAAAGATACGTTATTACGAGTCAACACTACTTTCAAGACTTTCAAGGTGTAAATCTGAGGGAAAAATATATTTCAGTGAATCTTTCATAATGTAAACATGAGAACAATTGTTTTTGAATTTACTGAGTTTAGGGAAATAAGCATTAAGGCGACCCTGATCTGGATCAATTTAAAAACGGCATTTTTATCTGCAAACACTTCGCCCCCCCCACACTTTCAATCGTTTCCCAAAAGATGCTCATACACACTGAAACGTCTGAAAACGTTTACGTCCCTGAACTGTGCGTGTGCAAATCGAAAGAGAACCTGCCTGCTTTTCATGTGGTGTGTCTTTACTTTTCGGTTCTTTGAAACGTAGTGGCAATGATTAAAAATGCATCATGCTCTTCACTGTTTCACACTGCGACGCGACTGCTTTTTTTTATTTACACACTCCGGAGAGCTTTTTTAAAAAGCTATGTTTTCGCTGACTGAAAGCGCATCCCAGTGTGGACCAAAGGACAAAGCGGAGAGAAAAATATGCGTTTTTAAATGAAAACTTATTAGTTTGGACATGGCCTAAGTCCTGGAACTCTACAGTCCTTGATTGGATACACCTTATTTAGTTTACTTTTTCAAGTACTAACTATAGGAAAGATGTTCTCCAGATGGTGTTTATTGTAATCACGCTACACTTCATGTTCAAGTGGAATGAGTGACTGCTCATTAGCACAATAACTAAATCATCAGCTCGGGGCAGAGATGTGGGTTTAAGAATAAACTCATCCTTCTGTTTCCTCCTCAAGTTTATTTACTCCGAATGACTGTTCAGGTTAAATTCATTCATCTGTCGCTTAAATAATTCATAGATGAGCCACAGCACCATCTGTTGTAGAGGTGACTATCAGAACAGCATAATGTCTGAGCACCTTTTCCAGGCATTATGGAGCTTCTTAAGGAAGGATGCAAAACTTCTACCACATCACAGTGATCTCTCTCTCTCTCTCTCTCTCTCTCTCTCTCTCTCTCTCTCTCTCTCTCATGCCATTTAAAAAAAAAAAAAAACAATGACAATTTTATTGTTCTGAAACAGTTACTGCTTAAATGAATCAACACCTTTTGACCAATCCGAGACCAGATTTTTTCCACATTGTAATTCAGATTGGTCAAAACTTGACAAACAATTTCAGCTCAGTAGATTTGGCTCTTGGGAAAAATAAACTTGCAGCCAGATGGAGCCTGATGTCTAACTATAGCCTTGATACATATGGCAGGCTGACAGGTTAGCATTAGCAAGCATCTGCAGTCACACAGAGCCAAATAAAGTACCTGAGAAAGATAAAGTTTTACCCGTGCTATTTATCTCCATGATCTACAAAGTTTGCACAACAACAAATCCAAATCCCTTTAGATAAAAATCCTGGTAAAAGTCACCAATGATCTATTTAATGAGAATAGCTTTATATTACTGAAAACAAAACTTTTCTGTCTGTCGTAATAATTTCTTTCATTATCTGGGTATTGAATTGATATTAAATTGGCTGATTCTCTTATTTAAGGGTTAGTAATAAATCTTTAGCACTTCATTGGTTTGTGGTGTGAAAGAACTCAAGTGTCCTGCACAAAATTATGTGCCCCTCAACTCCACTAAACACCATTTAGATGACCTGGAACTGGGATGTTGACATCCCAACATCAGCGCCTGATCTCGCCAATGCGCTGGTAGCTAAATAAACACTGATCCCCTCATCCATACTCCAAAATCTAGTGTAAACCCATTCTAAAAGATTGGAGCTTATTATTAAATAATCAAAGGGAAAAATAAATCTGGAATTGTCTGTTTTCAGTTCTTGGTCAGGTGTCCACAGGTGTACATTAAAGTTTCAGTGTCACTTTTTTACTGTTTATGATTGAACGCTAAAATTTTACTCTTGGTGCAATGATGCGAAAGAAGCTTACCCGGTCTAAACGTGACTCGTCCATGCTTTTGGAGTATTCCTTCAGCTTAAACTCTTCTCTCTCAATGCGTGAGCTCTCGATGTCAGCAGAAAGGTGTGGCATGTTGGACACCCAGGCCACTGTCCTTTCTGATGCAGGGGTTGGCGGGTTCAAAGTATTAGGGGACGAGCCCTGAAATCAGAATCGGAAATTTGTAATACATTTAATTGTATGAATACAAATAAATACTCGTTCTTCTACTCGTTATTGCAATATAATTAATAAAAGCTGGTTCCTAGTTAGTTGTCATTGTTGTTATAGCCCCCTTTTAACAGTCAAGTTAATAATACAAAAAGATAACATTTATGCTACAATGAAACTGCATGTACCTGAAGTGATAATGACCTGAAGTACAGAATAAGCAAATTGTCATCATAATATAATGAATCTCAATCAAAATAATTTACTTTATATAGAAACTGGTTAACAATCACTCAGGTATAATTCCCTATTTTTACCATAATTAACTTTATGGAAGGTGGTAGCTCAGTGGTTAGGGCTCTAGGTTACTGGTCAGGAGTTCAAGCCCCGGTATTGCCAAACTGCCACTCTTGGGCCCTTGAGCAAGGCCCTTAACCCTCAGGGCTGCTGTACCCCCAGCTTCCCATTGCTGGGATATGCGAAGAAAGAATTTCACTGTGTAGTACCTGTGACAAGCAAATAGCACCTTTCCTTTTTTCTTCTTTTAATTAATATTTTGACAATACCCCATGCAATACCCCATGCATTCTGTGTAAATCTGCTAAGCACCTGTTTGCTGATGGAAGGCTTGAGTAGGTGCTGCTGCGAGTGTTGCCGCTCCTTGTGTGACTGCTGCGTTGACTGTGGCGTTCCCCCTTGAGACCCCTGAGATCCCTGGCTCTCACGGGTGGAGCTGTGCTGATGAGGAAGGCCAGGGGCGGTGTTGTCCTTGACAGAAAGCTGCTGCCGTGGGCCCGGCTGCCTGCCCCCATAGCCTGACTCAGGAGACTGGAGCAAGTTTCCACTCTGAGGCCTCGTCTTGTTTGGAGGCGTTGCAGAGCTCACAGAAAGCTGATGGGAGGTTTGAGATTTCATGCGCTGTGTGGGAGGCGGAGCCATGGAGCTCTGACGGACAGGCTGGACAGTAGTGGGAGGCGAGGCAAGTGAGGAATGAGAAGTGCCTGTTTGTGAGGCCATGCCCATCATCTGCTGCTGCTGGAGGTTATCCTGACACAATAGAAAGAAAGGGTTTGGCTCTTATATTTTAGTTTATTTGTGAAATTTTGGATTGTGTACTTGTTCACTTGAATATTTTTAAGTAAAAGAAAATCATATTCTCTGTAGAATAAAGAAAAGAAGTTGTACCTGCATGTGCATAGAGAGTTGCCTTCTGGCGTAATTTTCCCGGCTGTATTCATCACTGTAGCTGTGGGAGTGGACAATGCTGGGCTGGCCGAGGTGCGGTCCGGGTCTAAGCGTTGATAGGTCTTCGCTACGGGAGAAGGCGCCACGGGCAAACTGCGGCAAGTAGGCAGGGTGGGAGGAGTCTGGCTCCGGGGCCAGCAGGAGGGGTGGAGGCACCGGAGCACGACTATGCTGGCGCTGGAGTTGAGGTCCGTCAGCGGCCATGTGGAACAGTGGGTTCTGGAAAGAGAGTGGGTAGCGGAGTGCGGCAGCCTGCTGCTGCTGCTGCTGGGACAGCGAATCAGTGGTGGTCCCCATCTGGCTCAACTGGCTTAGTCGCAGGCCGCCGGACACGCTGGAACCACCCGAGCCGGCAGACATCCGCCCTCCGCCTGCACGCAGCTGACCTCCGAGGCCTCCTCCAGCACCACCAAGGCCACCGAACCCAGCAAGTGAGGCCTGGGGAGAGTTGAGCATGTCCCCCACAGACTGCAGGTTAGAGACGCTGTTCATTCTTGAGTCCTGGAGGTCCATCATAGAAATACTTTCATTAACAGTCAGAACCTATGGGTGGGGGAAGTTATGGCTCCTTTAAATGTGTGCTACAAAATCGGAACTAATTTATCTACACTTTGGCGCAACTGGTTCTGATTCGGATAAATCCAAAAATCCAAGACACACCACATGTAGAGACAGTCACGTTTGTATGTATTAACAGCACCCACATCATCGTGTTGCCCTCTTTCGCCATGCTTGGGTGGCATTTTGAACCATGCAGTAAGCAGGCCTGTAGCGCTTCATCTTCCCACCGGATCAAAAGGAACCCAAAGTCCCTCAGCAAAGATGGAGAGGGGGGAAAGGTGTGCTGACGAGCAAGCTGCCATTCAAATGAGATTTTGAACCAAACAGCTTTTCACCACAGTAAAGCATTACTCATTAACATGGGCCATTATCGTATGCTTTGCTTCTCCAGCCATTCAGTTCAGCTATATTTACCTTGCAAGCTTACCTTTGCGTCTGGGTCGGTGATATCTGAGCTGCTTGTACAGTACGCAGGACTGGACCGGGCCAGCGGGGGACGGGTGACATAGAACACATCTTTAGAAGAGGCCCGATGTGGATGATCCCGATCAACATAGCCACCCATTCCTGTTCGTGGTGGAGGAACACCACTGGAAATGGCAGAGGTTGGGGAAGGCAAGCGAGTGATATCTATGGAACTGTAGAGAGGTCAAGACTAAATTACTTTTAAGAGCTGTTTATAAGGTTGGCAGTCAACAAGTGTAGCTGAAAGCCAAATTGATAAATTAATTTCTGTCATGTTGTAAGTGAGGGTGCTGTTTAGGATGAATCTTCTGTCAGAAGTGGACATTTATTAATAAGCTAAAGCAGGAATAACTAAAATGGTACACCACCACCATGCTTATTTAGGCTCTATTTTGGGTCTCAGGATTTAGTTTAAATCAGTGCCTCAGGTAATTTCTTCACAGACGTCATCTGCATAGTTGGTGCTTTAGGATATAGCACTAATATAAAGCAATGTCCCAGCGAAAGCCCCCCCCCAACTACAACGTCAAAAGTCAAAAATGTTCCTACATTGTCTCTTCTTTTTACTCTACATTACATTGCAATAGACAGTCCATAAAACGCAGATAGGAATTTGATACAAAAGTTTACTCTGTTTGGAAGTTCTTTATTGAAATTGCCTACAAATGACTGAGAACTATTTCCAGCCAAACTTGTTGCATTATCTCTATTCTCACACCCTGTTCCATTTAGACCTTTAGCTGGAGCTTTAGCATTAGACATACCAATCAAAATCAAAACTGTAACAGGAAATAGTGCCTGGTCTTGGCCACATGGTGCCACTTTGTGTGTCACTGTGAGCTTTGTTTCTTGAGAACCAGAGGCTGATGTGTAAGGACTTCTGGAAATATTTTGCCCACACCAAGACAAATCTTTGGTCTGAGAGAATACTCATTTTTAGTCCTTGACAACAATGTGCTTTAATCTTTATTTCCTCAGGTTTTGAAATAAAGAGTGAAAGGCAACTGCTTTTGCCTTTTTTTACTTAAAGGCACTTGACATACAGTATCTATTGTATTTGTGTAGCTGACTGTAAACATGACCATTTGTGTTGTTACCTGTTAAGGTCCCTCATCATGAGGTTCTGAAATTCTGAGGAGATTCCCCTGTTGAAGCTGGGTCGAGAGAGTAACCGGTCTGTCTGCCTTTCCGGAGGTTGTCTGTCTGTCTGGTGGCTGGGCTGTCTTTGGAGGTGAGGATTGCGAAGGGCCATGCTGATGTCATTTAGGAGGCGGGGTAATGGTCCAAGTTTGATAATGGCATCCTTTAAGCAGAACAGACAGATATGAACCAAACCAAATGCAACAAAAATGCCAAAACAATCAAAAGCAGCAAAGATTTTTGAAGCCAGACAATATTTTGAAGCCAGACAACTCTCCCTTATCAAACCAACCAAGAAGAACAAAAGGGTACACCATCCCACCCACCCAGAGAACACATACAAAGTTGTTCTCCTTGTCTTCCGCCCACAGATGGCAGAGGCATCATGGGGGTTTAAACTCTGCACAAGAGGGAAAGCTTTTTTAACAGATTGCACATACCTTACTCAGCTGAGCCATGACCTCCCACAGAAGGCTGTGCAGGACTGAAAGCTCTCTTCCCAGGTCAATGTATCCTTCAAAAGCCCCGGCATTACTTATGCTGTCTAGATTGGAGATCTCATACAGGAACTGCTGCATGGAGCCCCACTCCATCTCTAAGAACTCATTCATGAAGCACATGTACTCCTCCTTACTGCCAAACCTTATGGGAATACCAGAACCAATAGGGGAAACATTTACAAAGCTGCACATCAGTTATTCTTCTATCATCTTCTTCGTCAGATAACTTCTTTAGAACCTGAATGCAAAAGTTTGCACTGATATAAGTTGAAATCACTGATAAAAGCTAGACAAAATAAATGAATAATATTTTAGAATACTTTCTTAATTTGGAAAAGGTCATGCCACAATGTCCACAGGGTATCCCACAAATTCAAAATGTATGATATAAGCATGTTGTCAGATATATACATATGCTAATAAAGCATAACACTTTAGAACCACCAATACACACATCATTGAATTGAAAATACACTAGATTGCCAAAAGTTTGCAGACACCTGGTGATAAGTACAGTATGTGCTTTTTTAGCATCGCATTTCACATTTGCTCCCAAATTTGCTCTTATAATTCTTTCCATTCTCCTGGGAAGATTAGAATTTGTGTGTTTGTTGATTTGTGTAGGTTGAGATCAGAGCTCTATAGCAGGTTACTCAAGATCTTCCTCTCCAAGCCATGTAAACCAGATGGAGCTGGCTTTGTGCACAGGAGCATTGCCATGCTGGAACAGGTTTGGGTTTCCAAATTCTAATGAACACAACATTTTTTATACAGCATCCAAAGACGTCCTGTACAATTGTGCGCCTCCAACTTTGGCTAACAGTTTGAAGAAGAACCACATATGGCAGGAAAGGTCAGGTGTCTCAATACTTTTGACCATATATTGTATGCTCTACGTTCCTATCAACATACACAATTAAACAAAAAGCTTTTGTACTGACTTGGAGAAGTTAGCAAGGTTCTGCAGCACTTTGGCTATAAGGGTGAGTGTGCGTGAAGTCTGCTCATCCGGGTATTCCTGGGTGAGGTTGAATAATGATGGGGACATAACAGCCGGACAAAGGAAGCGCAGGAAGAGGGAGCCACTGATCAGGCGGTCAGCAATGTCCTCCCTTCCCCTCTCCGCACAGCGTACTCGCCATGACGCAAAGACCTCCTTCAGCTCACGTGGAAAAACACTAGAAGATACAGAACATTTATTTTAAAACAACTTGTAATCAATTTGAGACTTTTCCAAACCTACAATTTGTCTGCAGAATTATAATGTTGCTGACATCGACTTCAAATATTTACCAGTGTGAGTTGACGATTTTGCAGAGTGCAAGCTCACAACACATGCGAAGATTTGCCTGATGGTCCAGTAGAACAGAAGGTGGAGTCCTCATGGGATCAACCTCGCAGTTCTCCTCTGACTCATACAGCGCTCGGATGAAGTCACCTGCACACAAAGAACAGCTCTGTACAACTGACACAACACACTAATCAATCCAGACAATCCTCACTGCATGTTAATGCACATCAGATCAATATGGCCTTAAGCCAGAGCTGTACACCGGGACTGGGATCACAACAAGGAGTTGGAAGCTTGGGATATTTTTTTTCTTCTCAAGCAAGTAGGAAAGGCAGATTGCACTTAGTCATAGTAAACAGTAATTAATTGTTTAATGAACTCCGTCCAGACCATTTCATAAAATTGTAAATTTCACTGGTTTCTATGTCATGCCAAAATAAACTTGATTCACTACAACAGTGGTGGACATGAGTGGGCATGGTCAGTTTCTGTGGGAGTTGTCAAGTCTGATCACAGTGTATGTGGAAAGCAGTGAGTTTCAGTCACGGTTTAACAGGAGTTGTCAGGTTTAGTCCAAGTTTTGCTGGCATGGTCAAGTTCTGTTACAATTTATATCACAGAGAACAAGTTTGTCCACAGTTTATAGGGCAGTGGACAAGTTCAGTTAGTGGGTTAGTTCTGGGACAATTCTATCGGGAGTAATAAGGAACTGGTCAGGATTGGTCATAGTTTATACTAGAGAGGAAAAGGTTTGTTTGGAGGTGATGTCAAATTGACTAGGCATAACATTATGACCACCTGCCTAATATTGTGTTGGTCCCCTTTTGCTGCCAAAACGGTCCTGACCCATTGAGCATTAACACCATGAAATTCTTCAGCAGTTTGTGCTACAGGAGCTCGTCTGTTGGATTGGACCACATAAGGCCGGCCTTCACTTCCCACATGCATCAATGAGCCTTGGCCGCCCATGACCCTGTCGCTGGTTTACCACTGTGCCTTAACCACTGTTCCTTTCTTGGACCACTTTTGATAGACACTGCAGTCCGGGAACTGGTTGGGTTTAGTCCCAGTTTCTGCCAATGTGGTCAGGTTTTGTCATATGTTCTATCAGAGTGGTCAAATTTAGCCCCAGTTTCTGTGGAAGTGGTTAAGTTTAGTCAATCTATCTCCATGTATGGTTAAATCGGGTCAGGTTTTCTTGAAGTGGTTGACTTCAGTCTGAATTTATGTGTGATTTGATGAGTTTGGTCACAATTTTTGCAGGAGTGGTTGAGGGCAGTCACAATTTTTGTGACAGCACTCAAGTTTCTGCTGGAGAAAGGATTTTAAAAAATCCTATCTCCAGGGCTGTCCTGTGCACAGCTCTACATTAACTAAAACTTATCACCTAAAGCATCCTTGAGGTACTTATGTCCGATGAGTTTGAGGTACTCTTCGATAGCTTTGGTGGCTAAGGTGTTCTCACGGAAAATAAGGTGCTCTCGGTCAATGAATCGGTCTACCTCACACATCGCCATGTCTGAAAGAAAGTCCTTGGACAGAGAAAAGAAAGTTGTAGTCACAAAATAGATTGTTTGCTTGTAACCAAAGATACACAAAAGGAACCATAAGTAAACAAGTGCATACGCTGAATATTAACAATAAGTGTGTACCTTTGCCTTCCCTGTGCTTTGTAGGATATGCACCAGTGCACAGGCTACCTCCTCCTTGCTTTTAACACTCAGCAGAGGCTCCAAGACAGCACACAAGGTCCGGTAGTTGTTGGTGACGTACTCGGCAAACTCTTTGTACAGTTCCATTGGCAGGATGCTCATGGTCTGGTAGCGAGACTTGAGTCGCAAAGAGGCATTAATGATCTTGCCCCCTCCTACACCCCCTCCCTTGGCCAGGACACTGGGTTGAATCACAGGGTACCATTGCTCTACAAACTGCCGACCAGTGATGCTGGATATGGGGATGCTGACCAGTCCTAGATATGTGCTTTTCTCCTGTTGACAAATTGATCCCTAAATCAGTATCTCCTTTAGTCACTGCAAGTAAAAATTTCTCTCCAGACTGGAATTATACTGTGCAAGTCCAAATGCAAGAATTACCTCAGACAAAAAAACTACCTACCTAAAATTTTAGGAACTAAAATGCAGAGTTATGCAATCTCTCTGAAGGGCTACATGAGCTATTTATGTGTACTTACGTAGCATGCTAAAAGTGTTTGAGTATCTGGAGGCTTATATTACCGCATTAAACTAACAGCTAATCAGAGTCATCCCCCAGGGGGGAACCTTTTTATTCACCTTTAATGCCTTCTCCTACCTTGCGTCTTTTCTTATCCGTCTCTTTGTAGAGATGAAGCCGGAGATTGCGGACTGCTGGGAGGTTGTTGAACTCAAAGTGCTCGCCCCAGAAGACAGTGTCGGTACGGGGTTTGCTGGTGGTGCGTGCGTACAGCATGTCGTCCAAACACAGTTCACAGTAGTAGCGTTTTTTGGGTGGCAGCTCCCGGGCCTCGATGATCCAGAGCTTCAAGACGTTGTCCACCCTCCGGCTGTTGTCCTGTGTGGGAGGCAACAGTGGACTGCTAAGTACTGTTAGAGACATGTAGGCGTTATGCGTAAGAACATGAAAATAAAGAAATGACTGCTGATGCTCTTAAAGGTTATGTCTGACAGGAAGTGGAAATGAATTACAGGTTATTCAACCAGGTGAAAATATTATAAATAGAACCGAGTTGGGGAGTGAGGGGACACAGGGTTGGACATGGTTCAAGAAAGATTAGCATTTAGTTTGTAATGAGTACAAAAGGAAAAAGATTAAACTATATATAACATTCCCACCAGAAGAGCGGAGTGCTCTGTTGGATAGAGGGAGCGATGTTTTCATAAAGGCTGAGTCATTTAATCAGATCAAAATGCCATTGGTTCACGCTGGTCTGCGTTTGCTGGAATAATTTAGTTCAGCTAAATATACCACTGTTTGAAAAGCAGTCGTGTCCAGAAAATGAAGCTTAATTGGAATGCTAGAAGAAGCCTCTCTGTCCTTCAAGCTTCCATCAATAAAATAAATCGATCCACACACTCACAGAGATAATGAGCATCCTTGGTGTGTTCTTTTATCTTTTCCAAAAAAGGTATCAGCTAAGAAAACTCTTGCTGTCAGCTGCATATCATATTTCAGCCCCCGGCTCCTGCCGCCCGAGCATCTTGATCAATCAATCTGTGATAAAAAAAGTTCTACATTCTCTATTCCCAAAACTCAACCCTTCAAATGACAGAAGCAACATAGATCTGAGATATTTTAGACAGAAACTGTTAAAATGGTGAAAGAGGCACAGAAATGAAGAATGACCTTTGTAAACTTCACCAAAAAATGGTGGTCCCAGAAGATTAGTATGAACCTATTAAAAACCTCTGCTGCTATTTTGTTTCAACTGAAAGAGTAATCGTTAGCTACGAATTTCATTGTCCTTATGGAAAAGCGTAAAAATACTGGGACTGAAGAGAAATATGTACTGATATCAGTTATGATAATTTGTTCCGCTCACTTTGTTGGGCTTCACAGCTCTCTGTAGATTCTCGATCCATTTGTCTCGTTCTGCAGCCGACCGACAGGCGAAGCACTTTGTTCCTGAAGCAGTGGTCACCTGCGAAACGAGAAAATAGAGTAAAGGGAGGAAAATAGTTGCACCAATCAATTTGGTGAACACTGATTGAATTCTCCATGTCATTCCTTCAGTGTTCATCTTTGATTTTCTTGCTAGTTTTCATACTTTGACCATTGTTGAATAGATGAAACGATTACTTATTCACAGTGCTATAACAGAGCCCTGTTGAATTATGGTTCCTGAACGACTGGAAGGTATTGATAAACTTTCTATAACAGTAGCTCTGACAGTGATACAACTGGGAAATCACAGCTTTATATGAATATTAATACAACTTTTTTTTTTGTTATCTTTCCATAATAGAAATTCACTCACAGGGAATAGTCAAAGGATGAAAATGGTTATGCAACATGGATAAACTTTGGTTTAGTGAAGTAAGGAGAGACACACCAGTCAGGCATAACATTATGACCACCTGTCTAATATTGTGTTGGTCCACTTTTGCTGCCAAAACAGTCCTGCATTAAGACTTTTTCTGCAATTTGAGCTACAGGAGCTCATCTGTTGGATTAGACCACACAGGCCATCCCTTGCCGGTTCACCACTGTTCCTTCCTTGGAGCACTTTCGATCGATTCTGACCACTGCAAACCAGGAACATCCCACAAGAGCTGCAGTTTTGGAGATGCTCTGACCCAGTTGTCTAGACGTCACAATTTTTCAAACTCGCTCAAATCCTTACGCCCATTTTTCCTGCTTCTAACATCAACTTTGAGGACAAAATGTTCACCTGTTACCTAATAAATATATTCAACCACTAACAGGTGCCATGATGAAGAGATCATCAGTGTTCTCCACTTCACTGCTTATAATTTCATAATGTTATGAATGATCGGTGTAAGAAGAGTCTCAAGTGTTAGAGGTAAAGCTAAACATTTTCTGACATGGAAAAAATTTCCAAAAACTTTAAAGAATTTCTACATTTTTGCAGTTTCTCAGTAACCTTTTCTCAGTAACATAAAAAGTTTTTTGTCTGGAGAAAAATAATGAAGTTTACTCGGGTTGTATTTGTTACCCCTTATGTACTGCATGCATTATTCACAAGAGCTCTAGTCTCACCTCAAAGCAGTACTCCTGCCCTAAAATGCTGGAGTGAACCGGTTTGATGATGGCATCCTCGTCCAGCGTGAGGTCTAGTGCCTCGGCCGCACTACTGGGAGACAGCAAGGATTCATGGGAATGTGACTCTTTGAAGCTCTGCATCAGACGAGTCCTGCAGGGAGACAAAGAACATCAGAAACTGAAAGTTCCCTCAACTCAGCACCTTGCTCATAAGACGGCTCGTCCAAAAGCTGAAGCGGTCAGTAGGAAAGCTACCCAGTGACACATTCGGTTGGGACTTAGATGGCTAAGTTTTTGTATGTAGTTTTGAAAGCATCAGTTGCTGAGTACAAAACATTGTCACAGGTAACGGGACATTCGAGTTCACACGAAATGCCTTTTTAATCAACAACTGAGTGATTCAGAAACAGACTGAGAAACAGCAAACACAAACACCTACCTACACTTACCGCACCTTCTAGCACACAAGCTAGATGGATCCATACACTTAAACTAAAGGCACTAGACACAAAAGACAAGACTTGAAAGACCAAGAGAATTACAACAAGATTATACAACAAGCATGTTAATAAAGACAAAGTAAACTCTTCAAGATAAAAGAAAAATAAAATCAGGAGAAGGTTTGAAAATCCTTAGAACCCCATTAGATCCGGAGCTTTCTCTGCCGTATCTTCGTAGCATCACTGTTACTGTATACATTCAGGAATAAAATGTGCATCAGGGTGTTAGAGACATACAGCGGAGGGAGAGAAAGAGAGAGAGAGAGAGAGAGAGAGAGAGAGAGAGAGAGAGAGAGAGAGAGTGGTATAAAAATAGATACATCAGAATGAGTCAGAATGTAAAAAGTGAAAAAAAAAAGTATGTGGAGGAGGGAGGGAGGGAGGGAGGGAGGGAAAGAGAGCAGAGAGAAAAGAGAGAGAGGAAGATGGACTTCTCTGAGTAAATCCAGGAGTTATGTAAGCTGCAGAATCCAAAAACAATCAGTAAAGGAGAATGGGGGGGACTGGGGGGGACTGGGGTTAAAGAACATGAAGAAAATGAAGAACAGCAGACCAGGAAAGTGATGCTCCTTCCACGTAAGGCTTTATCTTATACAGAGTGACTTACAACTGTCTCATTTATACCCTGAGCTGTTGAGAGTTAAGGGCCATACCCAGGAGCCCAGCAGTGGCAGCACTTTATACTTGTCACATGTATTAAACAGCACAGTGAATTCTATCTTCTCATATCCCAGTGATGTTAGGAAGCTGGGGTCAGAGCACAGGGTCAGCTATGATACAGCACCCCTTGAGCACTGAGGGTTAAGGGTCTTGCTCAAGAGCCCCAAGAGTGGCAGCTTAGCGCTACAGGTGCTTAAACCCCAGACCGAACCCCATTGGTGGTGTGGAATTATAACAAATGTCCTTCTGATTAGAAGACTAACATCTTAACCTCTGAGCTACCACATCCAACTACTGAGATATCATTTTATAAATATGATTTAGAAACTTTCTTGAAACACAATCACAGGTTAAAACATGATATGGTGTATATCGCACTCTTGTTCATGGGATTTACCACATCCAATGAAGTCACAGTTAGCCCATTACAAGTCTGGTCTGAATTCCATAGATTCCACTCCATGGTTCGGATGGAGTCCAGAGTCTGATTAAGAATCTAAAAAATCTAAAGCAGTTAGCACTGGATTTGACTAAAAGCCTGAGCCACTAGCTTTAGACTCTGATTCAGTTTAATGAGTTTAAGACTAATTAAGTCTAGAGACCCAGACTGTAGATATCCAAATCCAGACCAGAAACCAATGCTAAAGCCAGAGTAGAGTCCAAGTTAGTGTCAAGTTCAATATTCAAAGTCAGAGTCAGTATCAAGTCTGGAATCGAAAGGCCTAATATTTAAGTACAGTACAGGATTTAAAGCTATGAGGTGATAGCCAAGCTAAGAGTCTGTAGCTCTAGACTCTGAGGCAAATCCAGAGTCTTGAAGCAAGTCCTGAATATGAAGCTGTAAAGTCTGAGTCAAGTACAGTGATAAGCTTCAGAGTCAGACTAAACATTGAGTCCCTAGCTCTAGACCCACAGTAAATTCCAGAATCATTTCAGTGACTCAGTTCTTTGAATCTCGTTCATCAAAATAACCAAATGTTCCTTTAAGTCATTCAGTTAATTTCCTTCCTTTGATCAGAAATAAAATAAAATGTTAAATTTTTCATAAGCAGATCCCCAACACGTCCACACACACCAACTTTAACTATAGTTCCAATAATGAAAAATATATGACAATGCAGCTAAGGACAGATGATAAACATAATGAGAAGCTTCACCTCTCATATCTTCTGGACCGTATCGTCAGTTCTTTTGTCACTTGACTTTCATAATTATTGTAACAATAATGTAAAAATTCGGACAAAAAAATTGCGTTGTGTAGCGTTTATGGGAATCAAGTGATAAAAGAACGAACGACTCGAACCAGAGGACCCACGAGATGAACGACTCGTTTCTGTTTCCTGTACAACCTACGGAGATTTTGTGCTGCTTCGCTCATGCACATCCATTAGAAAACGAACAAATCACTCTTCGAGACGACTCATTTTTCTCAGTCACATTAAAGACTCCTTTAAAATGAACGAATCGTTCATGAACGACTCATCACTACCTGTGATCAACTCCTCACATACCCAACACAAGTTCTTGCTGGAAACCTGCAAAGAGCTGCAAATCTCTGAGACTCTTTACTATCTACAGCAAAGCACATATCCAAAACCCAGGGGTAGCATTTACTCAGCACTAAGATCAATGTGTAAATGAATAAGTCATGACTTGGAAGATCAGACCAAAGAAAGATTCAGAAGGAACAAAGAAGACTCTATAATGACTTCACACAGCTGCGTTGTATTAAATGCCCTTGGACAATCTGTGATTTAACTCAGTTTAGTACAAGGTCATTTTTAGTTATATGGTTCTCATGCCAGTTTAAGGAACCAGTTCCATCTCACAGGCGATGTTCTGGATGTAAACTGTATAATACTGTAGGAAACCAGTGATGGACACTAACAAAGTCAATGTCATTCATTACTGTACTTAAGTCGCTTTTTCGCACATCTGTACTTTTGAAATGTTACTCTGAACCTTCGAGCCGCTCGAGTTACTCTTGTGTCGAGGTTCCACTGTACTTTTGATACTGAAGTACATTTGAAGGCAAGTAGAAGTTTAAAGGGACACGTTTACTTTAACTGGAGTTGTATTTTACAGAGTGGATCTTTAACTCAACTACATGGTTTGGGTTCCTCAACCACCACTGTGGACTTCATCCATACTGTAGTTTTTATGACTCTGGAAGTGGTTCATATGTGGGAAAAGGTCACCAAACAATGACTTTATAAAGCAGCACCAATCAAACATCTTTTTTTTCCCCAATACCAGAGGACACCTGCAAAGAAAATCAGGGACATGTGACTCAGACAGGATGTAGTTGATCAGCAGACTGCTGGGTTTGGAGCAAAACAGCAGGTAATTTTGCATGTAATTTTTTTAAAGGAGGACAGAGGATAACATGGACATGGCCGATCCAGATGGAAAGAAACAATAGAAAAATACACCAGGACCTTAAACATAAAATTAAAGAGGCATTCTATCTTCTGCCTCAAATCAACATACAGCTCTTTTTTTTTTAAATATGTTTTGTTTTCATTTTAACGTCACCACTTTTGTCCTGTGAGTTTTGGGAATTCTATGGCATCCTTCAATCGGGGGATTTTGGACGAATGTCGTATTAGATTTCTCTGGACATGTCCACACTCATTTTTCTCTCCATTTCGCGTCCCGTCCACACTGAGGCAGCGATTTTAGGCAAAGAAAATGTAGCTTATTGAAAACGCACTCCAAAGTGGATACATTTGAGAATGAGTTCAAAACAACGAATGGAACATTTTTAGTCATGTGACAAATGTCGCAAAATCGACGTCTCAAAGAGCCTGAAAGTATACAAACACCAGGCATAAATACACACCTACATTTTGCTCATGCGTGGTACAGGAATGCGTTTACAGATGTTCCAGTGTGGCTGAGCAAAGAGTAGCCCCCAATATCAACTTTATACAAGCAACTGTGGTTCCTGATTTCTTCCATGCAAGAGATCGAGGGCTTAAACTCATAGGTCCATTTATACCAGAGAAATAAATGTAAGAGAAAAGTGAAATGAGTAGAAACGTTTTGATCACCTGTCCTGATCAGCGCTGCGGAATCGTGGGAGGATCATTTGGCGGAAGCTGCTGGTGCGGTCCAGCTTGGGCTGACTCTTCGCTCGTTTTATAGACCCCTTCAATCTTCGTCCAAGAAAACTCTGGAATTAAACACCAGGGATTAACACACCGTACTGAGAGATGCACAAAACAAGTCAACAGTCTGCCATGGGAAATGACTTCTTTCAACACAATTCATATTAATGTCCAGATCTGGCCAAAAACGTCGATGTGGAACTTGATGAAAACAGAGAAGTGAAAATGTGATAGATGAAAAAAGTAACATTTGAGAGCCCTGACCTTAAAAACATATATAAACAAATCTGTCAGACTTCATAAAGTATGACACTGTGATTTCCCTGCACTGTCCCTGTGTAACCACTAGTGGGCAGTCTCAAATCATGAGCCATTCGCTGTAGACTCTCAGTCAAATCCAAGTCAAGTTTAAAACTCGAGATCCAAAGTCAAGTCCAGAGTCAAGCCCTAAGCATACTCCACAAGCATACAATCTAGAATCCTGGATCTGAAGCCCATACCATCAATCCAAGTCCAGAAACCAAGATCATAGTCTCGAAATTTCAAGTCTAAGTCCAGGATGTAAAATCATGGTATCAGAGTCAATGTCATATTACTGAGCTCTAGACTTCATGTCACGTCCAGAGACCAATACTAAAGCCAGAGTAAGATCCAAAACCTCAAACTTTCAAGTCAGAAAAGTTCAAGTCAGTGCCAAAAACGCTTTCTATCTCTGCTCTGTCCCTGTATAACCGTTAGTGGGCAGTGTTGTACCACACATTTTACTCAATTACCCAGAAACCCTTGGTGGGGGAAGGGGGGGGGGTATAAGCTTTTAGGATCAGATAAAAAAAAAAAAACATGGCATACCCCTTCATAAGTCAATTCAAGACCCAAACAAAAATCATATCATTTCTTTTAGGACATTTTATATAAATAAAGATGCTTAATTAAAAACAAATTTAAAACAGAAATCTTTTATTTGCTCCCACCCTTTAAACATTTACAGTTTACTACAAGTTATAGCACGAGGCATTGAGGGTACAATAATATCTATAAACACCACACCCCTACACACACACACACACACACACACACACACACACACACACACACACACACACACACACACTGTACACTTTCATTCATGCTAACTGATTTGATTGATTGATTGTAATTGAGTTATTATCAGATCTTCAGGCTGCATAAACACTGCTTTTTGTATTCACTTTTTTTGTATGAATTTATTTAATCAATTATGTAAACCTGGGTGTGTAGATATTTGAGTAGATATGAGTAAAAAATGAGTAGATATTTGGAGTCGTAGCGATAAATTTGCTCTTCATTTCCTGCACTGCAGCTTTACACAACAGCACAACTAATGAGTGTAATGTGAGATGCTGCGATTATGTACCAGAGATGTAACACAACACTTCTGTCTGTATCTGATACCAGCATTCAGATATCTGCAGCCAGATTTAAACCCAAAGTGGGTGTGGCTTAAAGTAGGTGGTTTTTTTTAATATATTTATTTATTTGTTTATTTATTTGTTTATTTTTATTTTTTTGACCCAGACCCCAGATGGTAAACCTTTCTGGCAATAGAACTTTTTTTACAATAAAATTAAATAATAGCCAATAATAATAATAATAATAATAATAATAATAATAATAATAATAATAATAATAATAATAATACATTTAATTTGAATCACATCTTCCATGTAAAAAATCCAAACCTTTGTGTGTACAATCATTAAATGTAAAACGAGTGAAAAAAATGAAGCAAATTGGCATAAAATAAATAAATACATACATTTTAAACAATAATAATAATAATAATAATAATAATAATAATAATAATAATAATAATAATAATAATAATATAAAATGGTAAATTGGAAATGAAAAAGTTGAATTCATATTAATTAATTAATAATATTCATACTAATTCATTATGAATTAATAAAAATATTTATTTGATTTGAAATACTTTTATATAAATGCGAATGTTGGGATAAAAAGGTAAAAGATTTCAGATTTTTGGGGCTAAACTTAACTAAAACCTGATCTCCTGCGTTTAATGTTACAGTTTATCAGGAACTCCAACTACGATTCGGAGGAGATTTTGATAAACCATCAGAGAGCTATAGAAGGTGGGAGCGAATGCAGGTGTACTGTGGTGTGTTCTGCTGGAGAACGCTGAGAAGTTCAGCCTGTCTGAAGCAGTAGCGGATCAGGTCGGAGCGACTGACTCAGGGTTTGGCTCGAGTCCGTGTGAGCATGTTGGCTTTCTGAGAGACTAAGATTGTTTGTCTGGCACCTTGGTGCCGCTCGCTCGGGCGTTTCTCGCATGCTGGCGCTTGGCACGGCTGCGTCATGCGTCTCCGGATTCACGTACCTCAGATGAGGGCAGAGCCTTTACGCTGTACTCGACTCTGTGTCCTCCGGCCCATTGAGAAACGAGAGAAAAGAAGGGGGAATAGGAAAGAGAGAAAAATGGAGACTGAGGAGCAGTGGAAGAGGAGGGTGGGGTGCAGGGGTTGATTCGTCTTTCCGGTGGCAGGGATGAAGAGAGGGATAGCGGGAGAGAGGGAGGGTGAGATAGAGGAAGAGGCGGTGTGCCCGTGGGGTTGCGGGCAAAGGGACGAGTATCTGAGAGAGGAAAAAAGAGAGAAAGGGATGAAAGGAGCGAGGGAGGATTGGATGGAGGGGTACTCACTGATTGTCGGAAGGGTTGAGGGGGGGCTATGGGAGGGGTCTCCATGCTCGGCTGGCGCCCAGTGGCGATGCTTTTCCGCCTGAGGCGGGCGTGGTCTGAGAGAGAGAAAGAAAAAGAGGGGGGGAGAAAGAAAGAGGGAGGGATAAACACAAAATTAGCATGCTGTCTAAAAAACCCTAATGCACTTCATCTCCTGCAGCAAACATCACAAACGAGTCTCACATCAGCAGCAGGAATAGAAACAATACACTGAACTTTATGATCTGTAAATGCAGAATCTTACTTTTACTGTTTAATGGCTATTTTATGATGCCTTTATCCTGCTTCATAAATCAAGAACCAAAAGTTTGTGCACCCCTGACCATTAGCAATTAAATGTCTTTGTTGTTGAACATCCCATTCTCTTCTCTTCTCTTCTCTTCTCTTCTCTTCTCTTCTCTTCTCTTCTCTTCTCTTCTCAGAAGAAGGTCATGGGTTCAATCCCAGCACCACCAAGCTTCCACTGCTGGGCCCCTGAGCATGGACCTTCATCCTCAACTGCTCAGTTGTATAAATGAGATCATTGTAAATGGCTCAGGATAAATGCTGTGAATGTAAAAATGTAAAATGTATTACTGAGATCAGATGCTGATATTGGAGAAGTTAAGGAGCTTCCAGTTCCTCCCAAAGGAGCTCAGTGGGGTTGAGGGGGTCAGGGCTCTGTGCAGGACTTTTAAATGGTGCTTCTCTGACCATGTGCGTTCCCACGTCTGCGATTTCATCACGGACAGCAAGTTAGAACAAAGAGCAAACGTGAAATCATCCGTGAAACCCGGACAAATCCGGCGTACGTTTGACTTGTGGAGATGCTGCAACGAGTCGTTCGAGGTCTTTCGAGCGACATGCACATTTACTGGAAGATGAAGAGAGATTACTTTCGACGAGCTCGAACCCCGAAAACGTTCCACAAGATCTAACTGGAGAACATGTTTCAGAGGAATGTAGTGCAAAAGGGACTATTTTGAAGGTGATAGTGTGTAAAAGTAGATAAATAAAATACTTTCTTGTTTCTCAAAACTGTTTGATACCATCTACCAACTATCTCAAGACCGAACGATCTACAGATCTGATTGAGATGAATCCCATGACGGATCTCTGGACTGCACTTGAAATCTACGGTACCCCTTTTGTTTGTTTGTGACTCTACAGATCCACCTTTGGTTTACAGGCTTCTGGAATTCTCAGATCTCTGCTATGACTTTATGGCCCGTGGACTGATAGAAGCCCAGACCTCAGTGTGTCTGTATAAAAGAGTTTGATGCACATGGCAACTTCTGTCAGCCTTGACTTCCTGTAACCATCACACACTGCTCACTCGCGCGATTTCTTTTGTCTACAATGCTTCCTAATGTTTTTTGCCAGATACACACGAATCCTCCCATCACCATCATCTCAAAGAACTCACACCATGAAAGAACGGAGGCCAAGCTTCTGCAGAAATGCTGGAGAAGAAAATAAAGCTGTAGAGAGGAAGAGAGAGAGAGAGAGAGAGAGAGAGAGAGAGAGAGAGAGAGAGAGAGAGAGAGAGAGAGAGAGAGAAAAAGAGAGAGAGAGGCCGTGCTGGCATGTATCAAACGGCGTCCTTGGGAGCGCATCTGCTTCCAGTGTGTGTGTGTGTGTGTGTGTGTGTGTGTGTGTGTGTGTGTGTGTGTGTGTGTGTGTGTATGTGTGAGAGAGTGATGAATGTGGACGGTTCAGCAGAAACAAATGAATGGACGGAGTTTTGGGTGAGGAGGCGTTGGAAGCCTGGGAGAGATCCAGCAGGCAGGATGGAGGGAAAGAGCAAAAAGAAAAGAGAAAAAAAGAAAGGGAAAAAACAAACAACAAAAAAAAAAGCCACCAGCATAGGCTGCATTTAGCTTTATTCTCCGTGTTATGATGCAGCAGGAGATCAATGCAAACCCTTATATAAATCCCAGCATAAATGCCCACTGCCTCTGCTATCACTCACTCCCTCACTCCCTCCGTCTCTCGCTGTCACTTTCTTCCCCTCCCTCCTCTCATCCTCCCCTCGTTCCTGCTCTCCCTGCCGTTTTCTGCCTCTTTAACACATACGCGCAGTTTGTTCTCGGTCACCCACGCACCTATTTTACATAATTCAAATAGTGCATTTATCCGTCTCTCCTCTATAGCCTCGTTTTCTCGCCTTCCTCGTCTCACTCTCTCTCGCTTTTTCTCGCTTTTCTTTTTTCAGATCGTCCGTTCTCATTCACAATGTTTTTCTTTCTCGGGCATGTTGGCAGAACGCACTGGTAAATTGGTGATTAACTGGTAAACTGGTGGTGAATTAGTGATGAACTGGTAAAGAACAGGTGAAGTGTAATGTCCTGGTAAATTGGTGATTAACTGGTTAATTGGTTATGAACTGGTGATTCGTGGTGGATTAGTGAAAAACCAAAAGGGGATGAACTGATGACTTGGGGAACTGGTGAATTAGTGAATAATTGGTGATTAATTGGTGAATTGGTGATTAATTGGTTATTAATTGATGAATTAGTGAAGAGCTGATGAACTGGTGAATTCACGATGATGCGTTTTGTATTTCTTATTCCATCTGCTCTTTGATGATGATGAAATGGAATCCCTGTACGAGGGTGCTTTCCAAAAGTCTTGGCACCCTCTACTAGAGTAAAACCTTCAGTCCACAGTGAATGAAGAGCTGCAGTGTGTGTGTGGATTTATATGTTTAATAAAACACAAACGAACCACTGTTACTGTTACGTCGACACTTTACACGTCCCAGTTTTCATCACAGGGGATTCTGTTGTGTACACAATATTCTGTTTCAAGTAATTATATTATTACATGCGATTTTAACTCGCCCTCGAACACTTTGGCTCTTAGTCTTTCTTTCAATAAAATTTTTTCTCTTAAAACCTCAGGCAGGACAAAATTATTGGCACCCCAAAAACACACTGTGGATTTGGAAGAGAGCCAAATATTCATTTGAATAGATTTGAGTTGGGTTTTGAAATATGAACATTTATTAAATAACATAAAAGCAATAATATTGTGTTTTATATCTCATCTTAATGTATTGAGAGATTGCATTATCCGGCACAAAGTAGAAAAAAAAAGACAGGAAACAGAAAGTAATGCAAGGTGGACATATAAACACTCCTGATGAAAAAAAAAAAAAGCATGAAAAAACTGTTTATTATGCAGTGATTTAAATATTGCGTTTGTTTATTCCTGCACTTTTTAGTGAGGAATGAAGGTAAAAAGGAAGGAAGGAGCTTTTTACTTATCACATGCGAAATTCTTTCTTTGCATATTCCAGTGATATTAGGAAACTGGGTTCAAAGCACAGGGTCATCCATGATACAGCGCCCCTGGAACACAGAGGGTTAGGGGCCTTACTCAGGGGCCCTAAAAGTGGCACCTTGGCCATCCCGGACCATAAACCCCCCGATACCTTCAGATGATTTAATTGTCTTAGATGGTAAAAAATCATCAGAAAAAAAAGAAAAAATTTTTTTGGAGGATGTTTTAAATTGTAATCTATTTATAATCATGCAAATCATCCGATCGTCCAATCAAAATCAATTAGATGCGCTCTAGAATGTCGCTAACCCCGCCTCCCGGGGGTGTGCTTTGCGCTAGATTAGGAGCTTGTTAGCAGTAACATTGCTGATTGGTTGATGGGTTTTTTATTTTTACAGTCATCATTTGGGGAAAACTAGTTGAGTTTTTTCTCTGAAGAGGGTGGAGCTTGTATGAACATGCGGAATCTGTTCACGGTTAAGAAGTGTGATATTACAGCAGCTTGAACTCGGACAGTGTAGCAGTGATAATAAATCTCACGGAACGTGTTTCTGACCCCAGACTTCCATTTCGAATGAGAGCACCTGATCATAGCGCTGTAACGATGACTTTCCGCAGAAAAACGTCTCTGCTAGTGGAGATCAGAAGGGATCTTGAGAGTAATGACTTGATGAGAAATGGGTAAAGCTGCCCAGGTTCAGACCAGGCCATTATTACTCATCATACTGTCTGAGATCCCTATAAAATCCTGACTGAATTCCGCTAACATGTGTGTTCTCATTCATGTGTTATAAAATAATAATCATCTCATATAACCACAAACAAGCCTAATGTACCAAACAAAAAGGAGCCTGAGGTGATGTTCCTGTCCATTAGCATGTGTGGTATCAGTCAAGTGCCAGAGTAATTAGCAAAAAACAGCTTTACCAGTCCTTTTTATGTGATATGTGATTTTCTTTTTCTTGACGCCGCAACCAAGCTAAAATTGCTCTAGACTCCTGATGATGCAACAGCATTCCAGAGAGTCTGTAAAACCTCGCCTTCACGTCAGATATTTAAGTTCATCTCAGAAGAATTGGCAAGTCTGTAGGTTCGATGTTAGTGCTTTTTTAACAATTTTTTGCTGGGGGGGTGTACACTTTTCTGGCTGCAAACTTCAGGATCCTGAAGGCTGCGATTGAACTGGCTTGCAATAGATGTGTAATTTCAAGAAGTGCTCGAGTGCTGGACACCAGAATTTTACACAATGAATGTAATCAGTGGGGAAAAGTTCAAAAAAGGTTTATTTTTGTTTTTAGTATTGAACTTATCGTATGTGTTTCCAAAAAGACTACAGTCAATAAAAATCCGTGATTGGTCATCTGCAGTGTCACTCAAATTTCTCCTTGTGTCAAAGTTCTTGGTGTATCATAAAACAAAACTTACGTTTTTGCTAGTTGATGATTATAATGATTATACAGCTTGTTTACAAAAACATATGGATAAAATATTTGGACACGACTTTTCCAGCCGTTCGTGGTTACCACAAATTTGAAAGCACACAATTGTGTTGGACGTTTCTTAATGTAAATTTCCCAGAAACCTGAACCTCCAGAATGACAGTTCCCCTGTGCACAAAGCCAGCTCCATGAAGATCTGCTTTACATGGGTTAGAGTGGAAGATCTCCTGCTATAGAGCTCCAACCCTGATTGCACCCCAGGTCTCCTCACATCACCTACACCAGTACCTGATTTTACTAAATTTTACTATATTCCCAGAAGAGTGGAGATATTATTACAGCAAATAGGGACTAAACCAAGAAGACATCTCAACCAAAGCACATCCCAACCCTTTGTAGTTTGAGAAGTAAGACTCCAAAATGGTAGCAAATGGAATTGAATGATCTTTTTTTTTTTTTTTTTACAGCGAGAGTTAAAACTTGCACACAGTCCTTCTAATCTGGCTTTAATTAAGTGCTCGGGTTTTCCAAAACTCACCGAGCCAACGATCCGAAGATTTAAGCTGCACAATAGTTTGCACCCTGGAGAGGATGCTGGCTAATATTAGCACCTAATAGCTGAGGATAAGCACAACAGTT
Organism: Silurus lanzhouensis; assembly: GCA_039877035.1. Classification (NCBI taxonomy): domain Eukaryota; kingdom Metazoa; phylum Chordata; class Actinopteri; order Siluriformes; family Siluridae; genus Silurus; species Silurus lanzhouensis. The sequence goes on along the minus strand of JBCEWE010000519.1, from coordinate 620,754 downwards.
CCATCATAGGTTTTTTAGTGGGGGTTGCTGTAAAATGGAGAGAAGTTCGGCCTGAAGTGACGCAGCAGTCGGTCTGAGAAACAGAGAGCCTGAGGACTTGCGTGTACCAAAGCAGGTGGAGAAGCCATGCATGAATCAGGACAAATCTCTGGGTGGCTTTGCTCTTCTTCACTCCTACAGCCCACAAAATGTATAAAAAAAAGAAAACCCAAATCCCCGAATGAAGCGACGCTCTGAATTTGCTCTGAAGGGTTTCAACGACTTACCATTAACCTCTATAGATTTCCCATTGCTGGAGAAGTAACGCAATTGTGTTTCCCTACTGTAGGTTTGTTTCACTGTGCATGTGTGTGTGTCTGGGGTGTGTTTATTTTAGACTTTAGCTTGTGGTTTTAACTCTTAGATCTGCTTGCACTTGTTTCCATAGTAACAGCCCATTCACAGGAACGTATAACTCTATGGATAATAATAAAGATTCAACATTTGTTACCAAAAATCCCTAAAATTACTATCTTTTTTTTCCAGATCTACGGATGGAGTCTCCAGTGTCCACGTGACAGTCACGGCTGCAACTTACGGCTAAAAGTTCGTGGACACCAGACCATAAGATTTCTGTGCTTCTTTTAGACCTTCACTCTTTCTGGAAGATGTTCCATTAGATTTTACGTGAGATGAGGAGGTTCCTGGGGTGCAGTCAGCATTTGCATTCATTTATGTTCAATAGGGTTGAAGCTCTAGCAGGAGATCTTCCACTCCAACCTGTGTCCTGCAGATCTTCATGAAATTGGCAATATATAATTATACAATTGTGTATTTTATAAACTACACAACGATATTGTATGGTTGCAGTGCAGAATTAAAGCATAAGGTTTGCAATAATTACACACTCGCTTTTTTGCTATCTGTGTCTCACACTATGGCTCTCTCGCTCCTTCTCACACACACACACACACACACACACACACACACACACACACACACACACACACACACACACAGCAGTGTGTCCGTTCTGTGCTCCCTTCTGTCAAACCCCATTCGGCGTATTTCACTCCTAAATTCATGCCGTAAAGCCGTTCGGATGAAGGAATAAAAACCCTCACGTCTGTATTTATTCCAATTTCTCAACCCTCGAGTCCCTTCTGATGCAAATCCAAATCTAGCCTCGTTACGGGGTTGCCATGGCAACGTTTTCTTTTTCTTTTTTTTTCTCCCCCAGAACCTCAGGTCTGACTGATGGAGTGAAAAAGTGACGGAACCTCTTAAAAAAAAGGTACAAACACAGAGATGTATTAAAGCCACTTTAACTGAATCATCGTTATCTGTGTGTGTGTGTGTGTGTGTGTGTGTGTGTGTGTGTGTGTGTGTGTGTGTGTGTGTGCGAGGTCACGATCTTTATCGAATAAAGCGATGCCACATGCGTTGTGTATCCATCCCCATTGTGTGTAAACAACATAACGAGATAACAATGTGAGCGATGTTACAGGAAAGATAAATCTTTTGATAGGGGAGAGTGTGTATGTGTGTGTGTGTGTGTGTGTGTGTGTGTGTGTGTGTGTGTGTGTGTGTGTGTGTGTGTGTAATAATGAACACCGGAGTGCTCTTGTACAGAAGGGGAGTGAGAGTATGAGAGAATGCACATGTGTTCGAGAGGAGAGGAGTGGGAGGAAGTGTGTGTGTGTGTGTGTGTGTGTGTGTGTGTGTGTGTGTGTGTGTGTGTGTGTGTGTGTGTGTGTGTGTGTGTGTGTGTGTGCTTTTTCATTCTCAATGTAAATCTGCTATCAGGCTGCAAGCTGAAGCTGAAGTGTGTAGGCGGTAACAGCTCCCAGCTTACTCCTTTATGTGGGGGTATGGAGTGTGTGTGTGTGTGTGTGTGTGTGTGTGTGTGTGTGTGTGTGTGTGTGTGTGTGTGTGTGTGTGTGTGCGCGTGTGTGGAAAGTGCAGTGTGTGTGGTATTTGTGGTGTTTGTGGCGTATGTGTGTGTATATCATGTATATGGTATCAGTATGTATACATGTAGGTGTGTGTGTGTGTGTGTGTGTGTGTGTGTGTGTGTGTGTGTGTGTGTGTGTGTGTGTGTGTGTGTGTGTGTGTGTGTGTGTTCTGTTCTTCTCACTCTACATAAGTTACGTCTCTTATACATTTCAGAACCTCAGACTTTTTGCAGAGCATCACATGACAGCACATGAAGCTGCTGATACGAACACTGACACTGGAGACTCCTTCCATTACACGTACCCTCATGGGCTACAGTACGTCCTCGTCTTAGACCATGAACACAAACGTATCCGTATGTTTTCAGAATCTGTTTCCGCTTTCGAGACTTTACTTAAGAGACGAATTAACTGTAAACGGAGTCGTGGATGTGAACATGCATTCAAAGCTACAGTAACAGGATTTTTAGTTTTAAGTATTTATCATTCTGAAATATAATTAGAACAAATACATTTTTCATGAATCATAAAATAATAAAATATAGATCAAATAAATTATAAATATATAAAATTCATTTCAATAAAAAATTATATAAATTGAATTTAATACAAATACAAATAAAAACCGTCTAATTAAAATATATATTAAATTAAAATCAATAAAATTTAATTAAATTGAGAAATAAAAATATATATAAACAAAAATTAATTAAAGAAATACAAATGAAATCTAAATATACTAGAAATATATAAATAAAAGTAAAAAAACAAATAAAATAAAAAAATATATATATACACACACACACACACACACACACACACAATATGTACAAATAGAAAAATACAATGTCTATTTATTTATTTTGTAATAAATAAAAAAATTTTATAAAAAAAAAAAATACAATTAAATAAACGTCATTGTCACTGCTCAGGTGTGGAACCATGTAAAGGTGATTGGTGAGAGATGATGTGATGATGAAGATGAACTGAAGATGAGGACGATACATACCTACAGCAGAACTGATGCTGATGTTGATGTATTGGACTCTCAGTGGGAGTAAACGATTCCTGCGGTCTCTTTTAGATCCCGAGCGCCGGACGGAAAAGTGCTAACGCGTCTCAAAATGCTGTCGTGTTCACATGTTAGTCCAGGTGTCTCGACGTCTCTCGGGCGGTTTGAGTTTTTGTTTGGGTTTTGGTCCTTCAGTGCACTCAGAGCTGCGCTACACCTGTCTATCATGTTCGACCAGGATCACTCACGCCCACGTCCTTGTGCTTCTATGCGGTGATTAGTGGCAATTTCAAACCATTAAAACACACAATTCAGCGTTATGCTACTTTCACCGAAGGAAAGCTCTAAATCCTGGAACTAGCCAACCAAAAAAAAGTGCTAAATGCCTCGATCAAACAAAAACGCTGACTGTCAAAGTTACTTTAGTGTATAAATTACGTTTACATGTGACGTTACGTGTTCCATAAGGCTAATGCTAACGTGCAGAAAGAGCACATGGCTATGTGTGCTAATAATTCTACAACCACTGAATAATTTTAGAAGCGTGCAAAAGTATGCTAACTATATGCGATTGAAAGAGTATGCTATCTATAGAAATGTGTAAGAGAACGCTAACTACAAAAGAGTGTAAAAGTATGCTAGCTATAAGTGATTGTAAGAGTATGCTAAGTACGTAAAAGTGTACGAGAATACTAACTATAGAAGCGTGTAAGGAAACGCCAACTACATAACCATGTAAAAGTATGCTGATAGCAACTGTACGTGAACGCCGTAAGCATACGGTAAGTAAATGAGCTAGCTTTAGTGCTATATGTTTATAAGATTATAGAAAACACATTTAAGTTGGCGCCTCATCTAAAAAAAAAAAAAAAAGAAAGTCATGATTTCGAGTTTTTCCCAACGTTACTTATGCTGGAGTTGTAAATGTTTTAGCGGAAATGCACTTCAGTCCTCCATATTCCGTCTTCTGTTCCTCTCGTGCTCGACCCCGGCCTGCTTTCCTGCCCGCGAGCTCCCAGGCAGTCCTGGCGCTTCGCCGCGTCCCGTCTGCCCGGTTCCTGACTCAGTTCTCTCATCATTATGCTTCTAGAAAAAAATCTCAGTCTTTAACAGCGTGAAAATCAAACGTCTGGAGGAGTTCAGGAATGCAGCGTTAAGCTAATGCTGCCTTTACGTCAGTCGAGTGTGAACATCCCCAAGCCGTAATTACAATCGCGGTCACGGATTTCTCTGTTGCTAGGCAACTGGGAAACATGGATGGCGGATGTATGCTAGGTTGTGACGATTTCGCTAACTCATGGTTTATACGAGTGACGCAGCGAAACCGTCCCTCAGAAGTGCAGGAACACGACTTCGAAAGATTGCTGAACGAGTTTCTGTGAGTCTCGGCATGTCATGACCCGTTAATGAGAGTAAATAAGAGTTAATAACCTTTAATAAGCACTTATAGTGTTAATTAGTAATGTGTTCATAAATAACACTTACATCATTAATTATTGTTAATTAGCATTAATATGCATCTATGAGATGTAAAAAGTGTTGTCAGTGCTAATAAGTGGTAATAAGCATTTATGAGTATCAAATAGCATTAATAACCATCACTTACAGTTAATAAGCAATCATAAGCATCATAGGCACTAATTAGCATAAATAAACAGCAGTGAATGCTAATAAGCGTTTATAAGTGTTCACAAGCAATTATAAGTGGTTTATATGTGTAAATTAGTATTAATTAGCATAAATGACAGTTAATAAGCGTTCATAAGCGTTCATAGGAATTAATTGGCATTATTGAACCTCAGTGAGAGCTATTAAGTGTTTGAATGCAATCATAAGTGCTCATAAGTGTAAATTAGTATTGATTAGCATCAATGACAGTTAATAAGCGCTCATAAGCGTTCATAGGCATAAATTAGCATTAATAAACATGAGTCAGGGCTAATAAGCGTACATAAGCGTTCATAAATGTTAACAAGCATTAATAAACATCAGTGAGGACTAATAAGCACTAATACGTGTTTATAAGCATTATTTATCAATAATAAACATCAGTGAGGGCTAATAAGCATTAATAAGTGTTTATAAGCATTATTTAGCATTAATAAACATCAGTGAGGACTAATAAGCATTAATAAGCGTTCCTAGGCATTTATTAGCATTAATAAACATCAGTGCAAGCTAATAAGTGTTCATAATAATTAATAAGCTTTAATATGATTTAATAAGCATTTACAAGCATTCAGAAGTGTTCATAGGCGTTAATGCACTATTAACTATCTGTGAGTTAATAAACGTTCGTGAGCTCAGAACGTAAACGCGTGCAGCTATGCAGGGAATCTGACAAGAGCACGTGAAGGCAGCATTAAAACTTGATCAAATGTTCTTGCCGTTTGTTGGTGGGTGCCGGTCGGAGCGGGTGGCAGAAGGTGAGGCAGAGCCCGAGGCAGAACGTGAGGCAGAGTGAGTCCAAGCTCACACTGAGCAGAGAAAGACAATGAGAAAAGGAAAAAAATCCCCAAGTGTTGAGAGACCAGCGCAGGATGTGTCTCGGATCCTCTCACCGTATCTTCCTCTCTCTCTCTGTCTCCCTTTCTCTCTTTTTTTCCCTCTTTGTCTCTCTCACGCGTTAAAAAGAAGAGAAGCACAGAAACGGACGAGTGCAGGGAGAACAAACCCTGAGTCGTTCCAAATCAGGCATCGAGAGCTTCTCGTCCTCACGAAACTCGCAGTGAGGATGCGTCTCCTCCACTCACGCCTTCACACGCAGCACACTATCATCAACCACGGACAGAGAGAGAGAGAGAGAGAGAGAGAGAGAGAGAGAGAGAGAGAGAGAGAGAGAGAGAGAGAGAGAGAGAGAGAGAGATTCCCCATTGTGTGTTCATCCTCCGATTGGTCAGGTATGTACAGAAGGTCGTCGTTCCTCTTTCGCTCTCTCTCTCAGTGAGGGGGGGCAGTGGGTGGGTGGGCAGATGGGATGGAAGGGACTTGAGATGAAGCCTGAGTTCTCTCTCTTTCACTCTCTCCACATCTCTGTCTATTTCTCTTTCATTCCCCTACATTTATCTTTCTTCACTACTCTATCCTTCTCTCTTGTCTCTTTCTACCTCTCTCTTTTCTTTCATTCTTTACCCTTCCTTGTCTCTCTCTCTCTCTCTTTCTCTCAATTTATTTGATCTTTCCTTCCTCTGTTTCTCACACATTCTCTTAATCTTGCTTTCTTTCCTTTGTCTCTTTTTCTTTCTTTCTTTATCCAGATCCCTGTTTCTTTCTTTCTTTCTTTCTTTCTTTCTTTCTTTCTTTCTTTCTTTCTTTCTTTCTTTCTTTCTTTCTTTCGTTCTTTCTTTCTTTCGTTCTTTCTTTCTGTTTTCTCTTATTGTCTCACTCTTCTTTCTCACCTGTCTCACTATCAGTCTCTCTCTCTCTCTCTCTCTCTCTCTCTCTCTCTCTCTCTCTCTCTTCACATATATATATATATATATATATATATATATATATATATATATATATATATATATACGCACACACACACACACACACACACACACACACACACACATACACACATGTGTGGAAATACTTGCAGGCTTCAGAAGAGGTTCACAGAGGCAGGTTATGTGTGGGAGGAATGAGAGTAACAACACAACCGCTTCCCCACACACACACACACACACACACACACACACACACACACACACACACACACACACACACAACCCAGCAATTTTCCTTTCCATTTGCTCAACAAAACACAACATGACCAGTACTTCCCTATAAAGCCCTGCCGCAGCAACATGCCCCCCCCCCATATCCCCCCCTCCCCCGCTAGGTTATATAATAAACTTCTGATATAAAAACAAGTCCCTTTAATCTGAACACCTTCGTTCTCTTACGTGCTCCTAATTCAATCGAGGACTTGTGTTTGAGTGACCGGTGTGCCGTCGTGTCGCCATGACAACCGCAAAGGAGGAGGCGTCCAGATGCTGAAAGTGATGAAACGGACACGTTCACGTTTGCAACACCTTCAAATCCCAGGTCTGATTTCTCCTCTTTCTCCATTTTTATATATTTTTTGGTTCACATCTCACACCACATCGCGGCGTGAAATAATACGACGCCTCATTCACCGAGTCTCGGCTTCGGCTGTGTGTGAGATTAACACGCTGTGTGTGCAGTGTTACAGTTCCTCACTAGGAGCAAACAACATGAGCTACTGAGGGATTCACTGTGACACTGTTACACCACATCACCCTGCTATCGAGCTCCAACCCTACTAATGTGCACGCTGACTGCACCCCAGGCCAAGGATCTTAAAGTTTATTACTTATAATAATAATAATAATAATAATAATAAGAAGAAGAAGAAGAAGAAGAAGAAGAAGAAGAATGGTTCCACAGCAGGCTGTAGTGCTGAAACAGAAACACTTGGCCAGAGGCACATTACGAGTCGTTCTGTTTCCTTCAGTCACTATCATTCTCTCGCTCCTCCTCTTCGACTCTTTCTTTCTCTTTCTCCCTGCATCTGCTCTGTAATTATTTCCATGGTTACCGTTCGGGACGTGGGCCTGAGCTAGTGTACAAATGTCTCTTTCCTCTTCCTTTCTTTTTTTGTCGCTTTCTGTCTGAGTCTGACTGTGTTCGTTAGCATACAATTATTCACCCACATGTGAAAGAGAGAGAGAGAGAGAGAGAGAGAGAGAGAGAGAGAGAGAGAGAGAGAGAGAGAGAGAGAGAGAGAGAACTTTTTTCCTCCTCTCATACTGGATGAAAACGGTGCAACTGGACCTTCTCTCGCTCAAACCCTCACATGATGGAAAGTATATACAGGGTTCTGTTATAAGCGTTGATATTGATGTTTTGATTGATATTGTACTGGTTTTATTTTATATCACTGACTTAAAGGAAACTGCAAAATACAAGAGCAAAGTATCTGATTAGAAGATATTTCACAAGGGACAGGTTCTACTGGAGGACACCAAGTAATCTGGTTAGAAGAAATATTTTCAGGGGAGATCACAAAAAAGAGAGAGAACAGAAAAATGTGAGAGGAAAAAAATAGAATGCAAAAAAAAAAGAAAGAGTATTCCACTGGGATTCTGAGATGATGAGGAGCTGAACAAGCTCCTCAGTGGTCTGTGTGAACAGACTTCTCTCTCTCCACCCATCCCGAGGCATCCTGAGGTTGCTCCAGCTCCAGTCGTGTCCCACCTCATGGAGATTATGGACCTTTAAAGACTCACACTCTTCATATCACACAAATGATGATAAATTTTCTTTTGAGTCTGGTTCCTCTCAAGGTTTCTTCCTCATAACATCTAAGGGAGTTTTTCCTTCACCACAGTCTTCAGGCTGCTCATCAGGGAGCAACACACATCATTCACTTTCACTCTTAAATTCTCTACAGCAGCTTTGAGACGATGTCCGTTGTGAAAATCGCAATAGAAATAAACTTGACTTGAACAGAAGCATCTCAGCATCTGTTGGAACATTTCCTGATCATGTTCTTTCTAAAGGAAACCTGAGCTCCCACAGCCTTCATTTGCATTCTTCTATGACGTTTCCCGAGCCCCAGAACTCACACGCATTGCCGTGGGAACAGACGCTGTAAACGTTTCCTTTTTTAACACCCTTAACACGTCATAAAAATTCAATTCCTGATCTGCACTCGATGGCCTTCAGCCCTCGAGCATGAAACTGGATGAAATGAATAGAACATGATGGCATCTGCTCCAATATAATGAGAGTGTTAGAGCTGAGAACTTCTGAGACTGAGTCAGGACAGATACAGCGACATCTCCAGCTATAATCAGAGGACATTAGAAAGAAGAATCGGAGAAGGGATGATTACTAACTCTGAAATAAAGATGATTGGTATCGAAAGACTCCAATAATTTGATATCAATAACATTTATTTCCTGGTCAGTGGATTGTGATTGGCTGGAAGTTCATGTGTGAAAGACCATTTCTACAAATTGTGGAACAATATGATTTTGCAATTTTATGTTGCGGAACATTGTTCTGAGATTATTTCGCAATTTTTAGACACAGTCTTCCACAGATTCTTTAAGCTCCACCCACTTTTACTTCTGAACGACTCTAACTGTTTAATTTTAATAACACTGATTTTTTTTCTAGACTTCCGTTGCTCCGTTTTAACTTTGATGAGACGTGTTGCAGACATCAAATTCAACATCACCCTATTTTTTATTTCTTTCAATTGGTGTATATTCTCAGTTTAAACGTGTGATATGTTTATTTACTTTGTTTTATTGTGAATAGATTATTGGTTTATGACATTGGCAAATCACTGCGTCAGATGTGGGATTGGGATTGTACCTGTCCTGAACTAACATTCAGACTCACCTGTTGTGAAGTGTGTAGGATTTAGAGAAATACTATTCGAATTATTTCAATGCCGACCATCTTCTTATTCGTACATAGTTCTACATTCTTCACAATATTCTGCATTTTACTGGGACTGATGTTTCCTCAGGTGTAAGGTGCGAGTGCTTGCGCTTGCAGATGATGATCTAGAGATGTTCTCAAAAGCTTCGACTCAAGAAATATCCGAATTTCAAAGGCAAGAACTTCACACGGGTGCGTAACACGATTCTGAATACGAGGAACCTTCAGGTTATTTATAGCTCTTAGTATTTAAAAATGTTAGTAATATAGTTCTTTCAGCAGAGTCTGTGTGTGTGTGTGTGTGTGTGTGTGTGTGTGTGTGTGGTGTGTGTGTGTGTGTGTGTGTGTGGGATCGGGCTTCATAATCTACATTTCAGCATCTACATTTCTAACCTTGACGCTGTTGTCTGTTTCGCTCCGAGCGACTGGAATGGATTTCTGGCCGCATGCCATGATGCCACGTGCTCACATCCGACCTTTTCTTCAGCAACGAGGAGCACACGTCATTATTTATGACATTAATGCACATTAACCCTGAGGGTGTCTGGGATGACGCTCTGTCTTCTTAACCGTTTGTCCATCTGTTTCCAAGTGTCCTAACAGAGAATATGTCGCATAAAACCTAGCATCATTAGCACCTCACAAGCAAAATATATGTGTACGAGTTCGATTTATTTGAGGACACCTGGCTTTTCTCTCCATATGTGGTTCTTTTCCAAACCACTAAACTTGAAGGTATACAATTGTACAGGACGTCTTTAGATGCAGTAGCAGGAAACTTTCTCTCTACTTGTTGAGACCCAAACTTGTTTCAGGATGACACATAATGCCTGCTTTAATATAAAGCTTTACATGGGGATGTTGGAGTGGAAGATCTGCTATAGAGCACAAATCCTACTGAACACCTGTGGGATGAATGTGAACGCTGACTGCACCCCAGGCCTCCTCACCTTCTCACCTACATCAGTACCTGTCTTTAATAACACCCCTGTGGCTGAATAAATCTCCACAAAAATCTAGTGGAACATCTTCCCAGAAGAGTGGAGGTTACTATAAGAGTGAATCAGGGACTCATTGTGGAGTGAGATGTTCAGAAAGAAGCACATGGCAATCTTATGGTCAGGTGTCCACACAAGTTTTTGTCCATACAGTGTATATACATATGTTTGTGATATGCAAATGAAATGGGTCTGGTGGGCGGAGCTTAGGTCCAAACAAAAGATTAAAATTCAAATGTATTTACATTTATACAGAGCAAATCTGCTGGAGTTTCTAACTGCTCTTCAAGGTGTTTAACAAAATATGGCACAGTACGTGTGTGTGTGTGTGTGTGTGTGTGTGTGTGTGTGTGTGTGTGTCACAGCTTGTTTTTTTTCCCAGTTATAACCCAGCTGACTCGGCTC
>JBCEWE010000519.1:605000-607500 GCA_039877035.1 Silurus lanzhouensis | reverse complement strand
GACATCTTCAAATTTCTCCACACATGTTCAAACATCTCTACACATCTCCAAATATATTCACACTTCTCCACTGGTCTTCAAACATCTCCAAACATCTCTTCTCCTTTCCACAAGTCCTCGAACATCCTTAACCTTTTTCCAAACATCTCCATATGTCATAAAACTTCTCCAAGCATCAGCCAGGCCAATGCTCCAGCCTGTGTCTCCAGACCCATTTTAATTCAGATCTCAGACACGTAGATGAAATTGAGCGATGAACCTGAGCAGTAGATTTTTTGAAGGAATTGTACATCATTACTGAATTACAGCGCTGTGGTTCACCTGTAGTGAGAAACTGGCGTGTTATTGATTGATTTTTTTCTGGTTTCTTTTAATCAGAATTCTGTACAGTGCCACGAGAGAGCAGCATTTATAATGAGCTTTTCACCCCACATCTGAACAGTGATTATAAATGTGTGAGAAATACAGTGAAGATGTATACTGAAGAGAAAAGAAAAGATTTCCAGCTCGAGGCTTTTTTTATGTTCTAGAGTGCAATGTGAAATGCAGAAAAATATACAGGACAGCTTATATAATGTGTTTGGGTTTGAATGGAGATTGTGTTCTGCTTCGGTGCAGGGCTTTGGACAGGGTTTTTTTATTTATTAAATAAACAGAAGAAGAAAACTGGAAAGACTCGGACGTGAGAAATCGGTGAGCAACTGACTCTGAATAAATGATGAACAGTAGAAAGTGTGGAGGACGAGGTGGGTGGATCGATTCGCACGGAATAAACAATCTGATGTGGGCGTGGCTTTGCGATCAATATTTCCGCTCGTCACGCTAATTTTAACAAACTCTTTGTAGGGGCGTGGCCTTAGAAAGTAGGTCACATGACTATTACATACAGTATGTGTAGTCTGTAGATGTGAATGGAGGGAGTCCTGTGATTTGCTCACAAAGAGAAACATGCTTTACACAACCTTCTGCATGCATGATCTTGCTTGTGATTGGCTGGTTTTGCTGTGATTGACAAAGGAGTAAGACTCCCCATCCCGAGACACCCTGAGGTTTGGCCAGCTCCAGTCACCTCCCACCTCGTGATGATTACGGACCTTTGAAGAAGTAGATGCCGAACTCACAAACATCCCGAACCATCTAGAGACGTACCAGTGCCATTTGGATCCCGCTACATGTGTGGAGTTTGACATTGGACCTCCTGGAGTGTTAAAGGCTCTGGCATGGAGAAGCTGATGCTGGATCTGTGGTGATCACAAATGCTGAGCTCATAAAACTCGGAGCTACTAACCATATAGACTGTATAAGACTGTAGAAAGAACATCACTTATAATCTTATACTCCAGTACTCATGTTAGTTCTCACTCTCCAGTGTTCTGTACTGTTGAAAGATTTATGATCAAACTCTTGATGTCACCCAAAATGAGGATGGGTTTCCCTTTTGAGTCTGGTTCCTCTTAAGGTTTCTTCCTCATAACATCTAAGGGAGTTTTTCCTTGCCACAGTCGCCACGGCTGCTCATCAGGGACAAATTCACACCATTCACCATCACTGTTGATTTGTGTAAAGCTGCTTTGAGACAATGTCTGTTGTGAAAAGCGCTTTACAAATAAACTTGACTTGACTACGCCCCCTCCTATCCCGACAAAACGCTCTCGGTTTTGCACGTTTGGACTCCTATACTGTCTTATGGACGTCTGTGGAATTGTCAGAACTGGAACTCCAGTGAACAAAATTTAACTGGAATATAAAAATTACGACGGTACAGTCGTTCGCCCACGAGCAGTCCGTCTGAGCAAAAGAGAAAATCTCTGGAACATAGCAATCCTGGTTCGAAGCATCACAATACAGGTCAGCGTGTCGGCGCGATTCGAATTGGAAGACATCCTCACATCCTCACAGCCGTGAGATTTCACACTCATGTGCAATAATATCATGCGCTCCACTCCTGGTTTAAAACATCCTCATTGCTCTGAGCCAGGAACCCCACATTCACACCAAATCCCATGCGTGACAGACAATTTTGCTCCGGTGAATTTAATGAAGGTAAAAAACCTCTTGAAATGTCCTTGTTAATCAGTTTTTTCTCCCATTCTGCATTAAAAAGTAAGCCAGGTGTGCTCACCCATTTCAGGATGGTGGCGTCCCTCCACAGGTACGCTGACGGTGCGTCGCAGCAGCTTGTTCCTCTGCGACTCGGAGCGCCGCTCGCGCATCAGTAGAGGGTGAACCTGTGGAGAAGAAGGAGCAGAACGTGAACAACACACCTGATGAGTTTGATAACCCTAAACCCATACCCTTAACTCTAACTCCTAACTATAACCGCTAACCTCAAACCCTAATCCCTAATCCTAACCCCTTACTATAACCCCTAACTTTAAACCTTAATCGCTAATCCTAATCCCTAACTATAACCCCTAACCACAAACCTTTATCCCTGAACCTAACCCCTAACTTTAACCCCTAACCTCAAACCCTAACTCCTATCCCCTAACCTTTACCC
>JBCEWE010000519.1:580000-600000 GCA_039877035.1 Silurus lanzhouensis | reverse complement strand
TGATGATGACGTAAAGAAATTAATTGCTTTATATCATGTTTTTTAAACATTCATGTTAGGTGATAAATGTCTCCACAAACAACCCTGAGTGGCTGCTTACCCTTTTGTACCCTTATCTGGAGGATTAGAAGCCAGTAGGTGGCGGAATAGAGTCTCACCTGCACAAAGTCTGTTGATTGCAGGAGCTATAGATAGTAATTATGCTTATTTTGGGAAAAAAAAAATCGCAGCAACGTGTCTGATAAAGATCAAACCATTAGGCTTTTACATTTCATCGCAACAGTAAAGACAAGCAAAACGAAACAGCTGGCCCACATCTGTACATGCTCGAATCACAGCACCTGCACGTGTCACGTGTCTCTGTCATTTAATTGGACTTAAGTGATTGGAACGTGTGGATTAATGCAGTATAAACTCAGTATAGAAGCAAAAACCTCTCTCTCTCTCTCTCTCTCTCTCTCTCTCTCTCTCTCTCTCACACACACACACACACACACACACACACACACACAACCGAACGGCATGAATATTTCATCATCTCCATCTTTCCAGAGGTGACAGTCATTCGCTCAGGAGTGACAGATGCAGCTCTGTTCACACTGCAGCTTGATCTGATCTGAAAGTGGAACTGAACGCCGGCTGAGATTAGACACGCTCTGAGTCTGAGAGCAGGTCTGATCTGTGCTACAGGTTACAGGTTGTCTAATCAGTGTGGCGATAAAATCTCGAAATAAAAGAACCTCCCCTCCGGAGTCGTCTTTAAACGCTATTAAAATTCACAGTAAAACTCGTTTACACTTCATTAATAAATGATTAGACAGAGTTATGGAACGGTGTGTGTGTGTGTGTGTGTGTGTGTGTGTGTGTGTGTGTGTGTGTGTGTGTGTGTGTGTGTGTGTGTGTGTTATTGGGGCTGTTTCCCCTGCAGTGATTCCAGGGATCAAATGACTGAAAAAAAAAGAAGGGGGGGGGGGGTGTTCTGTAGTGTAATAATGCTTTATCCCATAATTCCTCATGGCATCGTACCTCCTCCTGGTCCAACATGTAGATCTGATTTCCAGGAATCATGCAGTGACGCGAGTTCCAGCCTGGACGCTCGTACGGCGGAGCAGCGTAGGAGGACTGGGGCTGATGGGAGGAGGGAACAGCATAGCGTGCATCTGAGAGAGAGAGAGAGAGAGAGAGAGAGAGAGAGAGAGAGAGAGAGAGAGAGAGAGAGAGAGAGAGAGAGCAATAGAAAGACAGATAGAGAGAGAGAGAGAGAGAGAGAGAGAGAGAGAGAGAGCAATAGAAAGACACAGAGAGAGAGAGAGAGAGAGAGAGAGAGAGAGAGAGAGAGAGAGAGAGAGAGAGAGAAAGCAATAGAGAGAAAGAGCAATATATATATATATATATATATAAAGCAACAGAGAGAGAGAGAGAAAGCAACAGAGAGAGAGAGAAAGAGAGAGAGAGAGAGAGAGAGAGAGAGAGAGAGAGAGAGAGAGAGAGCAATAGAAAGACAGATAGAGAGAGCGAGAGAGGGAGAGAGAGAGAGAGAGAGAGAGAGAGAGAAAGCAATAAAAACAGAGAGAGAGAGAGAGAGAGAGAGAGAGAGAGAGAGAGAGAGAGAGAGAGAGAGAGCAATAGAAAGACAGATAGAGAGAGCGAGAGAGGGAGAGAGAGAGAGAGAGAGAGAGAAAGCAATAAAAACAGAGAGAGAGAGAGAGAGAGAGAGAGAGAGAGAGAGAGAGAGAGAGAGAGAGAGAGAGAGAGCACATCAGTAGAAGTAAAACCACTTGCTCATCATTTTTTCACTGAAACACTGCTGCTGGACTGTACCACAGTTATATTTGGAACACGTTTATCGAACACGTTTTTTAATAAGAGGAAACTCCAGAGCTTTAAAGACACACATACAACAAACAACCAGACATGGAATATGTAATGATGCATAGAAAGAAAAACGTATAAGAAACCCATTAAAGTCCAGGTGTTTCCACACTTCTGACAGTCAGGTCTGATCTCCTGATTATATACGAGAACCTGAAGTAATCATCTCACAGCACAGCACTGTCAAATCCTGGATTCTGATTGGTCGGAAAGTTCATTTTCATTTTTGTATTCGTTTTCTTTAGAACTACAGCTCTCATAGCAAAGCAGCTGCAAATTACACATCTGTAATATGATATGGTTTCCATGGTAACAGCTCATTCACAAGGAGAAATGTGTTTATGTGAGATTTATGGAAGGAGTCTCCAGCGCAAGTGAAGCAGAGATAAAGTCTACAGCAGGGCCGGTGACACTGGAACATCGACTGTCAATATAAATGGATAAAATTTACATAATTTTAACAAATAAAATAAATAATATAAATCAATGCTGTGATATAAAAGACATAAAACGAATCTACAAATCTACACCACAGACTCAAATTATTTTACTGTAACATCATAACTGAACCATCTACATCGACCCAATGACATATTGCTATTGAAATCAAAACATTTAATTACTAATGCATATGTATGCGAATAATTAACACATAATTAGACTATGTTAATAACTTAAAGTCAAACGATAGTGGATTTTACCGATACCGATACTGTAGTTAGGTTGGATTGTACTCGCCGATAATCGATTAATCAACCGGTTGGTTTTTAAATGGATATTGGGTAAAAAAAAAACCATAACACTCCTTGTAAAATAGTACTGACCTTTATTACAAAAAAACCCAAAATTAAACAAACATTACTGAATCATCAAAATGTGCTAAAATGAATAATTATTAGTATATTTGTTAATGAATATATTCAGCGCTCTAAGTGAATGGCGCAGTCCCACGTGTGAAAAAACAAACCGGTGATTCACCTCTAGTGGCCGCTCTCGTAATGACAGCAGATCAGAAGCCAGGAAAAACTATCGGTATGGATTTTTGCCGCTAGCTGATAGTTCCATCAATCAACTATTAGTGCCTCGACCTCTATTAAGGAATTTACAAATCATTTTGAAATACAGTATATTTGGTCAAAACATTTCCGGGTCTGTGTGTAGCTTGTATATATTCTCTGACTAAATATCGATATTTCAGATTAAAATCTTTCCTCCTTGACATCTTTTCCAGTGCAGCTTTTTTTTTTGTACGCCTCTTGGGAATTGTTTGACTTGGCTGTTTGACATGGGTGACATTTTCCGAGCCACATCTCAGACTCCGACCTTATAGCAGGCGTCAAAACTGCGACTTTTTTCCCTCTCGCCATCTACAGTCTATAAAATACAATAAAAAAAAAACATGGTCAGTGATGCATAAAAAAAAAATTTCATAGGAAGTGTGTGTGTGTGTGTGTGTGTGTGTGTGTGTGTGTGTGTGTGTGTGTGTGTGTGTGTGTGTGTTATTAGCTCGGGGCGTACTGAGATATATGCGTGTTTTATTTTTAGCATGGGTTTTCAGAGCTCAGCGTTGTGGAAAATCAACCCCACCACCACACTGCCCACCCCCTTTCTCCTACCCCTGAATGGGCTTATGAACGGCGACGTTGGGAGGGTTCTGACCTGCTTTGGCATCAGCTGTTTTTTTTTTTTTGTTAAACCATCCCACTCATAAGAGCCGCAACAATCATTCCACTAAAGCCCTTTTGCCCTGAAACATGAATGCGTCTCTTTTCCCGGATCTCCCAGGAGCTGATTATACACTCCACGCACTACAATGTACTATTTACACACTCTTTCAGCTCGGAGCAGAGAATGAACGATCGCGATTACGCAACACGTCCTCATCCAATCAGCAACTTCTTTTCAAGAATTAAGTTGACATTTGTCTGCTCATTATCTGCTCTCTCACAGGAGAACCTGAAGTAACTACGAATACAGCAAAGCGCTCTTGAATCCTGCATTCGGAATGGTCAGAACATGTTCATTCGTTCCCCCCAGAAAACTTAATTTAATTAGTTTTGGTTGAGTAGTAATGCGTTTATCTGACATTTTTGGAAGGAGTCTCGAGTGTGAGCGTTTTCTAGCAGTCAGAGGTGAAGATGTACCATAGGGTTTGTGGGGGGTTTTAATAACATGACGTAGAAAAGGAGAAAAAAGAAAGCAAGGTTGTCTTGAAAGCGACAGACGTTCCACTACTTTAAATGAAATTATAAATGGATAAAATGTACGTCATTTTATAAAATGAAATAGTGAATAATAATCAATGATGTGATTCACTAATTATTTTATTGTAACATCATGACAATATAAATGTCTGGCAACCAGAACTTTCGATAAACAAACACACACACACACACACACACACACACACACACACACACACACACACACACACACACACTGTATGGCCAAAAGTATTTAAAAATCCGACTTTTCCAGCCATATGTGGTTCCTTTCCAAAATTTCACCATAAAGTTTGACTCTCACAAATGTATGGAACGTCTGTAGATGCAGAAGCATGTAATCTTCCCTTTTGTTCTCCAGCTCCAGCACGACAATGTCCCTGTGCATCAAGCCAGCACCATAAAGATCTGCTTTACGTGGGTTGGAGTGGAAGATCTCCTGCTATAGAGCTCCAACCCTATTGAACATGAATGAATGTGAAAGCTGACCGCACCCCAGGAACCTCCTCATCTTGGGTGAATAAGAAATTAACACTGATGATCTTCATCATGGCACCTGTTAGTGTGTGGATTTATTTTTTAGGCAGCAGGTGAACATTTTGTCCTCAGAGTTGATGTTAGAAGCAGGAAAATGGACGAGCGTAAAGATTTGAGCGAGTTTAACAAATTGCGACGTCTAGACGTCTGGGTCAGAGCATCTCCAAAAAATGTAGCTCTTGTGGGATGTTCCTGGTCTGCAGTGGTCAGAATCTATCAAAAGTGCTCAAAGGAAGGAACAGTGGTGAACCGGCGACAGGGTCGTGGGGGATGAGGATCATTAATGCACGTGGGGGGTGAAGGCTGGTCTGTGTGGTCCGATCCAACAGACGAGCTACTGTAGCTCAAACTGCTGAAGAAGTTCATGGTGTTAATGCTTGAAGGGGTTACGGCTGATCGGTGTGTATGTACAGTAAATGTTCACTGTATATAACAAGCACCTGAATGAAGTGTATATACAGAAAGGATATTTGCTATGAATCTACACTAATATACAACATTATAAACAGGAAACAGAATATAGAAAATGATTTAGAACCATGTGATGATTACAGGGAATAAAACACACATCAGGAAAACATCTGCACTGGTGTAGTGTAGAGATCAGCAGGGTGATGGTGATGATGATGGATGTTGGTGGGGAAAAGCTGGAGGTCTGAAGCTGCTACTTCTGCTCTTATGAAACCCAACACTGCGTTCCTGACGATACTCTAACTTGTCACTGAACCCGAGTGGCCACACGGCATCGCTGTTGCTGCGATCATCCGCTCCCCCCCCCGAACTCTGAGAACAGGAAACAAGGTTACTGCCCGAGAGATGTCACTTCCGAAACGCCCACTCGCTCTATCTCTCTCTCCCTTTCCTGCACACCCCCAGCCTATTGCCATGACAACCAGGAAAAGAATAGAATAGAAGTGAGCAGTAAAGAGAGGGATGATCAAAGAGAGAGGGGGAGAGAGGTAAGCGGAGAGAGAGAGAGAGAGAGAGAGAGAGAGAGGGAGCTGGACAGAGAACAACAGAGGCAGAGAGGAAAGGAGGAGGAGGACGAGGGAGCTCTGAAACGTGTGGGAGAAACAGGACTCGAGAGACGGAAAGATGGAGTGATACGGGGGGAACAGGGAAGTTAGGGAGGTGGATATGAAGGAGTTGGAGAGACGAGCAAAGACAGCGATGGAGGAAAAAGGAGGAGAGAAGGATACTTTTTTATTGGGGGGGGGGGATGGTGGCTTGTTC
This sequence comes from Silurus lanzhouensis, assembly GCA_039877035.1. Lineage (NCBI taxonomy): Eukaryota > Metazoa > Chordata > Actinopteri > Siluriformes > Siluridae > Silurus > Silurus lanzhouensis. The sequence continues at coordinate 594,136 of JBCEWE010000519.1, read as the reverse complement.
CCATAGCAACCTAGCCTTCTATGAGAACTCTCTCTCTCTCTCTCTCTTTCTGCATCTCCCTCTCCCTATATAGTGTGTCATAGGTTTACTTATGAAATGTGTGAGAGGCAGGAAGACGGTTTGAAGATCTGTAAAAAAAAATAAAAGCATTATCATGGTTGCATTTATTGCGTCTCAAAAGTCAGAGGGTCCTGTTCAGCACAATATTGTAAAAAAAAAAAAAAAAAGAAAAATGAACGATAGCATGCAACCATCGTACCACCGTGACCACATCATGACGCGGATTAGCGCAACGTGAAGCGTTTTATTCCTCTGATGGTGATGTGCTAGCTATTACAACACTTACGCATTTAACAATGTCACCGTGCACTTTTTATCCACTTACGATTACAAGAAAAAAACAGGTGTCCTGTTACCAAGAAACCATAAAACCTCTCTATGACAAAGGTGTTACAGTTACTATAGAAGCCATTTAGAGTCATTTATAGCAGTTACTATAGAAAAGAAATGTCAATTTAATGGCCAATCAGACTCAAGAATTCAACAGGATTGTAGTATAGTAGGTTTGTATAAAGATGTTTGTTGAAATGCCATATCGTTTCCATAGTAATGGCTATTAGCAAGGCCTAATAGCTCTAACGTTTTTTATTGAAAACTTTATGTCAAAACAGTGGAATATTATGTGAGGAGACGTTTATTTAATATCAGTGGAAGGAGTCTCCAGTTTCAGAGGTATGGCTGTCCTCAACATAAAAATGTAACCGTAAATGAATAAAATATACAGTTACATTGTTAAATACATAAAGCTTTGTAATAAGTGGCACATCCCTGTTAGAGGAATAAAGCACTTAATGGTGCGCTTTTGGTGCTTTTACGAATTTAACGAATGTCACTTTTTATCGGTTTACGGTCGCATTTTCTGATGAGGACTATAAAATGTGCTATAAAGCAAAAGAAAATGTGCAACCCAAACTCCTCTGTCATAAAGATGTTACAGCTTTACCAAGAAACTGGAGACTCCTTCCACAGATGGTAATATTTTTGCCGTATCGACAGTAGATCTTTGAGTTATTAGGCTTATTTTAGAGCCGTTACTAATTTGAACGAGTATGTCCATGTAAACCTACTACACTACAGTCCTGTTGAATTCTTGAATCTGATTGGCCGGATGATAGTGTAGGTTTATGTTGACATGCTCATTTGAATGCCATATTGTTTCTATAGTAGCAACTTTAAGCTAAGCCCAATGAAAGAAATGTACATATTTAGCCTAAAAATCGATATTGATACAATTTATGTTCATGTGAAGACAGGAAGGAGTCTCCAGTTACAGAGGTAAAGTTGTAACATCTTTATGACAGAGGAGTTTATGTTGTACAGTTTCTCAGTAACATGACAAGCTGTTTTTATATATATATATATATCTGTCATGAAGATGTTACAGCTTTACCTCCGAAACTGGAGACTCCTATAACAGATGTTAAATGAACATCTCCTCACATACAATTTCACAATTTAGACATTGTTTTTTGAGTTAATAGGCTTCGCTTAGAGCAGTTACTATAGCAACAATATGGCATTCGAACAAGCACGTCTATATAAACCGAGTACACTACCATCCGGCCAATCAGATTCAAGAATTCGATTGGATTGAAGTGTGAGGGTGTCTTCAAGCACATTTCTGATGTCCTTCAATGCTGGTGGCATCACTAAAAAAAGTCAAATCAGACTTTGTTTTAGAAATTAGTTCTTAAATAATTCCATAATTTCTGTACAGAGACGTGCGAGAGTACAGGAAGTTCCTGAACTGAGTTTATAGCTGGTCGCCATGGTCATTGTGTCTCCACACATTGAGGAGTTTGGTGGAGATCAGATTCGGTCTTGGACATGAGTCAGAGAAGGAACCCGAAGTGCCACACTGTATGCAGAACATTGTGTTCCAGCATGGAGGTGAGGAGAAAGACGCATTCTAATACAAAGTCCATAAAATAAAGAAAATAGACTTCCAACTTCCAAACAAACTCACTGGCAGCCTCCTTTTATCTCTCTCCCATCACCTTTACACTCTCCACCTTCTACCCATCTGTCTCTCCGCAGCCCAGCCAGCTTCCTCCAGTCTCTCGCTCTCGCTCTTCCTCTGAGCTCTGAAATTCATACAAAAGGCAGAATAATGTTTCGGAACGAAGCTGAAAAGCGACAGCGAAGCCGAGAAATCGTTAAAACGCCACCGTTGCTAAAACTGTGCCATGATATCGACTGTCTGAATCAGCGGGGGAAAAAAACGGAATGAATAAAATCACCTGAATCTCCTTACTGTGATTGATGTTTATGAGCTACATCAATAAAAACATCAATTCAAGCACAAAAATCTTTAGGGGGGAAAAACTGGCAAAATACAGAAGGGGCACAAACACATGATGCATCAATGTATTACCATAACTTTATCTTTATTCTCTTATAAATAGCACCAAATGATCTATAATCTCTTTTTAAAGGAACTAGGACTCTTATTCTTAGTATTCTTAGTATTTTTGTCCTTCCTGGTCATTAATAAAAGTCTTTGTCTTCCCAATCCTTCCTGATGTGTACGCCTGTGGGATTGGATTAGTGTTTAGGATGTCCATGGAGCAGGGACACGATTCTTTTTGTTTCTACGATAGTCTTTAACAATAAAAACCTTCTTTCCGCGTCTCCCATTAGGGGGCGCCACAGCGGATCATCTGTATGTTTGATTTGGTACATGTTTTTACGCTGGATGCCCTTTCTAATGCAACCCTCCCCATTTATCCGGGATAGGGACCGGCACTAAGAGTGGCTGGGGTTGGTTCCCTGACTGGGGATCAAACCCGGGCCGCAGCGGTGAGAGCGCCGCATCCTAACCACTAGACCACCATGGGACCTCCTGTTGTCTTTAACAATGAACATCGAAATTCGTCTCTCATTTAACCGCCGACGTCATGCTGCAAAACGTCAGAACTCCACATTCGGATCCTGTTTACTGTGTTCATAAACTCCACTCTTCTGGGAAGATTTTGGAGTCGGCTTGTCTGAGATTCAGCTACAAGGGTGTTAGTAAAGTCAGCTACTGATGAAGGTAAGGTGAGGAAGAGCAGGAGATATCAGGAGATCTTCCACTCCAACCCATGTGAAGCAGATCTTCATGGAGCTGGCTTTGTGCACAGGTGCATTGTCATGCTGAAGCAGATTTGGGTCTTCTAGTTCAAGTAAAGAGAAAATGTCATGCTAACGCATCCGAAGACGTCCTACACGATTGTGTGTCTCTGAATTTGTGGTAACAGTTTGGAGAAAAAGCACATGTGGCAGGAAATCGGGTGTCCCAATACTTTCGGGATATTGTCTGGTCCTGCATCCAGCATATAAATGATTTCAGAATACAGTGAATTATATTCGGGAACAACCTTCTCAGCTCCCGAGTTTTCAGATGACGAGTTTTCGATGACGTGTCCGATTTTGTCGTACGAAACCTATTTATACGTCAGCAAATGTATTAACTTCCCTTCAGCAGGATTCATTTACACAATTTGTACATTTAGTACAAATTTCCAGCCTCTGTGCAAAAAGATGGGACCGAAACTGGCTTTAAACTCACAGCCTTTAATTAACGTTATATTTTATACATAATTACACACGTGGCACGTTTCATTTCCCGTTTTATTCATTCCATGAGTCATTGTGGAATCCGAAAATGCTTCCGTACTCTCGTTTCCTACATTATTGGCGCAATAATTCTTCATAGCTCACACACACACACACACACACACACACACACACACACACACACACACACACACACACGTGTCACACCCTCTAAATACACACATCATTGATCATGATTGATATCCTCTTTAATAATGATCCTAGCGTGAACGTTTCTTTTCTTTGCAACGTATTTGCATTCCTTTACTGCATGCTGCTCATCCTCTGCCTTTCTTCCTCTCTTTCCCTTCTTTCTCCCTCCTCTTCCTCTTAGTTTATATTAGTGTCGGGGGAAACTGTCAGCGAGGTGAATTGAGAATCCTGAATGAAGTTTGCATATTTGCATTGTACAGCACTTCTGTCCTGAATGGAATATTTTCGACACCGCAGTGTCGTTGTTCCTGACTGCTGCAAACTGCATCCATAAACAGATAGAAAGTGCTTACTTTACCTTAAACACTGTGTGTGTGTGTGTGTGTGTGTGTGTGTGTGTGTGTGTGTGTGTGTGTGTGTGTGTGTGTGTGTGTGTGTGTGTGTGTGTGTGTGTGTGGTTTCACTTTACCTTGTGTATACATGTGGTCTTAGCTCACACAGTGTGTGTCTACTGTTGACTCCAGAATTACCTTTTTTTTTTTTTTTTTTTTATAATATTCACCTCTGTAGCAAAAAAAGTATTGGCACCCCATTGAGCAAGAGCTAGAAAGAAAGAAGCTTTTTACTCATCATGTACATTACAGCACAGTGAAAATCTTTCTTCACGTTTCTCGACGATGTTATGACGCTGAGGTCAGCCATGATACACAACCCTGGTGCACAGAGGGTTAAGGGCCTTGTTTAAGGACCCCAAGAGGGACTTAAACCTCTGATCTTCTGATTAGTTACTCAGAGACTTAACCACTGAGATACCACTGATCAATGCTTTTTCACCAAATTATCCATCATCCATAACACAATAAAAGCCATAAGAACAACAAAGTGCGTTTCAAAAGAAGGTCAACTTCAGGACCTTCACCAAGAACCAGGAATCACACAACACAAGGACCAATAGATGCAAATGCAGGTGAACACACTCTTTATCAATCCAATGCAAAGGAATCTATTTCAACAGGAAGTAAAACACAAGGTTGGGTAATGACAGGAACGCAAATGCAGGGACTGAACAAATACGCCACAAAATACGTCTGGACTCAAGTCTCTGTATATGCGGTATGAGTGAGTAACTCAGCACACTCGTCCCCAATCAGAAGTCTGGTGACGAGGGCCGTGTCCGCACTTAGGCACAAGCCTAGCTTTGAAACGTAACACACTCCGACCTGCGTCATTTCTGCCTGGTGTTTTTTTACTTTCCGTCTGCTGTTCAAACAGAAACTCAGTAGTGTGGACATGTTCTTATACGTTTTTGTCTGAAAATGCATATTGTTCTCTCTGTTTTTCCCACACAGTTTTTAGTCAACGAAAAAACGTAACTTTTTTGGAAAAATCTCCTGAGTAAACGCTTTTGAAAGCGACGTTTTCGCATCGCAGTGTGATCTGCGAAAACGTTGAAACAATGAAGCATTTTTTTGTCACGTGACGGAGCCTGTACTCTGCATAGCCGGAAAGTAAATAAACGGCAGGTGTAGTTAAGGTTTGCTCCTGCGCAGTACAGGAACGAAAGCGTTTTTCAGACGTTTCAGCGTAAATGAGCAACTTTTTGAAAACAAAAAAGTGGATGTGGAGCATTTTTAGATGATTTTTAGATTTTTTAATTAAAATGTATCCGGATTAGGAAATGCGGCTTCTGGTGTGAATTTAGACTGTGATTCACATCAATCAATCGCTACAATGGCTCAGGAACACAATTTTCATGGAAAACAGCATTTGGCAGATGCCCTTATCCAGCACAACTTATAACTGAGTACTTAGGGGTTAAGGGCCTTGCTTAAGGGCCCAGGAGTGGCAGCTTGATGATGACCTTGTGACCTTCCAAACCAAAGTCCACTGAGCTGCCACCTCAACAGATTTCATTTATGCGCCTATCACTGAACAGTAAACCTCAATGATGATGGAACTGTGATGAATGGACATTCGGTGTTGAGGATGAGGATGAAGTTCCCTCATGAGTTTCAAGATTTCTTCCTAATTCCATCCCGTTTTTCCTTTTCCACAGTGACCACTGGCTCTTTTATTAGTGATCAGCTTTCAATTATAATGAACAAACCAATAGGCACTAAACGTATACATTCTTTCATACATCTTTATTTCTACAGTCTTATACAGTCATTTGAGATCATCATAGATCCAACACCAGCTTCTCCATGCCTGAGCCTTTAAACACTCAAAGAGGTCTGATATTCAAACTCTACATGAAGTGGAATCCAGCTGGCGCTCGTACGTCTCTAAATGGTAAAAGCGCAATACAAATAAAACTGGATTGAAACGACTTGGTCCATGGTGCCATGGTTGATCTTCACAGTGTTTGCAGGGAATTGGAGATGTTTGTTTGTTTGACTTGACACACTGGATAATCGAGGGCTTTTACCCGGAGTGATTATTTCAATTCATGTAAAGCTAAATGGATAAAAAAAAACGATATAGTGTTCTGCTCACGCTTTTATTCTCTTAAGCTGACTTGTTTTGTGTGTTCTCTTACATATCATTTTGTATGTGGGTGTGTGCGGAGGTGTGTGTGTGTGTGTGTGTTTGTGTGTGTGGGTGTGTGTGTGTGGGCGGGTGGGTGTGTGACACACCCTGCAAAGAAAAACAGGCCGGACACAGAGTCCTGAGAGATAAAGAATAATTATAGTGATGATCTGTCCTCAATCCAGAGATAGACATAGAACTGTGTCATTGTGTTATTACCCTGAGGCCAATCACTTACTCATAACCACACACACACACACACACACACACACACACACACACACACACACACACACACACACCTCTTCCTTTCTGACTTTGCATCTCAATCCAGAGAGAGAGAGAGAGAGAGAGAGAGAGAGAGAGAGAGAGAGAAACCAAAATGAACAAACTTTTAATTAAGAAGAAACACATCATCAAACTAGCACAGAAAGTTTAATCTTCCCCCAGAAGCACACTGTAATATACAATAAAACTCATTATTTCCACCAGAAAATATGATTATATGCAACTTTGCCTAATTCTGAATTGCAGAAATCTTCGGAATGCATTTAAAACATGTTAAGTAGCATGCATAATGCCTCAGAATGCCTCCGAAAAAAGCCGCAGTATTAGCAATTGATGATGCATAAGTAAAGATATTGCTTCTGTGTTTGTTGTGCAGAATAATATGTATAATACGTGCCAGTCGCTAACGCTGTGATTCGCTTTATGCAGGTCTGCTGTGTGCTTCTGAATTGAACATCTCATTTCACATCTCTCCATTTCTTGTAAATAATGAGCTCCACTCTTCTGGGAAGATGTTCCACTAGATTTCTTTTGGAGATTTATTTAGGCAGGTACTGATGTAGGTGAGAAGGTAAGGAGGTTCCTGGGGTGCAGTCAGCGTTCACATTCAGCCTTAAGGTGTTCAATAGGGTTGTAGGTCTATAGCAGGAGATCTTCCCCTCCAACCCATGGAAAGCAGATCTTCATGGAGTTCGCTTTGTGCACAGGGGCATTGCCATGCTGGAACAGGTTTGGCTCTCCAAGTTCAAGAGAGAATTCCATGCTCCTGCATCCAAAAAGAAGCACTGTACCCCGAGAGAAACATCCAAATTCATATTAATGATGAAATCCATCGATTTAAAAACAGTGCATTGGGTACAAGTTAGCATTTGTATCACGCTGCATTGTTTTGAACATATTTGCATCAGTAAAAAACTATTTATTTGTATTTACTTTTATTATTCATAAAGTGACCAATAATTTGTGAGTAAAATTTGATACGAAGATCGATTTCTCGTCGCTAAACTGTTTCTCTCAGCACTGCTGCTGCTACGTGAATATAACGTATCGCATCACTACGGAGACCGAGGCGTGTCCTGAGAGTCACAGAGAATACAGATTAACATGGCAGAGGTAGAGCTGTGACTTTCTGCAGACACAACAGAAAAAAATATACAACACTCTAAACCCTGCTTCTAAAACAAGAGAAGAAACGAACTAAAAACTATTCTATAGTGTAGTATAGTGTGTTTGATCACTAATGTTGAAATGTGTTGAATTCCTCTGGTACAGTGTGTGTGTGTGTGTGTGTGTGTGTGTGTGTGTGTGTGTGTGTGTGTGTGTGTGTGTGTGTGTGTGCATGTAGAAATATTGTTTTGAAAGAAATGGGTTCCTCAGAAGTTCTCTAAGGTTTCACTAGAAGATTCACAGATGTTCCACGTGTTCATTTGTAACTATAAAAGAATAACGATGGATTGATGTTCGATGAATTCAGTTGAAAACGGTTGGAAATTTGCAGTAAAATTGAAATAAAACACTTTGAGGTCGAGACAGATTCATCACAACACACCCTCCCTGATCATTATACCACAACTCACTGTAACCACGTAACACACACTGTTTCATTCCTTCTATAAACAAGTAATAGTAAATATTGAAATAAAAAATCAGACGTTCTTTAAAGAGTCTGGAACAGGACGAAAAATTGAAAAGAAGGAGGGAAAAACAGAATGAGGTTTTATTATAAGTGTGTTATTACACCTGTGTTCTTTATTACTCATCTTCTACAAATACACTCGGATTATTCTGATCATTCTGCTCTGATGAAACGATGAACAGAAGGACTTCAGCAAAAGTCGTCAGGTAAAATAGTGACAAAAAGCCAGTGTGTGTGTGTGTGTGTGTGTGTGTGTGTGTGTGTGTGTGAAGAGTGTGTTGCAGTACCAATGAAAGAGGAGCAGGTGGCTTATAGACATGGCCAGAGCTCTGTTTGGACATCACTCACTGCTCCATAGTGGGAGGACATCATGCCAAGTGTCTTACTGTAATGCACACAGTATGAGAGGGCAACAGAGAGATAGAGAGAGAACGAAACTGTATGTATGTGTGTGTGTGTGTGTGTGTGTGTGTGTGTGTGTGTGTGTGTGTGTGTGTGTGTGTGTGTGAAACAGGCAATGAGGGATGAAGAACAGAATGAGACAGACAGCGAGCCCTTAGGGGGAAAAATCTGAATGAGAGCATGCATGTGTGTGTGTGTGTGTGTGTGTGTGTGTGTGTGTGTGTGTGTGTGTGTGTGTGTGTGTGTGTGTGTGCGCGCGCGCAAAATAGCGTGCAAAATAAAAAGATTGAAAACCGAAACTTCATCATTAAGATGTGGGAAAACTTTGCGTCTGTCTGTTACTCTGACACTGGAGACTCCTTCCTTTAATTAGCGTGATTTCTCCACATAAACAGCGATTACACACTCATCACACACGTCCCTGTGAACGAGCTGATGCGATTGAAATGATAATGTATTTCCAAAAGTGCATAAATATTTCATATAATAATATAAACCTGTGGATCGCAGCGTCGTTCCTGTCATACGGAAAAACCCTACGAGACATGAGAGCAGGTTCAGAGAGGTCGAGGTCTGCTGAGGAGAATGTGTGTGTGTGTGTGTGTGTCTGTGTGTGTGTGTGTGTGTGTGTGTGTGTGTGTGTGTGTGTGTGTGTGTGTGTGTGTGTGTGTGGTTTTAATTCGGAATAAACTGTGTCTTAATGAATGTCTGATGACTGAAGGTGAATCAGGATAAAATTAAAATCTGTGAAATCTGTCATTATATCTGAGGACTGGTACACTTTCGGAGCGCATTAGCTGTTAGCATGCATGACTTTCCGGAGCAGAGGGCGCTCTCTTTCCAATTATTATAAGCAAAACATAAAAAATTATAAGTTTCCATAACATATTCATTTAAATTTCCTACATTTTTATTCCTACTGAGAAATCTCAAGAGGAACCAGACTCTCAAAAGGAACTCGTCCTCGTCTAATGAATGTATAAACCGTGATGCTGGCTAGTCGCTGAAGCACTTCATATTCACTGCAGGACATTGAACATGCCAGTGTAGGACCTGCACGAGGTCTAGTCTAGAACATACTTTTTAAACAGAGGACATGTTCATCTGTATATAAGTTTACATCACCAAAAGTCACCAAAAAAATCACCAAAAGAAACAGAGAGAATAAAAAGAAAAACAGGAAATGAGCGAATGGAAAGATGGGATGAATAGGAATACAAGAAATGGAGGACTTGGGTGGAATAGAGGGAATAGAAGAATGGAGGAAGTGAGGAAATTTGGGGAACAGGGAGAATATGGGAAATTGAGATGGGAGAAATACAGAGAATAAAAATGGGGGAGGAATTGATGAATAGAAGATTGGAGGGAATGGGCGGAATTCAGGGGCATTGGGGGGAATTAGCGTAATGGAGTAAATACAGGGACTGGAGGAAATTAGGAAGGAAAGAAGAATAGGGGATAGCAGAATAGAAGAATGGGGTAAATATGAGAAATGGAGGAAATAACAGGAATGGGAGAATTTAGGGAACAGGGGAATGGAGTGAATGAGGGGAACAGGGGAATGGAGGGAATGGGGGAACAGGGGAATGGAGTGAATGGGGGGAACAGGGGAATGGGGAACAGAGCAATGGAGTGAATGGGGGGAACAGGGGAATGGAGTGAATGGGGGAAACAGGGGAATAGAGGGAATGGGGGAACAGGGCAATGGAGTGAATAGGGGGAACAGGGGAATGGAGTGAATGGGGGAAACAGGGGAATGGAGGGAATGGGGGGAACAGGGGAATGGAGGGAATATGGGGAACAGGGGAATGGAGGGAATGGGGAGAACAGGGGAATGGAGTGAATGGGGGGAACAGGGGAATGGAGGGAATGGGGGGAACAGGGGAATGGAGTGAATGGGGGGGAACAGGGCAATGGAGTGAATGGGGGGAACAGGGGAATGGAGGGAATGGGGGGAACAGGGGAATGGGGGAAACAGGGCAATGGAGTGAATGGGGGGAACAGGGGAATGGAGGGAATGGGGGGAACAGGGGAATGGAGTGAATGGGGGGGAACAGGGCAATGGAGTGAATGGGGGGAACAGGGGAATGGAGGGAATGGGGGAAACAGGGGAATGGAGTGAATGGGGGGAACAGGGCAATGGAGTGAATGGGGGGGAACAGGGGAATGGAGAAAATGGGGGAACAGGGCAATGGATGGAATGGGGGAACAGGGGAATGGAGTGAATGGGGGGGAACAGGGGAATGGAGGGAATGGGGGGAACAGGGGAATGGAGTGAATGGGGGGGAATAGGGCAATGGAGTGAATGGAGGGAACAGGGGAATGGAGGGAATGGGGGGAACAGGGGAATGGGGGAAACAGGGCAATGGAGTGAATAGGGGGAACAGGGGAATGGAGGGAATGGGGGGAACAGGAGAATGGAGTGAATGGGGGGAACAGGGCAATGGAGTGAATGGGGGGAACAGGGCAATGGAGGGAATGGGGGGAACAGGGGAATAGTGTGAATGGGGGGAACAGGGCAATGGAGTGAATGGGGGGAACAGGGCAATGGATGGAATGGGGGAACAGGGGAATGGAGAAAATGGGGGAACAGGGCAATGGATGGAATGGGGGAACAGGGGAATGGAGTGAATGGGGGAACAGGGCAATGGATGGAATGGGGGAACAGGGGAATGGAGTGAATGGGGGAACAAAGAAGAATCTCCAAACCTCCTGCAAACACGCTAATGAAGAGTAAAAGGTATTTAAGTGAGGTCTGAATCGTAACAGAGTCTTAACGAGGAGGAGAGTTTGTGTGGTTTTTTTTGCGTGAGAATGAGGCTGAAATAGAGTACAGGTTCAGAGTATGACATAAAACTGTGTGACTACTTTTCAATTCATTGGACTTTCCATATTATACACTGTAACACTTATAGACTACACAAGAGTCTTTTATGGTTTTTGAGGGACTTCCTTTGTTCGTCCCTTCGTTTCTATGCAATAACATTTTGGTGATGAAACACTATGAGAATTTTCTTTCACCAAACAAACCTATTAATGTCCAGATCTTTCACACTATTTTCATTGAAAAATCCTCCCTTAGCATAAACAACAGCTTTACACACTCTCAGCATCCGGACACTTCGTTTCTCCACACGTTCAGCTGAAACACTTCGCCGTGTCTCTTGTGAAACTCGCCAAAGATGTTCTTCATTGGTTGGAGTTTTCTTCTTCATCCCAGAGCGGTTCAGTAGGATTTGGGTGCGGTGACTGGGCAGGTCGTTTCATGATGGATTTCGCTCCAGACGACTGTTTGCTTACGGATCGTGTACGTACGCTTTGTTATCTTCATCGTCTTGTTGTAGTCGGTTTCAGAAGGAACTGCATGGTGTTGAAGTATGGAATGGAAGCCATGTTGGTTCAGAATATTTTTTTCCCTTTCTGGAATCTTCCCTGTCCCCCAAACAAAACAACCCCAAACTGTGAAACTTCCACCTCCACGTGTGAGTGTGGGGGTGAGGGAGTCTGATCTCATCTTCTCCCCTGTTCTCCATCTCACACAAGTTCTTTTGTTAGAGACAGAATTGTCCCAGTTGGACTCCACAGAACTTTCATTCACGCTTCAATTCCTGTGTGTTTTTTTGCCTTTTACTGAGTTTGTTGTATAAAAGCAAAAGGAACATCTCAAAAATCATAAAACACCACCAGACTAAAACTGCCTGAGATCAAATCTCTTCTACACAATGAGGTCAAATAAATCAATTAATCATACAAATAAAGAAAATGTACATAGTAATACCATTAAATATTCTTAAGCTGTGGCTGAACTCGGAGTTATTCATAAGTGCCATAAATACAACCAGTTAGTTTGAAGTGTTCCTGTTATTTGAAGGAAGTTCTAGTTAATGCTAATGCTAACCGCTAACATTTCACCTGCTTTGAAGCAAAAAAAGAACATTTTAACATGCTAATGAAAGCTACATTTCTTCACATTCCACAACGTTGGAGTACTGAGGTTTTGGGCTGAAAGACATTCCTGATGAAATTTCATGATTTATTTGTGAATCAGAATTTTTCCTGCAACTTCCTGAAATGTGGTCTGACCTTCAGCTTGAGTTCTGATACTGATATCGTGCAGCTGAACTCTCGCTGACTGTGGAGTTGTGAAGTTTGAAGATGTGATTAAACAGGTTGTGATAATGTAATAATGATAATGACTTTTAAATTCATTACAGTTTAAGAGAAGGAGGTGTGGCCTAAGTGTCTATCTATAACTATAAAGGAGGCTTGGCTTTAGCTTTTCTGTGGCATCTTGATGAAGGTGGGGGGGGGGGGCCCTTAATGAAGGAGGTGTGGCCTCTGTCAGTCTTAATGAAAGACTGATAGCTTCTGTCTATTAGTCTAAATAAAGGGGGTGTGGTCTCTGTCAGTCTTAATGAAGAAGGTGTGGCCTCTGCTTATCAGTCTTAATAAAGGAGGTGTGGCCTCTGTTTATCAGTCTTAATGAAGGAGTTGTGGCCTCTGTATGTCAGTCTTAATGAAGGAGGTGTGGCCTCTGTTTATCAGTCTTGATGAAGGAGGTGTGGCCTCTGTATATCAGTCTTAATGAAGGAGGTGTGGCCTCTGTATATTAGTCTTAATGAAGGAGGTGTGGCCTCTGTATATCACTCTTAATAAAGGTGTGGCCTCTGTTTATCAGTCTTATCTAAGGAGGCGTGGCTTCTGTATATCAGTCTTAATGAAGGAGGTGTGGCCTCTGTTTGTCAGTCTTAATGAAGGAGGTGTGGCCTCTGTATATCAGTCTTAATGAGGGGGTGTGGTTTCTCTTTTAAGCAATTAAGTTGTAAAAAAACAAATAGTGACAAATAAATCAAAATAACTTTGTTGCACTTCTGTAATTTGCTGAATTGAATTCTGAAATAAGGTTCTGAAATATTACGCGACACACTGCAGATCAGTTGACTTCCAGATGCATTTACTCCCCGGTGCATTTGACTGCAGTACGCATGCACAGTCTTGCAGTCTTTCACTCGTTTTATTCACTGTGACGGTTAATAGTTTTCTCAGAATGAATCACTAAACCTGGAAATAGAAGTGCTGTTATACAACGGACCAAAATAGTGCAGGATTGAAGTGAAAGCATATAAAACTCCTGCTTCAGAAGCTTTTCTTTAAAGTCTTACACTTTTGCCCAATTAAAAAAAATATCGTGTAGCTATTTATTTATTTTTATATTCTTCATTTCTGCCCTTTTTTTTATCTGGCCATTTAGAACTTGTCCATCATAAATGGTCCATTAGAACCTGCTCACAACGACCTGTGTATCATAACCGATCCACTAGAACCTGTCCATTAGAACCTGTCTAAGATAACCTGTTCATTAAGACATGTCCAAAATAACCTGTCCACAGAACCTGTCCATTACAACCAGTACATTAGAAACAGTCCATCATATATGATCCACTGGATCCCTCTGTATGATGAAGTGATGC
>JBCEWE010000519.1:380000-577500 GCA_039877035.1 Silurus lanzhouensis | reverse complement strand
ACTCGCTTTATTAATTTCGTCACAGTTAATACACTCTGACAAAATTAATAGAGAGTGACGTCCAACCCCCCACCACACACACACACACACACACACACACACACACGGGGACGTTAAGGCTGAGTGCCATGGCAACCGCATCCAAGATGGCGCTCACTGCAGCCAAGGGGAATAGTTTCAGATGTTATAACGGTATGATGTTTGTATAACCCGCTCACATCACTGCCATGTTGTGCTTAAACCACTTAATACTGCCTTAATACTGCCTTAATACCCTTAATACGCACTATACACATCTACAAGCTGTAAAACATTATTTTGCCTTTGATTAGTGAACTTCCGGTAGATAAGCATGGCTGCCATCTAGTGGGCTCTTCCACACATTACAGCTTAATAAAAATCATTCGGTTTTTATTGAGGTTTTTGAAGTCGATTTCAAATCCTGGAGAATACAGGAGTTCTAAGAAACCATGCATTCTAATATTTTTTTTAAAATTCTTGTTTTCTTCTGATCCCAACATAACAAGACCATTTTCTCAACATAAAATGTGTTGATGCTGCCTCTAGAACGTGCTCTCCTGCTGAATACACGTTCATGATCACGAAAATCCTATAACATGCAGGTTTCAGATATAATGAGATTCTGAGTGGAGAACAAAATGGCCAGGAAACAAAACCACCACTAAACAATGAGTTCTCCCAAACGAACGACTTCAATTGGCTTCGGGACAATATGTAAAAATTCCTTTAAAACCATGACCCTTGTATCAGACACACAGATAAACCACAGAGGGTCCACCAAACTCTGCATTGCATTGAGTTCCAGTGATCTGGTGGCTTTCTGTGTGAAGATTTGCAGTGGGTGTGAAGGAGAGCAGCTGGTTAGTGGAACTGAAGATCTAAAACAAACAGCAGTAAAGACTGAGTCAGTGAACATCTTTTCATGAATGAGAGAAAATGAAAGACGAGAGAGAAACTTTCTTCTGCAGAATAGTGCAACCTGCTGTTCTGGACCCAAGTGCAGCACGAATTTCTTTGAATTTAATGACAATTTTTTCATTTCATTTGACCCAATTAAAACATCAACAATGAAGAAATGGTTCGGTCCATTGAAGGGGTGCGTTAAATTTTAATCAAATAGTTTTTAAACCCAGCTTTAGAAACTTGTCTTGGGTTAGGAACTCACTTTCTTCTTTTCTTAATGAAATCTCCAGACCTTTCAGTGCAGAATTCATCCACAATCTAAACCCTGGTCAAATATGCAGATTATAAATCAGAACTTCATCCCGGATCGGTCGAGGCCCGGGTTACCAACATCCACCACAGGTATCGTTTACCAACAGGGTACTGGTGGAAATTGTGCTCCTGTTGGCTGAAGGAGGAGAAGGAGAGGAGGAAGACGTCTACAGAGACGGCAGGGAAAGGAGAAGTGGAGGAGAGTGGAGGTTCGGGTTGGTACTTTAAATGTTGGTACTATGACGGGTAAAGGGAGAGAGGGAGCTGATATGATGGAGAGGAGAAAGGTAGAAATGTTGTGTGTTCAGGAGACCAAGTGGAAAGGGAGTAGGAGCAGGAACATTGGAGGTGGATTTAAACTGTTCTATCATGGTGTGGATGGAAAGAGAAATGGTGTAGGGGGGATTCTGAAGGAAGAGTACAGTAAGAGTGTAGTGGAGGTGAAGAGATAAAGTGATGAACGTGAAGCTGGAAGTTGAAGGCGTGATGATAAACGGCATCAGTGTTTGGAGACGTCATCAACGTTTTGGAGACAAGGTGAGGGAGGTGAGATTGAGTTGGTTTGGACATGTGCAGAGGAGGGACATGGGGTATATCAGTAGGAGAATGCTGAGGATGGAGACACCAGGAAGGAGGAAAAGAGGAAGGTCAAGGAGGAGGTTCATGGATGTGGTGAGGGAAGACATACAGGTAGTTGGTGTGAAAGAGGCAGATGTAGAGGACAGGGGGGGTATGGAGACGGATGATCCGCTGTGGCGCCCCCTAATGGGAGCAGCCGAAAGAAGAAGAAGATGTAAAAACTCCAGGTCACTTCAGGACGTTCTATCAGATGGTAAGGTTAATGTAGAGACAGTTATTTAACTATAGCACATGAAATAAAGCATTATTTTCATGTCTGTCTCTCACAAAGATCTTGGGATTATCCCGGCTACGGGGAGGCAGAGGGATGGATAGATGGTCAGTAGATGTATAGATGGTGAGAAAGGATCAGTTCCTTCTATGCTGTGATGAACAACTTTTTATTACATGATTACATTGACCTGTACACAGTACTGTACACATTTTCAACAAAAATAAATTAATAAAGAAAGAAAAATGAAGTCCACTAGTTTTGTCCCTGGAATAAACCCTGAATTGATTTTTCTGTCTATGACATTAAAACACTTTACACACAATTAAATCACGATCATAAAAAATTAAATCAAATACATTCATGTCATCTACTAAAGATGATTTCTCTCAGACTCGGTTCAGCATTCAGTCTGCTGTTCCGATACAAATATCTCGTGTTTCGGTTTCAAACAGAACCAGAAGTTAGTCGTTTTCATTTTCCTGATCCAGGTAAGATCTTGTGTGGAACATTTCTGAGGAAATAGTTAGTAAAGAGATCGAGACCTGATATTTCTGCTACTGGAGTTACAGCAGGACACAGAAATACAGATATTTTTAGACCTGAAAAAAAAAAATTCAAGAATTTTTTTAAAGTACAAATTTAACAATTTACATTAAAAAAAGGAAAAAAAAAAACGAAAGACACAAAAGTCAAAGTAAATCAAAATAAAATAATTAATAAAATACGCACACTTAATTAAATGATAATAAAGTTAAACAAAAATATATATATAATAATTTGAATTAAATAAACACAAAGGCTTAAAGAAACACAAACATAAAAAACAAAAATAGAAGAAATAATTAACTAAATACAGCTGCTTCAACAAACACATATATAGAGTTTAAATAACAAATAAATATTAAATATATACCGCTACTCAAATAATGCCCTCACTGAACTTTAAAAAAAATGCAAATAAAAAATAGAAGTTATATATAGTAGTATTAACTATATATAGCCACCTAAATTATACATAAATTAAAATAATAAAAAAAAAAACAACAACAACAATTGAATTACCTTTTTTTAACCACTTTAATGATCCAATACAAAAAAAAGAAAAGAAACTATATAAAGCTAATTCATCGATGTTGGAAACTGAATTTAAATGACAATTAAATAATAATTAAATTAAATAATTAAATAAAATCGTTTCAAATCCGATTCTCTTATTTCCATACACACTTTACTTCTGTATATATTACAAAAAAAACCCAAACAATAAATGGTGTAAATGTTTTTAGCAAACACTTCTGCGATGTTTAAAATAAATCATTCGTCCTCTAAACTTTTTGTGCATTTTAGAATGTAAAAGTTTCTGTAAATCTGCTTCTCCCTCTGGACCAAAATATAATGCACTCAAATAAACCTTATATATACACATTTAACACCAAAATAATATATTTTGAATAAAAAGGGAATAAAAGACAAGTGCTACAGGACGTTTCAGATGATCTCTAGATGTGCAAAATGAACTCTTCATCATCATCATCATCAGTTGTATAAAATTAAATTTGCATAATACGAGGTAAATCATTATAACTTTTATCATGAGAGTTTATTGTACTTTTGCCTTTCGTATTGGACTCTGGTGTCATTCATACGACCTTGCCATGAATTTCTGTCTTAAAAGAAATCCTGTAATTCAGGCGTGTAAATAAGATGAATAATTCTATTATACTCTATTATATTATATATGGTACAAATCAGGATAGTAAAGTCCAAGGCATTCTAAAGGTGTTTTCTAACAGTATTCGAAGTACAGGAGACGCCGTGGAAAGGAGCGAGGGATGATTTCTAACGATCCCACAGAGCCGAGTCGTCATCTGCACGGATTCATGTTGTTTGTCTGCTGTGATGTGAACGTCTGCAGTTTCGTTTTTTTTTTCTTTTTTTTCTCTTTAATAAACTCGGACGTTTCCCCACTCCACCAGGTACTGGACCTTTCCGTCCGGCGTGACGCGTCTGGCCAGGATCCTCACCGCCTCGCCTCCACCCCAGCCCCGATTCGCCGTGTGCCCTTCCAAGTTCACTCCGTTGGGGTAGGGGGCGACGTCGTGCAGGAACAGAGATGGGCATTGCTCAAACCTCTGCCCTGGCGGGTGAGGGGACGACATGGAGAAAGGGAGACAGGGAGCAGGAAGTCGACACGGGTCCTCGGCACTGTCAGTGGTGAAATATAGACTTTATTGAGCTTCGTAAGACCTTAAATGGTGAATGCTGTGATTTTGATCAATGGCTCAAGGCACAAGATGAATTTGATGAAACGGAGAAGGAAGCGTTCACATGGGGAAATAGAACAAAAAAACTGCACCAGGAGATAACTCCAACAGCTTCGTTATTTATAGAGATACAGCACAGACTGAAAAAAGTTGTGATGTGGCCAGCAAAATTCTGGAAAAAGTACATGTTATTAACCTTAAACAGTTGAAGAAACATTTTGAAACTGATGAAGTTAATTGACAGCAGGTCAGTAGGACAATTGGGTATAAATAGTGTAACTTAGAAAAGCAAAATGAATGAAATGAAAAAAACACAACAAAGGAAACCCAGAACTGTTGAGCAGCTAGAATCCTGTATCAGACACACATGGGACAACATTCTTCTCCTAAAACATCAGCAACTGCTCACCTCAGTTCCCAGATGTATACGGACAGAAGACGTGATCCTACCCAGTGGTAAACAAGTCCTGTCCTAACTTTTTTGAGACGTGTTTCAGCCATCAAATTCAAAATGACCTTTTTTTTCCCTCCTTAAAATGGTATATATTCTCAATTTAAACATCTGATATGTTTTCTAGGGTTAGGGTTTTAGAATTAGGGTTTGTTTGCACTGTACATACACACCTGTAGTGATGCAGAGTTCGAGGCAGACCCTGAGATCCGTTATACGATGAGTGATACAGAGGCAGCATTCTCTTAGGGGGCGACCTGTTTATACACATACAAATAAAACACTGAAATCATCCCCAAACTATTCTCAAGATTCTCAGAACCATATAACACTCAATTTAAATTTTTTTTTTTTTTTTTTTTAAAGGGCCGTAGTCTACACCACTGAACATCAGTACTAACCCCAGTGCTAACTCCTCCTCGGATTTTCGAGAGTTGTACACGTTTGCACCGTTCACGCACCCGTGACAACATGGCACCAGGTTGATCTGGTTAGCAGGAGGACACGGCTGGAGAGGAAAGAAAAGCAGTGAGAATAACATATGCTAATACATATGCTAATGCTGCTCTGATACTAGCATTTGCCCACATCAGTCAGGCTGCTAGTCAGCTAGTCGGAAAGTTAGCCCAGGCTAGCATGCTAGCTGTCTTTCCTTTTAGTAGATTTGTGTCTTCAAATATCTTTAGACATGAGTTCAGTCATAAAGAACGTGCCCCACAATTGTATGCTAACATGACAACGAATTTTAGCTTGTACAGAAAAGCAAATACCAGTTACGCTAATTGTTGCCTACATCTATTTTTATTTTATTTAATAGATTTTATAGATGACGTGCAGGGGCTGATGGGTAATGAAGTTCTGCACCTTTTGCAATACTATTTCGATTTGGAATCACTTTGTGTCCTTGTATCCTCTTGTCCTCTTGTCTTTCTGTCTCCATGTACTCTTATGCTCTTGTCTTTCTGTCTTTCTCTCTGTCTGTCATCCTCTGCTCCTCCCATTTTCCTGGCATCCTATCTTAATGTCCTTTTGTCCTCCTATTTTTGTGCTCTCCTCTCCTCCTGACTTCCTGTTTTCTTGTCCTCATGTCCTCTTTTTATTTCTGCTCAGGCATATGATTTAAGCGTTCTACAGCTCTACCGAACGTGCTGATGACGCTCTAGCTCTCCTGTCCGTGTGCCAGCTCCACCTGGTCGAGCTTTAATCGCCTCTAAAGAGCGTCTGGAACGAATCCCAGATCCCACAGAATCTCATTTCTCTAAAACCGCAGCATTAAAATTGTCCATGTATTAAAGAGAGACACATTGTACTTGTTCCTAAACGTTTATAGCTACGTTTAACATCGCGGAATACAACAGTTACATTCATTATAGCTTACGTTATAGCAGCGAGAAATATCTGAGCTGAGAAATCACACACACACACACACACACACACACACACACACACACACACACACACACACTGTGAATGAACAGTTACTATAGAAACCATTAAAACCAGTATCAATTAGCGCATCAATAAGAATGTACACCGTATGACCAAAAGTATTTGGACACCCGACCATAAGATTAGTAAATTTTTTTGCCCATTCCTAATGTATTCCACATTTACTTTTATAATAAGCTCCACTCTTCTGAGAAGATGTTACACTGGATTTTGTGGAGATTTGTGGAGAGTCATTCAGCCACAAGGGTGAGGAGGTTCCTGGGCTGCATTCTCCAGCTCTATATATGTAGACATCTTCCAACCCATGAAATGCAGATCTTCATGAAGCTGGCTTTGTGCTCTTTGTGTTGTGCTGGAACAGGTTTGGGTCTCAAAAGTTCAAGTGAAGGAAAGATTTTATGCTCCTGCATCCCAAAGAGAAAGCATATATGGATGGGAAAGTTTGGGAAAATCGTCCCAATACTTTTGCCCCTACAGGGTGTAGTAGTGCAAACTGCTGCAAAAGGAAATGAATGAAACCCGGAGCTGATTCTGAGTGCAGGTGGACATTAGAGACAGAAATGCTGACCTGCTGAAGTGTCTCGACGATGCGCCGTTTTGATTTGCGAGACTCCGAGGCTGCGGTTCGTCTCTGGCATGGCAGTGACAGCGGGCTGCAGAGCAAATCATATACACACACACACACACACACACACACACACACACATGCTGAAACATCTCTCAGTCGCCTGAATGAGGTTTGTTTTTTCTTGAAGACGCTTCTTATAAACGTTTAAATGTTTTTTTTGAATGGACAGATAAGTGAATCTCAACTTTACAGAAATAATGAGTAGAAGAAGCTCTGCCTAAAACACATTGTGTGTGTGTGTGTGTGTGTGTGTGTGTGTGTGTGTGTGTGTGTGTGTGTGTGTGTGTGTGTGTGTGTGTATGTGTGCGTGCGTGTGTCTGTGTGTGCATGTGTACCTTTTAATCTGTGTGTGTGTGTGTGTGTGCGTGTGTGTGTGTGTGTGTGTGTGTGTGTGTGTGTGTGTGCGTGTGCGTGTGTGTGTGTGTGTGAGACAGTAAGCCAGTGTGTGAACTTTGCACTGACCTTTTGCGGTGCGTGATGTTGATGGGCTGCTCGGTGATGAGGGGTGAGGAATCGGATGACAGTGGGGGCGGAGCTCGAACCTGAAGCCCGAAAAGACACTTCTTCTTCTTGATCTCTTTCCCCGAGACGAACCTGGATCAGGTGATTTTCCCGACAGAGATCGGACACGATCGGAGTGTTAATAAGGTGAAAACATATCTCAGGACTCTCTGGTTAAACGGCAGTGTGGTGTGTCTCACCTGTCCTTGTGGGAGTTTAACGCATTGAGCAGATTGTGGCAGCGATCCTGCTTCGGCGTTTCTGACAACTAACACACACACACACACACACACACACACACACACACACACACACACATACACACACACACACACAAACTATATATTATATAACATAAAATCTAATCAAATCTAATCTAATATATCAGAATACATTAAAATAAAGTAGAAATCGCTGTCATTTTTAAATACGTTGTCTGTACCACAGTTGTTTATTTCATACTATTTGCACAAAATGGTGCAAAAAACTAAAAACATCAAACCACAAATCCAAACTAGATGAGGAACAGAACATCCTTCTGGAACAGTTATAGAGTGTGTCGTTGTTCAGCCAGACCTCAGACACAGACGCAGACGCTATGAAGTAGTGTTTATCAGATTGAATTTGCTGGCAATAATATAAATGACGTATGCAATAATGTCCTGATTTTTTGAGCACGAGTGTGAAGTGACTTATAGTGCAGTAAATGTAGTGTAAATCATATCAGACACGTCATCTCCAAACGTGTTCACGTTACCGTTCCTAACAGCAAAGAATCCCAGTTCTCATTGGTGAAGGCCATAATTTCATGATCGAAATCGAAGTATTTTCTCTTGCAGCACAGCGACAGATGATACAACACCAAATGGGCCAAATCTACCCTGGAAAGATGGAAGGAAATCACCAAAAATCCCAACACTTACACAGGAAAAAAAAAACATTAGTAATGTGTTGATCGTTGATATTCTGAAAGAAGATCTTACCAGGTCATAGGAAGTCTCTGAATGGTCTCAGGTCCATTCGTACACACCGAACACTGGAAGTGATAAAACCTACAAAAAAATAAAGATAAGCATGTACAGTAAAATGTCAAAAGTGTGAAAGTAATGTAGCTAGCATGAGGCTAACCTGTCTCCATATAGCAGAGGCTTGGTCAGGCACTGAGTGCAGGCTTCATGAAACCACTGGCCACAACCACCACACTGCAACATCTTCAAGTTCCACCTCATGACGGGACAAAAACAGATTACTCAATTACTCAAACAGCAATCTACATTTATTATAGAATGTTTCATCATGGTTACCTACCGAGCTAGCTGTTAGATGCGTGTAAGAAAAATTCACTAAAATAATGTATTATTTAAAACGCTAGCTTGCTAGTTTGCTAGTTAGCATACTTAGGTTTAGTAGCCATTCAGGTTTACCAACATGCTAGCTAACAGTTGAAGTAGCTGAGGTGACTAGCAAGCTAGCTGACATGAAGTTTGTTAAAATGGTTTGCTAGAAAGCTAGTCAAATATCACACAATTATATAGTATTAATAATACTTTCCCTTCGTTTCTCCCTACGATAAATGTGTTTATTAAATTCTGATCTATGTGGGTTAAGTATGTAAGGCAATTTTGCAGACTTTGAGGAAATATACAGTATAAAAATGTCCCTTACTTTTCTAAATGAAAACCGTTTTGGTAAATTTACTTAAACACTTCTCCACTATTACATATTGGATTTTAGTATGCTTTTCCTTTCAGCCTCTACCACATACTGAGGACCTACAACTAACAGCTTTTATTAAGAAATTGAATTATAATGCATATATCTGAAATTTTTATTTAATTTTTATTATTAAAAAAAAAAATAGGAAGAAAAATATTTATTGTATTGTTTATGTTACTGCACTAAAAATAAATAATTGGGGGGAAAAAATATGGTGCACTTGTATATGCTATGCTAGCAGTCAGCTAGTCAATTTTTCAAATGTGTTGCTAGCATCCAAGTGCCACTAAATTAAGCGAGTTACATAAACCTTTGTAAAAGGCTGTTATTTTCAGGTAATAATGTTTAGTATTTTGCATATGGAACCTGATTGGCTCTTGTGTTTTATGATGCAATAACGCTCTTCCTTTCCATGTTCCACACATAAAACAAGACTCACTCTCCAGGTCCAGCGCAGTAGCAGTAACACTGTTGCTGATTGGTCAGATGCTGAGCATCCCAGTCCAGAGTGGAAAGCTGGTAGGGCAACCTCGACTTCATCAGCTGCATGAGTCGAGCGAAACGCCCTCGTTTTAAGGCTCCGCCCCTCTGTGATCAAACACAGTCGGTCAGATCGTTCGTGAAGTTCTAGCGTTCGAGTGAAATCAACACATTCTAATTCCTTCCAGGCTGAATTCAGGAAAAAGCGTGGAATGAAAGCAGTGACAGACAGATTAAAGAACTCGCGGCCTAATAGCATGCAGAGAAGCGTAAGTTATTCATCAGCAGACACAAAAGTAAAGATCCGCATCAAAGGTGGAACTTGACGGGAAATTTTGGCTCCAGACCTTGGTGGCGACGGCGAAGACGCACTGGCGGCAGATCCACGAGTCGCAGTCCACCTCGGGGTCGATGGCCGGAGTGTGACACTGAGCATGATAACCTGGGGGAAGAAACCCGCATCTTATTTCCAATTCATTTGAAGTTGAGTGCAAAAGTTTGTGTACCATTAGGACGAAATCCAGAAATCAAAGAGGTTTGAAGTTACTACAAGCAAAAATTAGCAAATGTAGGCTTCATCTAATTAAATATGCATATATGTGCATATTTTATTATGTTGAGAAAAACTGGGTCGAGTCGTATTGGATAAAATAAATAATAAGGAATAAGCTCAAGAAAAGTAGCATTTTACGTATTTTTTAATATAAAATCATAAATCTAACACTTACTATCGCTTTCAGATATTTTTTTCTGTAATAAGAATATTTTTTTAAACTATTCACGTGTATCACAGTGACACATGGTTTGACATATACATTAGGAAACAAGCTTTTCAGGGATATGTCACATCATGTGATTGTGAAATGGGTGAACGTTTTTTAAAGGTGCGGACTTCAGCGCTGTTTGCGAGCAGATGGAAATAAAATGCTGAAATATGTATAATAATGCTGAATCGTTTATATTTTTGTTTCCACAGTTTAAACTAAATAAATAGTAATAATAATAAAAAAAAAAAAGAAGTTGGACAAGTCGGGTGTCCCAATACTTATGGTCATACAGTGTATTATTTAAGTAATAATAATTTTGTCGAATGATAAAACAAGGTCATAAACAGAGAATTAGTGTTTGTATAAATATTAACTTAATGTCAAAAAAGGAATAAAACCTAATAATTAATAACTAATGGTTCTGCTTTATATTTGACCCCCTGAATTCACAGCGTATTATTCAGTAGCTACAGAAATGATCATTGGAAAGGAGATTTATTCATAATAATTCTCATGATTTTTAAAATCTTAATAAATTGTTTTGTTAATAAAGGCAATATTATGAATAAAAAAAAAAAAAGAAGTTTACTTACTATGGCGGCATTTCAGACACGTTATGAGAGGTTCTTTCAGAGGAGGGCCGTCACAGACACAACACACTTCCTCTCCACTCGCTGAGACTGAGAGAGTCACAGAGAGAGAAGAAGAAGAGGAGAGACAAGAAAAGGAGAGACGGAAGTGATACAGAGACAGAAAGAAACAAAGAGAAAGAGGACAAAGGAGAGATAAACAGAGAAGAGAGAGAGATAGAGAGAGAGAGAGAGAGAGAGAGAGAGAGAGAGAGAGAGAGGAATAGGAAGTGTCACACTTGAGAAGTGTCCCCCTGTCCTCTACATCTGCCTCCTTCAAACCAACTACCTGCATGTCTTCCCTCACCACATCCATAAACCTCCTCTTTGGTCTTCCTCTTTTCCTCCTTCCTGGCACCTCCATCCTCAGCATTCTCCTACTGATACACCCCATGTCCCTCCTCTGCACATGTCCAAACCATCTCAATAGCTTCTCTCTCACTTCGTCTTCTAAAAGTCCTTCCTGCAAAGTCCCTCTAATAAACTCATTTCTAGTCCTGTCCATTCTCATCAGGAGCAATGAAATTCACAGCTCCACCTCCTGTCAATGTCAATGTCTCTAAACCATACAACATAGCAGGTCTCACCACCGTCTAATACACAATTATACATTATAATACATCATAATACATTATACTACACTATAATACACTATAATACACCTCATTATCAGTATCTGCATTCTGTATATGAGCTCATCGACCAAATTATTAAAAGATCGCATGAATAATGTCTTTATTTATTAACCATCTCTTATAAAGATATGGCAAGAAAAACCTACATATAGTTTTCATTGTACGTTATTAATATTGAGGTCTCCAGCGTCCAGCGTGACGTCCTGCAGGTGAAGGACTTACATGACTGAATGTCTTTCCTGAGGACCCAGAACTCGGAATTATCCTCGAACCTGACCAAGCAGCACTGTTTCACGACGTCTACCTGAGAAACAGAGCAGGGATTAACGTGTACGCTGGGTTTTAACGTTAACAGAATACCAAAATGTGACACATCTCACTCTTTTGACGTTGCCGAGATATAAAAGTCCGTCGCTCCATCGCGCTAAGACGTCTTCTCCTTCAGTGACTACGCCCATCCTGAGGGAGAAGATGGACACTGGTGGGTCAAGAAACAACCACACACATACACACACACAAGTTAACAGTCCAGAGAAATCTGTAAACGCAAGAAAGAACTGTTCTGAGACGTTGGAAATCAAGTCCAGATTTTTGGTTCTGTCCCAGATGGAACCCTCAGGTTTACTTATAGGATTCCCAATCATATAAAACACACACATGTGACAACATTTCCATCCACGATGTTGCCCTTCGTATTATTGGTGCTGTCGCCAACACCTCGTCCTTCACTCACATCAAAACGTGACATTTTTATCAAAAGTCCAAATGACCTGAACTAAGCCAAAGCTGCTAAATGAACGGAATAAATCTAATCCGCTCTGGATAAGGGCGTCTGCAAAATGCATTAAATATTAATAAAACCCTACTTTATACATATATAAATTATATATTTTAATTATAATGTTTTAATTGATGTTTTAATTTAAATGAATATAACATTTAATTATAGATTTTATTTCAATTAAAGAAACTAGTGAACTAGTCAATAATAACAATAATAATAATAATAATAATAATGATTAATAATATATATATATATAATAATAATAATACAATTAATAATAATAATAATAATAATAATAATAATAATAATAATAATACAATTAATAATAATAATAATAATAATAATAATAATAGCAACAGAAAATTGAGAAAGTATATATATAAAAATAAATATTAGAATTAATTAATTCAATAAAAAAAGTCAAGTAAATGTCATGTGCCAGCAGAATCATGATTAAACGTAAAAAGCCCAGGTGAGGAATATGAGTGTGTACAGGTGACAGGATCAGGATCAGGATCAGGATCAGGTTGAGGATCAGGATCAGGCCTGAGAATCGTGTAATGGTGAGTTTCAGATCTTAGTTCCAAAAATAAAAAAATCAAAGAATGAACACAAGGAAATAAGAGTGAATATGTAGGGGGCAGACTTTTAACCTGAAAAACAGTTTTATTGCGTTTACACCACAGAAAGCTGCCAGAGAAATGCAATTAGATTCTCTCAACAAATGCTCCAATGTTGCTTCATGTTGCAAGAAAAGACAAAAGAACTCTTCTGTCCTGAACAAACTGTTGCAACTGGAGACTCTGTCCACAATGTGTACCTATTTATCAATAAGAACGTCAATAAATGGAATAACAACAAGAAGTTTGGTGTTTCTATCATGCTGAGCTTCAACCTTCTAAACTATTCAACAGGTTTCCAGATGTTGGACGTGGGAGCTCTCAGGTCATGTAGGACCAGTCACTATACTTCACTCTTCCTGGACATTAAGATGCTACAGCTCAGTTTGTCCCAACGATTAGATGTTGGTTGATACACAACATGTCAGAATTCTCTCTGTCTTCATTTGTTTGGATCCAGAATTGTATTATTTTTCAGGTTAGACGAAAAACTGACCCTCGAAACTCAGGAACCTCGAATCTTTCCGAGCTTTCCGAAGCCTTGGATAATCAGGAACGTGACAGGAACTCTGAATTTCGTCTTGATCCCATGTAGAAGACTTGCAGAGCGAGAGAAGCCCCTTTATCTCTTCACCACATCAGAAATGATTTTTAATCCGAGCGTCTGCTGTACAAGTCGCTGTGAATGAGCTGTTACTATAGAAACGATAATGTATCGGAATAAGCATAAACGTTCTAAAGAAGCTGTGATATGAAGCTGCACCACTGCTCTTCTGATCATCACAATCATCAACCTGACAGTGCCGTGGTGTACGATGACGAAAAACACCTGAAGACTACGTGTATGTCTTAGTAACTCTTGATGTTTGCTCAAGAACGTTGAGATATCCTCAGATCTGCACACACACACACACACACACACACACACACACACACACACAAAGTGGAGGACATGGAAGACCTCACATACTCGGACAAAAAAACGAGAAGCATCATAAGCACGAGTGTGCAGTTTCTCAGCTGCACCTGAGGGCATTCTGTAGAAGTTTTGTTGAGAAGAAAGTGGAGGAAAGTTGTGCACTTGTGCCCTGAGAGTCTTGAGAAAGACTCTGTGTGTGTGTGTGTGTGTGTGTGTGTGTGTGTGTGTGTGTGTGTGTGTGTGTGTGAGGCGCGTGCATGGCGACAGGACGGTGTTTGAATGATCAGCATCATTCAGCACTGAGCAGCTGCACTGAGGCAATCAGCTATGCAGTGGCACACATGATCAAACGCATTCATCCTTATGCAACAGCCTATTGTAGTGCACTCGGCTCACAGGGCCGTCATAACGCGTCATTATCATCTACATGCAGATTTTTAACCTCCCCCCAATAAAATAGATAAGTCAATTATTTTAGGATTGAAGGATGGATGAAAGGGATTTGCGTCTGATCCGTGCATGCGACTCTGGACTCATTCGCGCGACAACACGCACAATTAATTAATAAAGCAAAAAAAAATAAAAAAATTAAGAAATAAAGACAGGGAAATAAAAAGAAAGATACAGAGCTCTGCACAGCTGGGCGAAAAAGGGCTCGCGAGCTAACCTGGAAAGTCGCGCGTGGGTCACCAAGCCCGGCGCGCGAGCTTGACACGGAAACGTCCGACCTTTTTCCCGCTGGGGTTTTTTTTTTTCTTTTCTTTTTTTTTTCTTTCTCCGCCGCGCCTCGCAATTACCGTGTCGGCGGCGGGTACGGGATTGATAGGATGGACGCACACGCACAGGGCACACGCACGCGCGCGCGCGTGCTTGCGGGCGTGCGCGCGCGTGTGCAAAAAAAAAAATAAAAAAATTACCGAGAAAAAAAAAAAAAGAAAACGTGGACGCGTCGGTGTCGGTCAGTGACCGGTTGCGCGCTCCTCGCTCCGTCCGTGGGTGTCGCCGCCGGCCGTCCTGCGCGAGCGCCGTTCCGTCATGTTCCCATGCGTGGGATTTTTTTCTTTTTTTTCCTTTTCTTTTCTTTTTTTCTTTTCTTTTTTTTTGTCCCCCGCTGACGGTGTTAAACGCCGCCGCTGTCAGAGCCGCCGTGGCCCGCCAGAGACGCCATCATCTCCGCCTCTCCCTGTCTTGCGACTTGTTGTGACGCAGACATAAAACACGGAGAGCGATAACGGAGTGGGAGGGAGAGCGACGGCCCCAAGTGTGTGTGTGTGTGTGTGTGTGTATGAGTGTGAACACCTTCATCACATCTGTACAGCGACCCGCTGATGCCGGAGGCGTGTCGCGGGTTTAAAAGAGAGAGAGAGCTCCGGTCCTTTACAGCCGCGCGCACGCCTCCGCGCACTTGTGTGTGTGTGTGTGTGTGTGCGCGAGCTCTCACTGTCGCCCTCCACTAATTAGCTAAAGTTTCGGACTGTCCTAATTGGCTGTAGCCGAGTGGAGCACGTGGGACTTGTAGGGAGAAGTGTTTATATTGCTGAAGTGTTTCCTTTTATAATAATAATAATAATAATAATAATAATAATAATAATAATAATAACTAATAAGTTGTTATTATTATTATTATCATTATCATTATTATTATTATTATTATTTGATCACATTTGCTTTAATGGTTATTTGAATAATGTTATATTCTGCATAGACTCATTTTTAATGCAAAATAATATTTATTTATTTATTTATTTATTTATTTATTTATTTATTTATTCAAAAAGAAAGACCAGGTAAGGAGTGTATTTATGATTTTATGATAAATAATGTCAATACATCTTGAATGGAAAATATTATTATT
This sequence comes from Silurus lanzhouensis, assembly GCA_039877035.1. NCBI lineage: Eukaryota > Metazoa > Chordata > Actinopteri > Siluriformes > Siluridae > Silurus > Silurus lanzhouensis. Next base: position 561,713 of record JBCEWE010000519.1, on the reverse strand, counting down.
ATTATTATTATTATTGTTGTTATTATTATTTATGTGCTGTTTATCATAATTACATTCATTATATTATATTGTTTTATATATTATATAGATCATCAGAACTGACACATTGTTTATTATGATGCAAATTTGCATAAATGTGTTATTTTATTTACCGTCATTAATAAGCAGCAGATTTACGTTCCCGAATGTAGGCGTTGGAAAAGGTGTGTATTGTGTCGGAAATGTTCCGTCACTGTGTGTTGAAAGTGTGTGTTGTATGAGAGATGCACCAGACTGTCCAGACACCGCGAGCTTTAGCGACACAATCCTGTAATAAATCCCTGATAAAAGCTCTGCGCCTCTCACTACTCAAATCCTGGCATTCACTGATCTTCCTGCTGTGATGTTCAAAATGGCCTCTGGGCAGCAGGAGAGTCAGTTCTCTCACTGCACACTAGAGGGCGTGATCACTACACTTCCTCTGAGGAACCTGCTTTTCCTTAAACCCCATGCCGGCCGTTTTATCTTCAGCATTTTACCCTGAGGAATCTCATCACTGTGTTATTAGAGGAAGTGTAGAACCTGTAAGAGGAACTGTAGAGGAACTGTAGAACCTTTTAGAGAAACTGTAGAGCCTGTTAAAGGAACTATAGAGGAACTGTAGAGCCTGTTAGAGGAAATGTAGAACCTGTAAGAGGAACTGTGTAACCTGTTAGAAGAACTGTAACCTGTTAGAGAAACTGTAGAACCTGTAAGAGGAATTGTAGAGGAACTGTGGAAACTGTTAGAAGAACTGTAGAACCTGTAAGAGGAACTGTAGAGGAACTGTGGAAACTGTTAGAAGAACTGTAGAACCTGTTAGATGAACTGTGGAACCTGTTAGAAGAATTGTAGAACCTGTAAGAGGAACTGTAGAGGAACTGTGGAACCTTTTAGAGAAACTGTAGAACCTGTTAGAGGACTTGTTGCTCAGGAACAGAACTTACACGAAAATAATCTCCAAACCCTCCTTTTCGGAATCCCCCTGTGGTGAATAAAACACAATAAAGTGCCTCTACGGAATATCAAGAAGATTCCATATGACTGCCTTTAAATTAATCCCCTTTCTGATGCTCCTACCTGCACGTGCTAACAGATGTTATAAACTGCCCTGACGGAGACCCCCATACATGCGGAAAGATGTGATAAGGTGCCCTCTAGGTGGCGCTATATACCCAGAAAACAAGTCAACGTGCTGCAGCTACACGTTAGAACACGTTTCTGAAGTGCTTTTGGTGTTTTTAGACAGTAGAAAAGACATCACAATGCCCTCTAGGATGTCTCGATGTGTTAGAAAGCATGTTAAAGTGTCCCTTCATATAGAAATCATGTTGATTTGTTCCTCTGTGTTGATCCTACATATAAAAAAACATGTTAAAGTGCTCTCCAAAGTGTGTCTCTATGTGCCAGAAAAGAATCTCCTCTAGGGTGTTGGTAAAAATAGAAAACATGTTGAAGTGTAATTTATAAAATGACACCCTTCTGCTGTAATTACTGAAGTATTGGAGGAACTGAACACACTGTTGCTGGGGATTTACAGGGTTCTTTATCCTGTTTGTAAATATGAAACAGTATCTTCCGGTTCCACCCTCCATTATAAGCAGTGAAAGCACCACTGCTCGCTGTGAAACTTGTTTATAGAGATTTTCATAACCTTTAACAGCAATAAGATGCTTGAAGACAAGCTGTGATGTCAGAAGTACAATAGCAGGCCGGGCCTGAAAGGGTTTTGTATAATGCTGGTAAACCGGCCTGTCATGAAGTCAGTCAAGGGCTTTGGTTGTGAGTGTGTAGTGTCTCAGAAAAGTTAGAAAATTCAATAAGGTTTTAAATAATCGATTGATTTCTTTAGTTCATTTTAGTTTTCACTGTGTTTTTACTCCAAATGTTATTCCAGATGGTGCTGAAATGAAAGATTAACACACAACAAGAAGGCCTGATCTTCACACTGGATTGAGGTAAGAACTCAATAAGGAGGTTATGTATTTAAAAAAAAAAAAAAAACTGCAATAATGTGTTATTCTTTTAAAGTTTTTATGAGAACTTGTTCACAATGCATGAATTTTAGCATATAAAATGTCAAAAATGCATCATTCGTTTTTCAATATCTTTATATAGAGAAGAAATCAAGAAGAAAACTGATGTAGGTCCCATGTGGTTTTTTAAATCTAAACTCCATATGAAAGCCAGTTGTGTTTTTTTCTGCTCCTCATGTTGCGTCACATCATGTGGTGTAACACACAGAAAAAACACCAGTCTGTTTGCGCTGTGATTAACCGCTATTACCGCTCTCTATAAGGTTATAATTCATAATAACGCACAGAAGTCCGTGCCGCTGATGACCACAACCAAACCACATCACACCATTTTTAAGCGTAAAAATTATTTACAAAGAATAAGTAAAAATTTTGTCCTTCGTTTTTTTTTTTAGGTAAATATGATATCGTGGAACCGCGATACTTCTTAAAGCTCGGTTATCATACCGTGAACATTTCAAACCGTAACGCACGCAGCGCTCATTTTGCGGCCGGTACCGAGCGCGCAGGAGCCGGAAGCGCTCCGTCACCATAGCAGCCTGGAGGGCGTGTGTGTGTGTGTGTGTGTGTGTGCGCGTGTGTGTCCTGTTTAACACGACGTTCACTTCTCCGCTGCAGACGCACGATAACTCACCACCAGCCGATCAGGAGGTTGGAGATATGCAGCCTCAGAGTCAGGGCTGAAATAAAAAAAACATCTTATGGACTCAGTGCTTCCACACTAGCAGGTATTTCTTCTCTCTTCTCTTCTCCCTTTTTCTGCTTGGACTTTATTGACATTACAGGCAGCCTGCTGTAGCAGTGATCATGGAGTGATGCCTTCACTTTTTTTAAATAATCGAAATAATTTATTGCTGCATTTTGAGGAAGTTTCAGACATGTTGTAGATATCACTCTTCCATAAACGCTTTACAGTTGACACTGTAGATCAACTTCCCCAGCAGGAACCTGTGTGAGCCTGCAAAGAGGATATTAGATTCACTTGGGGTGTGAACTACAGTAACTTAGGATACACACTTGTGCTGCCAAATCATGCACGAATGCTTGCAAACAGGAAGACATGAGGAACAGACCGTGTTATGTGTTGAGATAAGTCAGAAATGTTCTTTAGAGACTGTACAGGTTTATAGAGTGTTGTGTCAGTACCTGTCACAAGCAAACAAAAGCCTAATGAATGTATATAGTGTGTGCTCATGATCCCAGGAGAGAACTCTGCGTCCTTATCTCGCTGGACGATCCGTATCTGCACCGTAATCAAAATGCCACAGCAGGAAGTAGGGAAAGACAAGGAGGAGTCGGAATTCAAATTATGAATTCGCTGACTACCGTAGGGAAATGGAAATCTTGTAAACAAATGATCCACGATGCCCCGTTGGCTTAACACGCACGAGCTAAGCTCTCCTGACTGACCATTGTGTATGTGTTTCTGTGGCCCAGCTGCTAGCACCATGCTCCACCGGAATATGAGGACAGCCGGGGTGGAGCTGCCAGAGGTCGGGTCAAAAGATGTTCCTCTCATCGGATACCGTTCCCTCAAACCGGATGCTGGCGATCCTCCTGCTCAGTGCCCGAAGCAGACGGATATCAGAGAACGTACCTCCTCTCAGGTGAGACACACATGTCTATCATCCAGGATGTTCCTTCTTCTCAACATCATCATGATGATTATTAGTTACTTGCAATACACTGAGTTTGGTGTCCACAGATTAGAAGAGTCCACATTTAAAGCGGCGGTTCGTAACCTTTCAGTGTGATGTTTGCTGAATTTAAAGACATTTCAATACAATGAGAAAGTGATCACATGCCATCTATTGAAACTGCGTACATGCCGTATTTGTTTCCTTTTATGGAAAAATCAGGCAGAGCTGACCAACAGGGTACAGGGCTGGGGGGCAGAGATTTCATGTGGTTTCTAACACCAAGGATACACCAGCAGATCAGACACAAATACTTGATCACACTTTCAGCTTGTGACTGTTGTTCTGTGTGACGTTCATGTGATTTCTTTCGAAACAAAGTGCACATGTATCATCACTGAGGGACAGAAACGCCTGCTTGCTGCTTTAATGTATTTATTTATTACATGTCTAAAAAAAAACATGAAGCAGCTTACAGTGAAAACGAGACGATCACTATATCAGGACTTGAAGTCACGCTATAACCACATCCAGAGTTTTTTTTTAAAAAAGTGCCATTACCACAGGTTTAGAAAAAAACTTCCCACAGTTCACAAACTGCTCCCTTCATTTGTTGCAACACAAACTCAGTTGCCAGGTTTCAGAAAAGCCTCAGGGACACCTTGCACTTTCAGAGGGAGCACAGGAATTTCCAAGGGTACTTTCCGAGAATGATCAAGAACCATATAGAACACCGTCCAGCCAGATGTTAGCTTCCATGCTTCAGAAAACTAACAGGATTTTTTTCTCCAATATGCCATCCGTTGCCTCTTTCCTGTAATGGCTCTATGCTGTAATGAGCCTTGAGCGAGCTAAGCTGCTCCTTCTGCTCACAGCCCAGCTGCTGGGTTCTCATGCGAACTCTGGATCGATGTGATAACCCTAAAAAAACAGCAATATCATGGAATAAACGAAAATGTGCTGATAATATCCGTTATATTCAGGTCCGGTTTTACACACAGAAAACAGAAAAGATGACTTTGCATTGCTAAGTTATTGTTCAGAATGTTTCTAAGAAATAAATAAATAAATAAATAAAAAAAATAAAAAAATTAAGAAATAAAGTAGAACCCGCAAGTTTTTTTTGCTTAGAAAAAATCCAATGCGAAAATGCTAACTAACGGTAAAGATTGTAAGTTTTTTTTTAAACATGGCTCACAAAGTCAAAGGAAGCTTTCACATTTTGCTTTAAAGATCTAACAAAAGCTCCCCAGAGAACCTCAGTCATATGAATGTTAGCTAGCTGAGACATAGCCATTGATGCTTGCACTGAAAAGAGAATAAAGAAGTGTCAGGAACATCGACATTCACCTCAGACGTGTGGGTTAATGGCACACAAAAAACGCTCTTCATGACTGTAATTCCGCGACGTTTCCCACTGTGTTGAAAAAGAATGACAAGCAAGTGATAATGTCACAATAGCGGACTCTTTACACGTGTCTGTGTAAAATCTTGGTGATTTTTGGGACTTTAGAACCATGTTGTGGTGCAAAGGTTCAAGTAAACATGGTTTGATATGGTGGAATTAGCCGTTAGCAAAGAATCCTATTTCAAAGTGTATATACTTTTGTAATTAAACTAAGAAAAACCCTGTGGTACGTATTAATGCCAGGATTTATATCTTTATAGTGTTCTTAAACCGTGACCTACTGTATTTACGAATGATTCGTGATACATTTCTTTTTTTGTAGAACTTCATTCTGTATAATTAGCATGTAAGGCTATAAGCATAAAAAATATAAAGTCTCTCTAACTTCTGGCTTCGCGTCTCTGCAGTCCTTCGCTGCTCAGAGCTCTTTAACACTTTGATTCTACAACCTAAAAAAAGAAGTCACACTAACTCGGTGCGGTGACATTGCCACGGCCATTTCCCCTCTGTCGGGTCACGTGACTGTGCCTCGTGGGTCTGTAGCGACGGACTCCGGCGTGGAATACAGAGGCTCTTTTGTGAGCAGCGTACTCAGATGACACAGTCAGAGACTCGAACAGTGAACACACTGATACTGTATCCCTGCACCACAGCGCAGACATTTAAATAAAAACTCCAGAGCAGATGTATAAGTTTAAAGTGCACGTCTAGAGCTCCGGTTTGGCTAAAAACAGGCCACTGATGACCTAGATGAGCGTGTTCTCAGCTTTCGTGTCACCATCAGAGTGCGCAATTCTGGTAAATGAAATGATGTCAGAGGAAAAGGGCATTGCAGAAACTTTATAAGAGGCTGATTTAACGGACGTCCTTCAGAAAATGTCCTTCGGTGGTGGTCATTATTCCAGACACGTCTGCCAGAGCACCGGGTTGTGTGTATGCATTATTAGGTTTAAACTATTGACGGCTTTGTACTGTATAATTACTTACTTTTTAAATCAGGAAAAAGGAATCGGCTTCATTAAGTTTAATTATTAACGATTTATAAATAGTATTTATTTTGAAAGGATCAAATTGAGGAATAAAGTTACCATTAGAATGGAGAAAGTTGTCATTAAAGCACAATATATATTTAATATTTACTTTTTCTACTTGATTTTTTGAGTAACATCCAAAGGTACTGATAATAATAATAATAATAATAATAATAATAATAATAATAATAATAATTGTAAGAGGAGTAGGTATGGGTAGTTCTTTTTTTATTCCAAACCAGCAGAATGTCTCATCATTATTTTTAATTTGCATATACACAGAAAAAAACATTACCCAGCTCCATATCCAGCATGATAATGTAGTAATGTAATATCTTAATCAGCGTTTCTTACCATTAATAAATAATACAACGAGCTTTAGAGATGATTAACTTTCATTACAGACTTATTAGCGTGTATTAGCTTATTAGCAGTTTTAACCTTTGACCCTACACCTTATGTTCAATGCTTCATGTTCAATTTCGAGGTGTTTTTTCATCACCATGTTGCATCTCTCTTTTTGTTTTTTTGTTTTTTTTCCAAAACTGAGGCCTCACGGTATTTTAAATGCAAATCTGGGATTAAATATTAAAGAATGTGGTCGCAAAAAACCCCGGATCAGGATTTAGGGATTCGTGGAGTGAGAAACTTGGACTAGAAAAAACAGGGAAAAGTTCAAAGTGAGAACAAAGCAAAGCAAAACTTTAAGAAACAGGAAGCAAGACAATGAGGATGGATTCATGGAGGGATGGAGAGAGGATCTGCAAATAGACATCTGTGGTGTTCAAAACACTTCTAAAGTAGTGTGCATGACTGTGCTATGAGTGTGTGTGAGTGAGAGAGAGAGAGAGAGAGAGAGAGAGAGAGAGAGAGAGAGAGAGAGAGAGAAAAAGAGAAAGGGGGGGAGGGAAAATGGGCAGCATGACACAACAACATGTCCTGTTTCCTGTGTTTGTCCACAATTTATTATGCACTTCCTGTAACCTGGGGCAGACAGCACAAGGCCGTTTCAACACTGTGGGACTCTTATTCAAGGTGAAATCCACCATACAAGCCAATAAATAAGCAAACAAACAAACAATGTCAAATCAGCTGCAAACAGAAGGGTCTTGTCACTTTTTAATGACAGTGATTAAAGCTATAATCAATAATGAATGCAGTCTAATCCTGTCTGCATCAAACTGGTTTGATATGTGATCTGAAAAGTTCATTCATTACAACACGTGAGATTATTGGATGATCACGGCTCATAAATCTTCTATATGTACCTGTGTATTACATTTGTATTTGTGTATTTGTAGCCCCGCCCCAATTCACGATCGCTAAGAAGTCATTAAAATCAAATCTTTTCAAATCATTTGTTCAGTTAAACGACTCGTTCTGAAGCGTTTAATGAACGTGTTCCTCAGTTGTGCAGCCTGATCAAGTCTGATGGATATCGTGTAAAAAATTATTTCAGACGTGCTTCTGGCTTTTTTTTTTTGCCATTGTGTTTGGAGAATGTGCATTTAAAATGGATGATACCATTCAGCGTGGGGGCGGGGAGAATTCAGGCTCCACTACTGTTCTGTTAGCATACAATAGACGACGAAGAAGTACAGAGAAACATCAGAAGGGCCATTAAAGTTCAGCTGCAAGGTTGTAACTAAGTAATAAAAAACATACACTCAAAAGTGTATATACATATTAAATCTTATTAATTATACTTGTAAGTGCCTTCCTGTATTATAAAACCCTCCCCTTAAAAAAAGTTTTTATTATTCTAAAAGTTTCTTTAGTGTCTCTTGCCATTAATGCGGTTTGAGCCCGTCCTCATCATCTCCATCCACAACCTTCATGATTGTTAGCAGGCCATGCAGGTCCTTGTGTATGATTCGATGTTGATCATCCAGGCACAATAAACGTTCCAAAGAGCATACTCGATACAGTACAACTCCAACAACAAAACATGTCCCTGTTTAGAGAAACCGGTATAATAATATACTGTAAACTTCTTCAATATCACACGATACCGTAGGACATGGACACGAACTCAAGGCAGGAGACCTCAGAGTGAAACCTACACCTCTGTGTGGGTCTCGACACCCTTTTATTGTTCTCCCGAACCTTTTGTGTCTCTCATGTCACAGCTTTTATTGTATATTATCAGGCTTATGAGGTGTAATTTAAGGGTTAAATCCAGTTGAGCACAATCAAGGTTCACAAATCCCCAGTGTGAATGAACTGAATTCACTCGTTAGATTAAAAGCGATAAAAATCGATGACCTACGAGCGAGAATCCCGAGCCAGAATACACCAGGAGAAGTAATGCTAGATGGGCTTAGGTGTTTTATTATGACTTTATTACTGCAGTACAACCAATTTCAGCAAATTCTCATAATCTTACATTGAGTCTGTGGAAGATTTTTATTTGCTAATAAATTGTAAGGGGAAAAAACATTCATCTGCCTTTACATCATTTTCTATAATTCCTATACCACAGCTCTCTCTATTAGAGAAAAGATCTTATTTTTATAGAAATGTATTAACATATGAATATTTCTGCTGCTTTTCATTCTCACTGTGCTATAAAGCTCCACAGGCTAGGTGCTAGCTAGCTCGATTGTTAGCTTCAGCCATTTGCTAGGCTCGCAGTTCTTTTTCTTTCACTTAATATCCTATTTTTCCAGCACATATAAAATATCTAAAACCTTGATGTTTTTTTAATCCTATTTGTTCCAATGTCACTGTAATCATGCCACTTGTTTATTAAACAAACTTAAAGCTAAGCATTGCTAGCTAGGCACTAGCTTTCCATATTGTTAACTTTCGCTAACTTGCTCACCTGAAGACTGTGTAAAACAGTTTTTGCCTGATATTTGAGAGAAATTATTGCGATTTCTGACACATCTCTCTCTTTTTTGTTTTGTTGAGCTGTATAAAAGACCCACTCTGGTTTGCATTTAGTCTCAGTCATTAGCTAGTCTTCTATAGCTATTTCATTTTCCTTGATAATTTTTCTTTGCAGATAATTTTTTTGCAGAAACATATGAATGATATGAATGCAGGAATATTCTTATTTCCATGGTTGCTATTGCTTTAATACTGATTATATAAAAGAAAAGCAGCTTGTAATGTCTGCTAGCTAGCTAGATAAATAATTAGCCTCAGGATTTATTCATGTTCAACGTTTGGGGTTTGAAATAAAACCCTTTTCTTTTTGCAGCTAGAATCTTCAACTTTTCACAAGAAGCCACGAGAATTTCATGTAGTTTAGTGTTTGGTAATTCGTTTTTATTTTGACAAAAAAAATGTAATAAACAGATTTTCTAAACACTATTTTATTTAAATATAGAAAGAAGCTTTTTGGTCAAATTTATGAGTGTTTTAAACATCTATGAAAACAGTTTATTTAAACCCGTAGGCATGAAATTATGTTTCCCGTTACAGGAAAGTCCTCAGGAAAGAGGAGTTCCCAAGTAACATGACAAAGTGTGGGTTATTGAAGAACTGTACATTGACTACAATAACCTCAGAAAAAGAAGGAAATAACTCGTTTTACACAGACCTTCCACGTTAAACGTCAAACATTAAATACCAGTAAGCAAATAAAAGTGTTTGCCAAATGCTCTGCTATAAGAAAAGTTAAATAATTACAATAGAACTGTACTTCCTGTTTTCCATGCTAATGAGCTAAAATCTGATCTGTGTAACTCCTTCAACTGTATTCAATTCATTTAAATTTGTATAGCACTTTTAACAGTAGACATTGTCTCAAAGCAAATTTACACAGATAAATTGGTGCAAAAAAGTATGTATAAGTTTATACGTTTGGAATGAGTGGTGACTGTGGTAAGAAAAAAACTCCCTGAGATTGGATGAGGAAGAAACCTCGAGAGGAACCCGATTTAACAGGAAACCCATCCTCATCTGGGTGGCACCACAGTGAATGAGGCAGGAGCGCCTAAATAAGTATTGATTTGACTGAAATTATATGTAATACGGTTCTACCTGACGCATTCACGTGACCCTACAGAAGAGTTTCATAAACATCATGTTCACAGAGACACCACATTTATGCAAATGATCTCCAGACAGACGGCCGATGTGTCAATATGTGCCGCTCAACCGGCTTTGCTTTCAAACCGTACAAGCGGGAGGTGACGCTGTCGGCTTGTAAACGATCACAGGGTTTGGTTTAGATGGAGAACAGTGAAGCTCAGAGAGCAGGTCGTTTCTGCATCAGCGTTTTACAGAGGACATCAGTGTGAAGTCAAAGGCGGCAAAAAATTATTGTCTTAAATAGAATAATCTGGCTTTTGTGTCTGGGTTGCTCTGGCCTGGCTGGTTTATCTACTCTGAAGTCAGAGGAGGGTGTGTGTGTGTGTGTGTGTGTGTGTGTGTGTGTGTGTGTGTGTGTGTGTGTGTGTGTGTTTTATGGGCGTGCATTTATGACGTGAACCCAGGGGGTTGTCTTAGCTACAAGCTCAGGTGTGTTTGTGCAACTCCACATTGCTGCCTCTGTGGGCGTGTGTGTGTGTGTGTGTGTGTGTGTGTGTGTGTGTGTGTGTGTGTGTGTGTGTGTGTGTGTGTGTGTGTGAAAGAATAAAATAAGACCTCCCAGCAGAGAGAAAAGTCAATATAAAAAGGAATAAGCGAGATTTATTGAGCTGATGCAAGGCTCCGAAGAAGGCTGTGTTGTTTTTTTCATTTCCAGGAAGTTGGTAGATCTTCACTAGCCTGGACTTGTGCTAGTAAGGTAATCTTCTCGTTTTTTTTAATGTTTGTCTATAGAAACTGCTCGCTAAGAACAGAAATGTTTTGACACATGTCGTGCAGCTTGTGTATTTTGAAGATCATTGATAATTTTTCTTTCTGGCTCCATTCACAATTTATTTGGGATTGTTTGTGTAGAATAAGTCTGATTTCACAACACTGTTAATCTGCATGGGAACCAAATAAAGATTCATATTACAACGTTATGACTTTAGCCACACTGCACTTTTTACATTGCTGTGATGGGAATATATTATGGGATGTTCATTCTTTTTTATTGAAAACACACTGACAGTTAATGGGAAAACATTTAACATACACCAATTATTGTAATTTTGTTTTAATTGTCAACAAATCCAACAAAAACACTGTCCTGAAACGTTTACTTTCAGAGACGTATCATCATATTTTATTCTTTTATTTATTCATGTTTACTGTTTAATTTAGTTCGCTTCAATTTAGGTGCTTTCTTTTTAAGGAGCTTCTTATTTCCTCTGGAGGAAGTTTTTAAGTGACTTAAAAAGGTTACACACAATGATCAAAGAGCTCATAAAGAACACCTGGAGAACCAAAGTACAGAGTTCACAGTACAGAGTCTGAAATGCCTGACAGGCTTTAGGTACTGAAAGAAAAACAGCGAGCAGTAATTTGGCGTTTGCAGCGGTACTCGGTCCATACATGCACTCTGGAAAAAAATAAAAACTTGCCTCAGATGTTCCTTAGGGGTTCATCCAAAACAAGGCAGGGAAAATTGTTCTACATGGACTTTTTCCAATAGACAAAAATGCACTATTTTGTAAAAAAATAAAAAATGCTGTTTTTAGGAGTTAAAGGTCTTACAATGGCGGGCCGTGCATTTGGTACCTCAATACTGTACAAACATGCAATATAACAATGCGTGGCATAACGGAGAGGGAGGTATTTCACATATGGAGGGTGAAAACCATTTTACTAAAGCAAGCTCCGAACCTCTACACTACAACCGTAACTGTGTACCTTCATAATCTAGAGCAGTTTAGGATCAATATTTGTTTACTAACATGACAAAAACATAAAAATGTAAATAAAATACAACCTACTCATCAGAGATGCAGACGCATAATGTGCAGCGCCCCTCAGAGGCTGTAATCCAGTGGTACCGCTTGTATTCACTGGTCTGGAAGTGGAGAACAAACCCTTTCTGAGACCCTAGCTGAGACACTCTAGCTAGCTTCGGGGTTGGTGACCTTTTGTATGTCAATTTCAATTTTTCTTCCTCCGTAGGCATAAAAAAGTCTAACTCAGATGTATTAACATGTGCAGAGCTTCACACGTGTTTTACCAGTCGAACTCGGCTGTAACAGTTTCCCTCTGACCAACCAATCAGAGGACTGAAAAATACTGACGCTATTCTGGGCCAGATAGCTGCCCTGTGAGGAGAATATAAAATCTGATTGGTTAAAGAAACAGAGCCGTTTCTTAAGGAGACTGTAGTAAAAAGTCCAGCAGTACTGACTCTGAAAGCTCTGAGCAGATTAGATTGACATAGCAGCACATAGAGGCTGAAATCTGATTGGACAAAAAATCTAACATCCTCATACACGTACTGGAAGCAGTGCAGCCGAGAGAAACGCTACCAAATGAAGAGAATAAATTAAATACAATTTCATGGAACAAATATAAGAATTTATGTTGTAAATGTAGGTCAGTGCTTCTGATAGTGTTTAGGCCAGCAGAGAAGACTTTACTGGCCCTGACCACCCACCACTGGGGTCTTTATAGCTGGTTTTAATAGGAACCTTTATTAATGTACTGGGGATACTCGGGGTGTGTAAAGGCTTGTTTGATAATTAAGGCAAGTTAGCTTGTGAAAAAAGGGTTATACTGGGTACTTGTGTAAAAGGGTTTTTCAGGGGTTGGTTGGATTCTGAAGGGGTTCCAATACTGTTGCTTCCAATAAAGGGTTCTACTCCACTGTGAGAAACATGGTTCTTCAAAGGGTTAGTTGGATTATTAAGTGGCTTTGTAGCTGGTTCTGCTTGACAACAGTAGAGTTTTAATAGAGTACTGAACATCTAGAAAAAAATTTATGTTCTTTTTGGTTGGATAATTGTTTCAGTACTGTATCTTTTAAAAAAGGTTCTGCTTATTTCTTTCCAATAGACAAAAATACACTGCTCTGAAGATAAGGGCTATTTAAAGGTTGGTTATATGCAAAAAATATTACAGGGTTTTGTAGCTGGTATAATTTTTTCTTTCTTATTTATTGGTAAAGAAAATTAGCATCTAGAAAGGTTCTTCTTGGAACCTTTAACATTTTGCTTCAAGAGAGTGAAGCCAAATGTTAAAGGTTCCAAGAAGAACCTTTCTAGATGCTATGCAACCCAAAATTGCACCTAATGTCTGTAATATATTTCAGTATTTTGTATAGTGCTGTATTATTGTTCATGTGTTGTATATGTGTATAACATTGTACTGAAAACCTTTTCATTGCTTGTACATGTGTGTGTGTGTGTGTGTGTGTGTGTGTGTGTGTGTGTGTGTGTGTGTGTGTGTGTGTGTGTGTGTGTGTGATGTCATGTCTTGAGTCTCATGAATAGTTCATAGTGGAAAATCCTGTCTAGAGCCCGAAGCAATTCAATATAACTATCGAATAATACATGACCACGTTTCTATAGTTCTCCTCTTTTCTTTTTTTCCCTTGTTCTCCGCAGGCAAAATGCAAAACAGTTCACATAGCACATTTACATTTCCTTCCATAACATGACACCCATTCTAAGAGGCTTCATGAAAAATGCTGTACAGCTTTCCATTGTTCCTACTCGCCTGTGAGTAAAAGAAGGAATTGTTTGAATAAAAGCGTTGCATAGTCGCTTTGTGACGCGCTTTAGGTTGTAGAGTTTTGTGACATTGGTGGCTATAAACGGCAGTTGTTGTGAAAGCAAAAGAAATTGCCTATAGAACTCGAATGAACCGGATTGTGTGTGTGTGTGTGTGTGTGTGTGTGTGTGTGTGTGTGTGTGTGTGTGTGTGTGTGTGTGTGTGTGTGTGTTTGTGTGTGTGTGTGTGTGTGCAGTTAGTAGACATTCTATGGTCGAAGTACAAAAAAATTATCTCAGACATCAAAGAAATCTCAAAGAAAAAAATTATTTACTGTAAGAAACAAAAAACAGTCTGTAATGTGATAATGCGATAAAGTAAAATTACTTTGAAGAATGACACCTTGAACAAAATCCATTCACTCACCTGCATGAAAACACACACCAGGAGATGTGAAGTTTACCTCAACCTCGACCTTCTGACACTGGAGACTCCTTCCATATAATAAACATTAAACAAACGAGCGAACCACATCACTTTAATAAACCTGTGACATGCAGCTGCATTACTGGTAAATCTACTGCTATAGAAAATTAATTAACACTATTTGACCAATCAGGATCCAGCATTTGTTTTTAGCAAGCGGAATTTGAATGTAAAATAAAAGCGTAGACGTGAATGTGCGTCTGTTCGTAACGTAAAGGAAAAATCACCCTGTTAGTGCAAATGTAATATCGTATTTTAAATTAGTATTGACTCCGCCCACTATTGATTAATTATTAAAGCAAACACACAAACTTGGATGCAATTTGCGCTCGTTTAAAAGACACAACCGTTTGGATTCTGTTAATCAATTAGCTTAAAAATGTTCACATTTTCACACACACACACACACACACACACACACACACACACACACACACACACACACACACACACACACATACAGTTATCTCAAAATTATATTTTAATCCTGAATTATGACTTTGTGGATTTGTGTTAATTTAACAATTTTTTTATGTGGATTTTTTTTTTTGTAATGAATGTTTGTCAGGTCGACGCCTCCTCCATGAAAACCACTTGGTACTGTCCACTCAACCTGGTGAGTCCTCATTACTCCTTATTACAATCTTTTTTCTTTTCTTTAATAACTATATGAACTAACAGAAAGAAATATATATTCTATATCTTCATATCTCTCAATGCACTAAATATCTCTTCTCACCTACATCAGTACCTGACTTTATTAACACCCTTGTGGATAAATGAATCTCTAGAAATCTCCACAAAATCTAATGGAACATCTTCCCAGACGAGTGGAGCTCATTTTTATAGCAAATGGGGACTAAATGTGGCACATGGCAATCTTAAGACCAGGGGTGCACCAGTGTCAGCTAGTGATTTAGCTAGCAAGCTTAGCTAACTAGCTTTTAGCAAGAAGTTATTGGGATAGAGATATCATATATTAGATCAGATTTTAATGTTACCTTGGAGAAGTTTTGGAACTGACTGCAGTTCACATTAGTCTGGAATGATTGTTAGTATTGTTGTGTATTCATTATTGTCTCTGTTTCAGTCCACCGTTTCTGAGAAGGAGGAGGATGGCATCATCTACACAGTGATCGTGAAGCCACAACACCCCAATACTCAGGTAAAACAATTATCATACACCAGCATATATCCGACTGAAGCTGCAATCACAGGTTCACTTCAAGCACATGGTTTTTTCCTGAGATCTGCTGCAAATACGGCAGCAACCGAATGCACGTATACAATCTATTCATGTACGCAGCTCACGGACCAGCCTTCGCTCCTCACGTGCATCAGTGAGCCTCGTCCCCCACAACCCTGTCGCTGGTTCACCACTGTTCCTTCCTTGGAGCACTTTTGATAGACACTGACCACTGCAGACCAGGAACATACCACAAGTTTTGGAGACTCTCTGACCCAGACGTCTAGACGTCACAATTTGTCAAAATCTCTCAAATCCTTACGCTTGCACATTTTTCCTGCCTCCAACATTAACTTTGAGGACAAAATGTTTACTTGCTGCCTGATAAATAAATCCACACATTAACAGGTGCCATGATGAAGATCATCAGTGTTCTTCACTTCACCTGTTAGTGCTCATCAAGTAATGATCGGTGTAAAACACACTGGTCAAATCAGCGCTTTTCTTCATGTTGTATTTTGGTCACACGTCTTCATGCTGCATTCACACTACACTACACGCTCAGTACGAAGTTCCGTCCAAAGTTTGGTGACCTGCGAATTCGGATCAGGTGAAGATCATGTGAGCGTAAATATAAATATATGACCGTCATTGTAATAAATCTGCCTGTTTTGCGTCGTCGCTTTGTACTTGAATACATTGTAAATTCAAACATTGTCATATCCGGTTGCCGTCGTATTCGCAGCAGGTTTTGGAAGAAAAAAGTTATTATTTTGCTAAGTAATGCTAAAACTTCACACGTCTCACGTTTTCTACGACGTGAAAGAAACGTGTTTGGCTTCGATCATTAATTATTAATTCTTCACTTCGCCATTGAGATCAATCTTTTTTTTTTATACTCATGTTTTCTGCATGAACGTGAGCGGCACTGAACTTACACGCTGTGTACACACACACACACACACACACACACACAAACACACACACACACACACACACACACACACACACACTGTTTCATTCCAGGCATCATGTCAGCGTTCGCAGTGTTTAAAAGCCGGGACAGAAGAGAAGCTGGTCCTTCACCTCCTCCACTCCTTCTCCATGGAGGACACATCCTTCATCTCCATCTTCCTCTCCACCTATCGCTCCTTCACCACCACCGAGAGGGTGCTGGACATCTTGATGGACAGGTAAAAGACCAGATTCGGAGGAAGAGATCTATAGAATGTGTCATTTATATAAGCATGGAAGTTGATTTATTTATTTTTTTTTTTTTATGCAGGTTGGCGAATCCTCCAGGAGACAGCGGCAGTCCCACTCGTCACGCCTTCGACAAGTGAGCGCTTTTACCAACTATGAACTTTATTTGCACAATTTCTCATTATTATACCAATCCGAATCAGAAACAGAAAATGTGTGTGTGTGTGTGTGTGTGTGTGTGTGTGTGTGTGTGTGTGTGTGTGTGTGTGTGTGTGTGTGTGTGTGTTGTGTTCAGGGCAGTGTGCACTGTGTACAGCACATGGTTAAGCGAATACCCAGAGGACTTCCGCTCGCTGGCCGACCCTTCACGCCTGCTCCGCCTCGCGTCCCTGATGCCAGACCAGACAGGGTCAGAGGTTAAAAGTCGGCTGCTAAACATCGCAGAGGAGCTCAGGGGCAAATCCCTGATTTCTAACTCAACTTCAGGTTAAGACACACACACACACTCACACACACACAGGTATAATGTTTATTTTGGACTGGTTTTGTGATCCGTGAGGGTAAACCTTTCCGCTGTGTTTCAGATGCTGCAAACACTTTTCTCCAAACATCATCTCCCGACCCTTCGCAATTTGATGCCACCAACATCCTGGCTTTTCCCTCCAGCATCATAGCTGAGCAGCTGACCAAGATCGAGACGGTGAGACCCTCGGTTTATCGACTGGTGTATCCTCCTTCACTTTCTTAATGACTTTTATCTTCTTAATTCTATTATTATTATTATTATTAGTAGTAGTAGTAGTGAAAGTAGTAGTGATAGTATTATTGTTATTAGTAGTAGTAGTAGTGGTAATAGTAGTGATAATAGTAGTAGTGGCACTATAGTATTATCTCATTATCTCATAATGGAGTAATGCTGAAGGTTCTGGTTTCTTCATGATCGCCTGTGCAGTAATTACTGTAAGTAAGATGAGGGCAGTTTATTACCGGTGTGTTTACAGTATTAATGTGATCCTGTAGGAGCTCTTTCTGAAGCTGGTGCCATATCACTGTCTGGGCTCACTGTGGTCTCAGAGAGATAAGAAGGGCCACGAGGGCATGTGCTGGTCAGTCAGAGCCACGGTGCGTCAGTTTAACCGCCTTGCCAACGCCGTTACAGCCTCGTGCCTGTGGCAGACGGAGCTGAAGACCCAGCAGAGGACACGCCTTCTGGAGAAATGGATCAGCGTAGCCGAGGTTCCAGCACTTTATGAGTGTAAAAGTATAGATTTAACCCACTAATGTGTGTGTGTGTGTGTGTGTGTGTGTGTGTGTGTGTGTTGTGACCATACTGGCGTGATACCAGGGGTGAAAAGAATCAGGAAATTCCAACCAAAAAAAACTGCATTAGTTCTAGGTACAGCTTTGAAAATTTTCCATCATGGAGAAATCAGCTTTTTTTTTTTTTGGTGTCTCCTGAGCAGGCTTGCAGAATCAGGAAGAACTTCTCCTCGCTGTACGCCATTGTGTCAGCGCTGCAGAGTAACCCCATCCACAGACTGAGAAAGACGTGGCAGGAGACAGACCGGTGAGTGTCTCATCCCTCATCTCCTCACACAGGAGAGTAAAAAAATTAATTCTAATAATCCCTCAGGAGATGCACCAGGGCTCCACACGACACTTTTATACCAGAATTATTGGCACCCTTTGTAGAAGAACAGTACATTTTACTCTTAGTTAGATCAATCTCAACCTGAAAATATGAGAAAAATCCCACCTTTAATTGGAGTGCATTTATTTAAAAAAGATTAGTTTATAAATAAATAAATAGAAATAGAAATGTCACGCTAGAGATTTCCGTGAAGAAAATATATTACTTTCCGTTTGAAATGTTAATATATTAATTAATTATAAATGAATTAATTACTCAAATAATCTAAATAAAACATGCCAGGGTTGATCAATATATCTTTTCCATTATTTTCTGCTGATATGTAATGAATATAAACTCTCAGTATTTTATTACTGAGTTTAATATTTATAAATAATAATAATAATAATAATAATAAAAGAAGGCTTTTGAATTGAGATAATTCCTATCAGATCCTGAGTAATGAGCTTTAACATTAATAAAACATATTAAACACTGTATGGACAAAAGTATTGGGACACCTGAATTTTCCAGCCATCTGTGTTTTTTTTCCAAACTGTTACCACAAAGTTGATGGCACACATTTCTATAGGATGAGTTTCAATAAATGCTGGAGCATGAAATTTTCCCTTCACTTGAACTAGGAGACCCAAACCTGTTCCAGCATGACACTGTCCCTGTGCACAAAACCAGCTCCATGAAGTTCTGCTTTCCATGGGTTGAAGAGAAAGATCTCCTTCTATAGAGCTCCAACTCAATTGAACCCCTTTGAGATGAATGAACTGCTGACTGAACCCCAGGAACCTTCTCACCTTCTCACCTACATCACTACCTCACTGTACTAACAACCTTGTGGATGAATGATTTTCCACGAATCTCCACAAAACTCTAGTGGAACATCATTCCAGAAGAATGGAGGACGAAATAACGAATGGGATGTTTAAATATAGCACATATAGAGCTTATGATCAGGTGTCCACAAACATCTGCCCATATTGTGTAGATGCATACATGCTAGTTATTGTAAAGAGGGAGACTAAAAGCTGTGTTTGTTTGTGTGTGTGTGTGTGTGTGTGTGTGTGTGTGTGTGTGTGTGTGTGTGTGTGTGTGTGTGTATGTGTGTGTGTGTGTGTGATGACACTGGCAGGGAGGCGATAAAGCGTTACGAGGAACTGGCCTCCATCTTCTCAGAAAAAGACAACTACTCACAGAGCCGAGAGCTTCTCAAAGAAGTAAGTCTTGTACACAGACACAAACGCTCGCATTCACGACTTGCGCAGATCTCGCAGACGTCCGGCGCGTACGAGGTGACACACAGACGCGCTGATGAATAACCCGGGGATCGGATGAAGGCGGTGTTTTGTCTTTTCGTGTGAATCACACAGCTGATGTGGGACAATGCTTTGAAATGCTGACGTGTGTGAAGAAGGCGGTTTTAAAAGCACCCTGATGTGTCAGGAGCTTTAGTTCTTCCGATGCTGACTGTGCATCCCGTTTCTGCATACCGGTTCAGTTTCTGTATCGATTCGTTAAATGACAACGTGACAAAGCAGAACTCTGGTTTCACTTCCCTCTGTGGACTTCTTCAATTGTTCAAGCAGAACCCCTGCAGAGAATCCGTGACCCCACCCCAGTCTGGATGATCTTTTTCCCTCACAGTGGAGTGTTTTATTCCTATTATACTGCAGCAATGTGACAATCATTACACATTATTGTTTTGTGTCAGTAGAGCGTCGTCATACTTTTATAAACACTTACAGTTACTTTGAATGCTGTGGAACTGGAAATGATGTAATAGCACCAGCTTCCCTTTACCACCCTCTCTCTCTCTCTCTCTCTCTCTCTCTCTCTCTCTTTCTCTATCAGTTTGTCATGTTATCTAGAAACTACAAAAAGCGTCAATTTGATTAGTCCTGTAGAAAGTTACGCTTTACCTCTGACACAGGGAACTCCTTTCATACATGTTTAACATTTATCCTTACAATAATCTCATTCATACAACTAAACAGGGTTTAGGGCCTTCCTTAGGGGCCCAGGAGTGGCAGCTTGATATGACTGGTATTTGAACTCATGACCTTCGGATCTAAAGTACAATCTCTTAACCACTAAGCTCTCCATTTAAACATTGACATATTTTTAATCTGTTGATTTATTAATATGTATATATTCATGGACCTTCTGACCAATCAGGGTAGAGAGTTAAATCAGCTATGCACCTTACCATACATGTCCCCTTGTTTAATACACTTTTGTGTTGCTCAGG
The DNA here is from genome assembly GCA_039877035.1 of Silurus lanzhouensis. Lineage (NCBI taxonomy): Eukaryota > Metazoa > Chordata > Actinopteri > Siluriformes > Siluridae > Silurus > Silurus lanzhouensis. The sequence goes on along the minus strand of JBCEWE010000519.1, from coordinate 541,261 downwards.
AAGGCACTTCCAAATCCAACGTAGACACTAAAGTCAACAACAGAAGACATATGGTGAGTGATCATCTCAGGGAATGGGAAATTCTCGTCCCTCCAAGTTCACGTAATAACGTGTGGGTTTTTTTTTCTGTGTGTCTGCAGTCCAGTGCTCAGGGCACCGTGCCGTACCTGGGCATTTTCCTGACTGACCTCACCATGCTGGACGCCGCTGTCAAGGACAGACTGGAGGTGAGATCCACACCACAAACACCGTCACGCCGTCACGAAAACGCTTATGAATATAAAAGACTTCTTTTTTTGCTTTTAGAACGGCTACATCAACTTCGACAAACGGCGCCGGGTGAGTTTTTGTTTCTTTTTATTATTTCCGTTCTTTTTTTTTCTTGGCGAACGAAAAATGTTTGGAAACGTTTTTTTCTCCTTTTTCTCATCCCTGAAGGAGTTTGAGGTTCTCGCCAAAATCCGTCTCCTCCAGTCGTCCTGCAGAAACAGCAACTTCCGGACGGACGAGTCGTTTGTGCACTGGTATCACAGCGTCCCCATGCTGAACGAGGAGGAAAGGTGAGTGCTAAACGCTTCTTCAAATCAAAAATGTAAACCAATGCAAAGGAAACCGTGAGTGCACACTTTTGTTTCTTCAAGACATGTGGGCGGAGCTAAAAGCAGTGCAGGTCGTTGATTGTTTAAACACTTGTCTATGGCTGGAGCATTTTTTCTTTTAAATACGCTATATTACCAAAAGTTTGTGGACACCTGGTCATAAGTACGGTATGTGCTTTTAAAGCATCGCATTCCACATTTAGTCCAAATTTTCTCTTATAATTCCTTCCACTCTCCTGGAAAGAAGCTTCATTAGATTTTGGAGTTTGCTTGTGGTTCATCAGCCAGTGTTAGTCAAGTCAGGTACTGATGTAGGTGAGAAGGTGAGGAGACCTGGGGTGCAGTCAGCGTTCACATTCATCCCTAAAGGTGTTCGGTAGTTTTGAGATCAGAGCTCTATAGCAGGAGATCTTCCACTCCAAACCATGTAAACCAGATCTTTATGGAGGTGGCTTTGTGCACAGGGGCATCGCCATGCTGGAACAGATTTGGGTTTCCAAGATCAAGTGAACGCAAAATGTTATTATTAAAAATACCTGTACTGTGTTGTGTACAGGGTCTGGGAGTCAGACACACTAATAATGCCATGTGTACTGTTTTTATGCAGCTACAGACTGTCCAATCAGATCGAGCCTCAGTTTGACCCGAGTCCAGGACGTCTTTCACATCCTACCGTGGTTATCACGGAGTGTCCTGAGTAAGCATCACACACATACACACACACACACACACACACACACACTTTATAATTCATCTACACACTTTTCCCCCCTCTTACCCACTCAGGAATAAAAGCGCTGAGCCTGATCGTAACCATTATTATGTAAGAAACCTCATTTTGTGAGATGTGTGCAAGTACAGTATTGCGGTAATTGTGCGATTTCAGTGACACTGAAGAGGTGCATTCGTCTGCGTTATTTGACAGCGTTTGAGGAAGGATCGCACAGGAAGGGTGGAGAACTCGTAATGTGTGTGACTCATAATGCTGTACCTTTCACTCGGTGTACTGAACTACAGGAAATTAATGGAGCCCGGATTTGTGAGATATTATTTCCACCTCCAAAAAACATATTTAACTCAGCATCCTGTGAGTGTGTTGCATAGACAGCAGTGACAGGGTTGCCATGTGCGCCGTTTTTCACTACTGATTTGGATGTTGTTTACACATCCAGTGCATAATTTTAAATTTAGTTTTATACGTGTTATAGTTTGTTTATTGTGAAAGACGCATCCGGGGAAAGAACAGTTTTTTTTAACTTTGCTTGTTTTTCTTTTTTTTTTTGTTATGCTCATCTGGCAACCCAGCTCACATATATCTGGAGCTCTAACAAAAGATTTCACACAATAAACACGACTTTTGGGACATTTGTCTTATAGAATAGTGATCAATATGCAGTAATATACTGTAATTTGCTAATAATTAAACAAACTACAGTAAATAATTTAGCAGTGACAGTACCATATTGAATAAACTATACAGTATATATACGTATGTGAAGTGGGTGTGTGGACAAGTGCAGGTGTTTCTGTGTTTGTTTGTTGGGGCTCCATGGTCTTTCTGCTATTAGAGCAACATGTCTTGGAAGTCCATGCGTCTTCTGTTTGTTCAGGGTAAATCCTGTAGAAAACACGACAAAACTCCCCCTGATTGCACTACGTTACAAATTGGATTGTTCTGTTTTCTCTTTTTCTCTTTCTCCATCAGCGCTCTTTCTGCTGTGACTGGTTCAGGCATGGATGCTGATGGAATATTTGAATTCCATTCGCCTGTCAATCATCTGCTCTCCAGGCTTGCCAAGGTAGAATGTTATTTACACTCATCTATTTTCGTCTCATCTCCTCCTAGCACTTTTTTCAATATATTTTTTTTTTTTATATAAAAGAGATTTCTGATTCTTTTTGCCCTTTTTTGTCAGTTTTTTCTCTTTTCTATCTGATTTTCCCTCACCTCACCTCACCTCACCTCACCTCACACCATAAATGCCTGTATACGATGACAGGAAATATAATTATTGTTCCGCTTATTTGCACCATATTTTTTTATATTTTTCAGCACATGAAATCTCCTTCTGTTTCCTGTCTGGATGTCGAGTCGTCCCCTCCACCCAACGATCCCACCCCCGCCGTCATGACAATACCCAGCAGTAACACCTCGAAAACCCACCGGCGTTCCGTATCGTGCGGCAACACTCCGTCCAATCACGCACCGGGGGCGGGGCCAGATATGCGAATCGTCAAGATACGGATGGATTTACAGGACGGGAATTTATACCGAAGCATTCTGGTACTGAATGTAGCCAATCAGCACAGACTTGGCGTGGACGTTAACATACAGGGCTGATATATCTAACAAAAAAAACACACTTATAGCTACAGGTGTAACATAAACTGATTTTTGCTGTAGTGGTACCACAGGGTTCTGTATGGGGACCGATGTTATTTTCTTTTTTTATTTATTGACATTAGATCAAAAATACGCTTGGTGCCAGCTTCTAGTATATTTTTATTGGAGCATATGAGGCTAATATAAATACTAAATAGGAGATACTGTACATCGAGCCACCATTTTAGCATAAGGCAAACACGGCTTTTTTTGTTTTTAGAGAACTTTCTGTAAATTTTATCTATATTAGACCCGTAATGTAGCTTCAAACGTCAGACATCAAACACCACAAATCTTGGAGTCTGGATTGTACCACATTGTCAATCTTTTCTTTTTCTCCACAGGTTACTAGCAATGACAAAAGTCCCTCAGTGATCAGCTCAGCGTTAGAGAAACACAACCAAGATCCCCGAGAGTCCTCCAAATATGAGCTCATCCAACTGCTTCCTGAAGGAAAAGGTAACACCAACAGTTACTCCTCCCTTTGGATGTTCTTAAACTGTTGGTTGTTAGTAAAGTCAGGTCCTGATGTAGGTGAGGTGAGGACGCCTGGGGTGCATTCAGCATTTACATTCGTGTTCAATACGGCTGGAGCTCTCCTGCAGGAGATCTTCCAATCCAAACCCATGTAGAGCATATATTCAAGGAGCTGGTTTTGTACATGATGGAACAGATCTTGGGTCTCCTAGTTCAAGTGGAGGCAAAATTTCATGCTACTGCATCCAAATTATACACAAGTATGTGAGACCAAACCTGTGAAGAACAACAGCTGGAAAAGTCAGGCGTCCTTATACTTTACTAAAGACAAAATTCCATCATGCAAGTCTTTATACCTGATCTAACGAAGGGCAATTATATAAGGTTTGGGTTCTAAACAGTGATTTTTGTATAAGTGGTAGACTAAAGTGGGAAAATATTGAATATAATTGAGAGGATATGAAATAATGAACAAATAAAGGTTAAGTGTGGACATCTAAACTATTTTCACATTTTTCATGTCCAGAAAATGATTTCTGATTTATTTTTTAATGTATATTTTATTATTTGTAATACCCTGCAAGCACTTTCACAGCTATCAGTTCACTGTAATAATAAAGAAACTGTGGTGTGCGGGTACAGAAACTTTCGCACCGCTTGTTAATTCAGTATGAATCCTTTTTTTCTTCTTCCCGACGGACAGAGCTTACAATACCCGCCACCGGAAACGTGTTTTACGCCATGAGCTCAGCCAGCGTGGACTTCCTGTTGAGGAGACGAGGAGGAAACACGCCGCTGGGATCGCCGTCGCTGAACAATGAGACCAGCTCGACTTTTCCACGAATCAAGGCCAAGGGGCGGAGGCTGGTCCGAACACTCTTTTAATCTGTTTTCAGTTCAGCGAAGACACAAACATGTGGTGTAACACTTCTAGTAAAGTCCCAAAGTTTGCACATACGGGAGAAATGATTACAGGGATACTCCTGTGTTTCTTTTCTCTTTTATCTCATATCCACAATCCTCTACAAGGTCTTTGTGTGATTACCGCTGACAAGAATTTCAACTAAGATCCCTGAGTCGAGGAAAAAAATCTAAGGGCAGACGTTTAACTTGAGCAGGATACACCAGAATATAAATACACCAGAATATTCTTATTATTGCTGTTTCTTTTTATTTCAATATTTAGCTGAATATTTGATTTAGCTATGCCATATACAGAGAAATCATGCGTCACAGTAGATTCTAGACGTTTGTCCTACTTTATTATAACGCACAAGTCGCATGGCTCCGATGGCGTATGGATAGCGCAACTTTTTATAAGAAGGTGTAAAAGTAACCAGAACTACTTCCTGTAGTGCCTTTCTGATCCTCACGACTCTTCTTTATACCAGCTGTATTGATGAGAAGATCAGATCATTTTTGGGACTTTTTGGGTTCATCAAAATCAACAAATATTTATTTTAGTCATTGAGTTAATTTTGTTCTTTTGATCAGAACTTACATTTTCAATAAGCAGATCCACCGACACGTCTACATACACCAACATTAACTATAGTTCTAAAGGACAAATTATGATAAACAGAATGAGACGCTTCACCTCTCATGTCTTCTGGATTATTTGTTTTTTTGTCACGTGACTCCCAACAATAATGTCAAGATTCGGACCAAAATAAACTGATCTACAAGGTGGTTTTAGAAAGTTTTGAGACTAGTTTTGAAACACGCCAACAGATGGCAGCACAAGGCTGCACGCACAGTCACAGGGAGCACCGGCTCTCATAAGTCAATGTGCCCAAAAGACATCGTCCTGTGTACATCGGGAGCAGTGCAATTGGTGCGTTTCTGATCACGTCTGCTGTTCTGACGCACGTGTTAAACACCTGCCCTTATTTTACATTACATACAAGTGCAATTTTTACAAATTATTGTACAGTGAAAAACTTGTGACAAATTTTAAGGTCATGGTGATCACAGTTCCACTGGACACGTAGTGTGTAGAAATGAGGTCAAACCCTTTTTAGTATGGCTTTAATACTCTTCACAATATGGAGCGTGAGGCTGAAAAAAATCGGCTAAATGCTGCACTCGTTTCTGCGTTTCAGAAGTTCAACTAAGACAGCGGCGAGAACGACAACCACGCCGATGCCTTCACTGCCGGTGTTTTGCGGCTTTCTACCTCGAACGGAGCGATACCTTTATTAGCATCAGATAAACACTGCAATGATAAACAACTACGAAACCATGACTGCAACTCTGTGTACCAAAACCACGTGTAGCACTAAAGGGTACTAATGCACGTTGACGTCATACAGTGAATTTACTTTACACAAGAAAAATGAAACACACACTGCCATTTTGTGAACCAAGTATGCAAACGTGAGGGTCTGATGAAATCTCACAGTGATGCTCATTTTATCCACATCGTGTCTGATTAGCGAAGGCAACAAGCTCACTAAGAAACGCAACACTAAAGTCAATAAATCTGAACTGTGTAATAAATATGTTCTAAAAGTAAACGTGTACATGTGTAAATGTGGCTTCATGTCAGAGCTGGCTGGCGTTCTGATGAACCCTGGAATGCTGAGGTGCGTCTGCTCTGGACGCTCTTGAAGTTTGGTCTGAACTGAAGCACCGGAGCTTTCGGCTCAGCGCAGGACAGAGGAATCGGCTCTGACCATTTTGTTTGTTTTTTGTGGCGAAGTGCCTCGTTATCAGGTGCTTCTCCTCTCTCTCGCCTTCTGCCGTGTTGCTCAGGATAAGCTAACGTTTGTACATTCAACTCTGAATAGATAACCGGGATTATGCAAAATGTATACCAACATATTCTTGTATGCAATAAATTCTCATTTTGATACAATCCGCATTCTCTATTTGAGCATGTTCTTTCCTTTAAGTTTGTGTGTTCATATCCTGGTCACTGTGAATTGAGGATTGTGATTGGCTAGAAGGAGTTCAGGTGATTTCAGAGCAGCCGAAATTTCCTCCTGTGGACTGAAGCTCAAAGGTCTCCGTTTTGACACAGTCGCAGAAGATCCTCGACACACTTCGGAGAGAAGACTTCAGAAGGACACATTGCAGAAGATCACTGACAGCAACGTATTACTGTGCAAGGGGACTATTTTAAAAGGTGATCGAAACAAAGTTTCTTGCAAACAGATCGAGTCTCCATACTTTTTTCGATACCACATCACAGTTTGCGACAGTTTGTCAGGTACGTTCTAAATGAATGTGCAGCTTATAAACACCTGTAACCAAAATAACATCCAATTCCAGTTCCATCCAGAGCGAGACAGCGATTGTACACATTTCCTAATGACCTCACTGAGCCCAAAGGAGTTGTGCATGGAGTGTAATTTATATTGTAAATAGTGATTTTAATAAACAAGGCACAAAATGTATTTGGAGACAAACTGGAGAAGAAAACGTTCAAATGAGAAATAGAACGAGAAACAGCACCAGGGGTTACAGAAACTCCAACAGCTTGATTAATAGCAGAGATGCAGCACATTTGCATGACAAGTAGTTCTTCTTTTGATATAAAGAACCAGACTGGCATCTTTAAAGCTTTATATTTTTATTAATATTGCAAATTTAACCTCCTCAACATAATATCGATTTGAAGCAGAAAAAACTAAAAAAGACGTACGAAACCTTATCAAAACTTCAAGTAGAAAAAAAAGGAATATTTGAAACGCACCAGCTCGCTGAGGAATGACCGTCACAAAGCTAAAGTGTCTACACTGATCAGAAAAGTGCAAATATGATTCGCATTATAACATAAAAAAATGTCAAAAAAAAAAAATACAAAAAAAAAAATGTGTATAAAACTCCTGGTCCCTGAACTCTATTACACATTATATTAACGACACAATATTAACTAATAATAATTCAATATCTATGAAACACCTACAAAACATTTTTCTGTACAGCATTTATCATCACGCTTTTTTCCTGACGTCGTTATAATCAAGGTAACCACTTATTATTATAATTTGTAACATTATTATAAAATATCACTCGGAATGCTAAAATGATTTTTTTTTTTTTAAGGTGCTCAAACTTTTGCACTCCACCGCATGTGGAGGGTTACATGGGGGCGCTCTCGCACTCGTCCACCTCGCCCGTGCACGAGTCACACTGCAGCGCTGCAGCCCGGTACGCCTTCCACACCGCCACGTCCTGCTGACACACGGTCCCGCCCCCTCGCTTCTCCTCCGCCTCGTTCCTGTTAATGTCCCCTACGCACACCCAGGCCCCGCCCCTCGCCCCGCCTCCACCCAAGCTCGCCGCCCATTTCGAGTGATCCTCCGTGGTTTTGTAGGTGACCAGGCCCCCTGGAGAAAGCAGGTGAACGTTCAGAACCTTCCAGCTGGGGGAGCAGTCGGACGGGAGGATGCCCGTGGAGCGACGCCAGAACTGAACCAGAAGGTCCGTCTCCAGCGTGGGAGCCACCCAGGAGTGGTACAGGTCTGAAACCGATCAAAACAACATTGATATCTGATTAGGAACCAAACAAGGAACCTTTTCTGAAGAACTTCAGGAACCAGGGATTCCCATATATTTTCCTATATTTTAACAGCTAGAACCAAATCAGGAACCTAAAATTTACTCAGGATCCTAAGAATCTTTTGCGGCAATACAGAACCTGTTAACGAATCCAGAAAACTTTTAAAGTACTCTAGAATCTTTAAGAACTTGAGAACCTTTATAGTAAATCTGGATCCTTTTCAGGAACCCAGGAGCCCAGGAACCTATTCCGGCCAACTAGAAAGAATTTCTGAGGTCAGGAACCTTTTCAGAAACTCCAAAACTCTTTTCAGGGAAACTAGAAAGAAACCAGAACACCAGAAACAAGAACATATTTTCACAGGTAATATTTGATTGATTATTATCTTACCGTTGTCGAAGGTAGCTCCTTTCGCAAAGCTGATGAACTTCGTCCCCGCCAGCGAGAGCAGAGAGACGCTGCGATTAGGTGTGGAGAAGGAACCGTCTGTGGCAGTGAAGTTGTTCCACCCGTGCTGATGTTTACAGAGATCAACCATGCTGGGAACTGAGGCGGCCAGAGACTCAGGAATCTCACAGTCATAGACGTGTGGCTGATTTATTTTCAGCTGCTCACCTGAGGAACACATCAGGAATTTTACAAAGAAACTATAAACAGAACAGCTTCCACCTCAGGAACATTTTGAAGAACTGTTTATACGATTTCACACAGGAAATCCAGGAGCCAACTCATAAACGTTTTTCAGGAACCAAGTAACCTTTTCAAACAGTCATCAAAGAACATATTCGAACACAAGAGGAACCCTCCACCTTTGAGGAACCCCAGGACCTACTCAGAACATTTTCACAAACTGGGAATCCTGTGAGATCTTCATTAAAATGTATAAACTATAACCTACAAATTACATATATCCGTTAACACTGGACCCTTTTCAGGACCTCTGGAACTCTTACAGGAACACTACATGTCCTCCAGGAACGTCTTCATTAAATACTAAATATTTAAAAAACACAGGAACCTAAACAGAGTCTGAGCCTTGTTTAGTCTAGCAACTCCAGAACCTGTTTCAGAAATATTTTAAGAACCCTGGAACCTTTTCAGGAAACCTTCAATACTAAGATTTATTTGGGAACCCAGGTGCTTTTTATTGTGAATCCAGAAAATCTTTTTCCTGGAACGAAATAACTCTTTTAGCAACCTACGTTTTATAGGAACCCCATGGAGAACCTTAAAAAAAATCCAGGAATCCATTGAGGAGTCTGGCCACATTTTCAGGAACCTGGGATTCCAGTGTGTTTGAGAACGAAAGCCTAATCAAAAATAATTATTCATTGAAGTATTCAATGAACCATAGAAGAACCTTTATGGGAAGAGAGGAACGCGTAATTTTCCAAAGAAACCATAAATAACCCACAGGAGAACTCTAGAAGAACATACATTGGTGTAGCTCTTTGATGGTTTCCTGGATATTTAAGTGTTCTCACCTAAAGGAAAGGTTCTAGAGAGAACTCACACTGTACACGACTCTTGTGCTCTTTGTATTTACGTGATTTATTTGAGTATTCTGCTGAACTCCTTGTGAACGTTCTCACACCTGAATCATGTCAGTTATTGCATCGTGTCTCTAAAAGCCCGAGACGTGAACGAGACGGCGTTAAAACACGGCTCTAACAGAGGGATGGATTTTCTCCAAGACTGAATGTTCTGCAGCGGAAAACCGTGTTTTCTCTTTACGCTGTGACATTTGCATAATTATCAGACGCGATTAGTTCAGAACAGACGTGAGCAGATTTCTGAGAAGGTGCAGCTCGGAGATCTTTCCATCTCAGCAGCACAATAACGTAAAACTCTGAAGTGCCATCAACATAACAGCATTCACCTGACAACAAAGTCATAACCTACAGTAAGAACGGTGCTGTCTCTATGGTTACGCTGCCAGAAAAGACAAATTATTCTCATGGTAACTATGACAACAAGACCTGATTTGCTTTTAAGGTGATCGATGGAGGTCTCGTCACACATTCAGGACCACGTTGTGGGGAAAAAGCGATTACAATCTGAATGCGTTACATAGAAGTGTTTACACATCCACTCTCATCCAGCACACAGGTGAGTGCAAAAGTCTGCACACCCTATATATATATAAATAACACCAGGGGGGTACAAACTTTTGCTGCCATCCAAAAAGCCTGTTTTATTGAACATTAAGCATTTTTTAAATCTCTTTTTGGAAGTAAAAAACCCATAATTATCCTAAGAACCATTTAAGAACCATTGAAGAACCCTGTTGGAAAACAAAGAACCCTTAACATTTCAATTAGTCAGATAAGGAACCCCCACAGAACCCGTAGACAGATGCAAAGAACCATAAATAACCTTTCTGAATAAGAACACTTAGATAGATCCAAAGAACTTCTGATGAAGAACCACTGGGTATCTTTCTTGGAAAAAAACAATTTTCCAAAGCTCTTGGCACCACATACACTCTTTTTAGAACAGGTTCCTCAATAGTTCTTTAGCAGTTTGCTGATAAATAAGTGTTCTTGGTCTTCTAAAACCGTTATCATGACAAGGTTCTAGGTCAAGAACTTTTAGGAGTGCACATCATTACATTAAGATCTTTTTTAGCATGTGATTTTTGTTACCGATGGTGTTGAAACGCTCCAGAGGATAAGTGACGCAGATGAAGTTCTGCCCGTTGTTGATGCCAGAAGAGGGGTAGGAGAACTTGCCCACTGTTTTGGGAGGTGGGAAATGAGGAGTGCTGTGGACCAACCAGAACCCCTGTCTGCTGTTGAACAGAACCACACCTGGTAAAGAGAGAGACACAGGGGATCTTCAGAACTATCGGAAGCGCAGAACCCTTCATCATTCAACCAACCACACAGAAACCTTCAAGCATCCTTTTTAAAAGCTGTGAACCCAGAATTACTTTACAGCATCATTTTAGAAACACTGAAGAACCTGTGCTTTTGAGGGGTTCTTGGCTTTAGAGATAAACCAATAGCGGATTTTATTGATACTGTATCTCGGTTGGATCGTACTTGGCGATAACCGATTAAATAACATAGTTTTTTATCCAGTATCCATTTTAAAAACTAACATACCATGTAAAATAGTTCTGAACTTTATTACAAACATAAAAAAACAGCACTGAATCGTGAAAATGTGCTAAACGAAATAAATCTGAATATATTAATTGTTTTATTAATAAATATTAAAGAAAATAAAAAACATGCAATCTAATTAAAACACCACTCCAAATAAATAAAAACAGATACATCTTAAAAAAAACAACAAAAAAAACAATAAATAAACACCATGGCCACTAGAGGCCGCTCTCATACTGTATAATGCAACCCGGAAAAACTATCGATATGGATTTTTGCCTATAGCCAGCATATAGTTCCAGCAATGAACCGATAGATTCGATCTCTACTTAGCTTAAAAATGTTCTTAAAGGGTTTGTTGAATAATTATAGGGTGCAAAAAGGGTTCTTTATAAACTCATACATTTTCGAAAAAGTGTTCAGTAATACGTAATTATCTTAGAGCTGTTATTATGGAAACGATGGGAACCAGTGATGTACAGCTGCAAGATTTCTGACCAATCGGATTGAGAAAAGTGATGAAGAGGTGTAAAATAGAGAGAGAAAAAAAATAAAACAACGTTCTTCAATCTCATTTACCTTTGGTGTGTCCTCCACTCCTGTTCGCTCCGTTCACACCTCGCTGCTCCGGGGGCTGATCGTTGTACAAGATGTAGCCCAGTTCACCCTCCTGTAACACACACACACACACACACACACACCAGATACATCACTACAGTCTACATGTACAGGAGAGTAAATCAGCACAAACAGCAATGTATTTTGTCTTCAAACTATAAAATAGGAAGTTGGAAATGAAATGTGGGTGTGTCCTACACTAGAGGTCGACCGATTTTACCGATAATGATATCTAGGTTGGATCATACTTGCCGATAAACGATTAATCTACACATTTTTAAATTAAGTACTGGATAAAAAACAAACAGTACTGAATCATAAATATGTAATAAATAAAATAAATATGAATATATTAATTATAATAATAAATATAATGATCAATAATAAATTATAAATAAAAAATATAATGCTCCATGCAGCGTGCAGTTTTGCAGTTTTAATTGGAATTAAAAGATGTGAACACATTATACATTATGAATTTTTAAAAGTACAATATAAAACATTGCATGTGTAAAATTAAACGATCTATAAATATAGAAATTCTGTTTAAAGCAGCTCATCTGATGCACTAAATCTTAAATTAAATAAATTAGAGTTTATTTGCATTATTGGTTTAAATAATATCTTTTTTTATATATTAAATAAAAGCAGCATCACTCTGAATTTCTTTTATATTATTTATAGTAAACCTAAACATCACAGTGTGGATCACAGGATCATTTCTCTGTTTAGTGATCTGAAACCACATGAGCCTCGAGGTCAGACAGCACTAACGGGTAACTAGAAGCACAAGTCGGCATAAACACTTAGGCACGAACGCAGCTGCAAACCTAAGAATGCCGACTGGGCGGAAAACGCAAAATCAGCCTCCTTTAAAATAAAATTAAGGAAGTGAAGCTCAAACACCAGCGTGTTTTAGAAAAAGGTCAGCTTTCACATGCAATCGAGTATACCTCGTACATCGGCCCGAGGCTCCGCCCCAAAGCCCCTGTACTGTCTCCAATCAGACCTCCACCCTCCATCCATGCCTTACTGTGCTCCTCAAGCAGCAGGTACTTCAGACCTTCCTCCGGCGGCTGCTCATGAGGATGCGGCAGTTTGTAAATGTAGAACCTGAAGAAAAAAGAAATCTTATTCACAGGAAGTATTAGAGCCATTTATCATCCCGCAAATCACAAATCCCTGTTCTTTGAAAGGTTCTTAGGGTTGGTTGAACTTGTTTCTTCCTGCATATAAACAGATTTGTTTTGGTAAATGTACTCGTTTATCATTAATGGAAGAAGTCTTTAGTGTCAAAGGACACAACATTAACCACAACCACCGATACCTAGAAATACAACGTTTTGTGATACATTAAAACTTACATCAATGCAGGAGTGTAAGAGCAATAAAGAACTTTAACTGCTCCAGATCAACTTCAAGGTGATAACAGTAACTACACTTCATTACAGCATGTACATCTTTTATATAATATCTATATATAATATATATCCTTTCTCAATTTGTCTACTTTCCTTCACATTACTGTGAGATAAAATGTGCCCTGGTACAGATTGCGAAGGAAAAAAAAAACAGCAGCTTGCGGTGATATCGGAAATATCACAATAATATCGAAGTGAACGGTATATCGTTAACGGAACCAACCAATCAACTGCGTTTCCCTGGTCGTCAACGCAGGACAGAGTTGTGTTGGTTGTGGCGCTCTCTGCTGGCCGCAGGAAGAATAGCAGCAAAAACACGAACATGCTGCAAAAGAAAATGAAAGCTGTTAATAAAAGCCGAAAAGCCGTTTTTATATCAGTGAATAAAAATGCTTTCTTATAAATAAAAACAAGGGAATATTCCTGACTTCTTGATCACAAATCGCCGCGCGTTTTATCACATTTTTTCCACATTACAGTACATCTCTTCTTATTTAGAGACTCCATATAAATGGCGAGTTCATTAATTATTTTTGTTTATATCTAACAAAGTGTCATATTTATCCCAAAACAGATGTTTCTGAAAACTTACCTTACTGAGAGAAGACTGACAATTAGAGCTTCCCATACAACAGTGGAAAAACTTCAGCAGGTCCTTCTGATTCGAAACTCGCCTGAAAACCTTCACATCCTTATTTTCTATCCAGGTACTGAGCAATCACGAGGTTCTGCACATGTCCGGACACAAGGCAGCACCAGAGGTCTCATTGGTCGCCTTCACGAGCTTCTTCTATGCGGCAAGACGGCCGCCATGTTGGAAAGGTCAGATTTCCGCTTTACAGCATGTAGACGCGATTTCACGCTAATTATAAAGTGATTATAACTCGTTTTTATTGAGTGGATTATTATAGTTTTTTTTTTTACTAAAAATATTCTTATCCCTCAGGATTTTGTATATAATTAACATTGATTGAGTCTAATTACTGAAACTAAGAAAGTTTTAATCAAAAATTAAAAGAAACGAAAATCACAGTACGTGAACGATTTTTTTTAAATTAATTGTCTAATAATGTGGATTCGTCAAAAAATACAAGGACAAATTTGTTATCATGTAAGTCCTTGTTTGAGGATTGCTTTATGAAAATGTTACACGGTTCACACAGTAGCGTTATTAAGTTAACCTCTCCAACATGGCGGCTCCGGAGACGCGTCAGGATCCGGTTATCTCTGGTGTTAATGTGGTTGTAGCGCTGTTTATCATCAGCATTATTATCGCCACCTGCTGTTCCGGGGACGGTATTACATGGCGCACTTGTATAATAAACCAAGAGAACACTTTTAATTGTATTTAGACAGAAGACAATAAATATATTAATAAACTAGAAACGAAATAAAGCAATAAATCAAAGAAAGAATTGGTTGGAATAAATCATTCAGGAAATGGGAATCTAAATAAAATTTGTCATTAATTGTCACATCATTATGCAGATTTTTATGTTGAATCAAACATTTGTTAACACATACAAAAGAAATAATTAAAAAAGAAAATCAACACATTATGATAAAACAAGCATGTAAGAAAATCCTACAAAAATGTGCGGATCGTATAGGAGTCTACATTTCATTTTAATCATCAACATGTTCACGTCACATTCCTGTCAGGTTTCTACACACACACACACACACACACACACACACACACACACACACACACACACACACACACGCACATATATATATATATATATATAATGTCATATATTTTGTTTTGTTTTTTTATTCAAAAAGTATTGATCAGTACAGGTGAAAAGGTTTGGTACTGCTGCCCACTGCACACGAGGGAGGATCACGTTTCACTGAAGACATGATGAGAGAGAGAGAGAGAGAGAGAGAGAGAGAACGAGAAAGACTGAGAGACGGAGAGAGAGATGGAGAGATGGCCAGCCTTCTGTCAACTTTCCCTTACTCACACTTCCTTACTTAGAGGCTCTTCTACATTTATAACATCCATCACGGTCTTCTATCTGGTCTTCGCCTCCTGATGGCCCTACGAGGAAGAGTGAGTGTGTGTGTGTGTGTGTGTGTGTGTGTGTGTGTGTGTGTGTGTGTGTGTGTGCGCATGTGTATGTTGGATTAGTTAAGCATTGACTCAGGTAGCGTTCCTGAGATGAAATGTCTTAACGGATATTCTGGTGACTTTCTTCTTCTTCTTCTTCTTCTTCAGCTCTGAGATGTGGATGTTGGTGACAGTGTTGATCGTCGTCTCCGTCACTCTGCCAGGTGATTCTAACGTAATCCTACCTACAGAAAGTGTAACGTTACCCAGGTGTCCTTGCAGGTGCAGGGTATTTTTATAGTATCTACGTTCGCCAGATGTGAAACGCACTCCTTCGTTCCATTTTCAGGATCATGGTGCAGCAGATGGACCGTGAGCTTCTCCAGGACGGATATCTGCACCTGGGTAGGAACCACCATCATCCTGCCCTGCCGGTACGACTATCCACTGCCCTACAGTGCCACACGGGTCATGTGGTTCCACATCACGGCCGATGGGAAACGGGATTTCGCCTACCACACGGACCCTGAGCTGGTCAGCGTGTCCTACAGGGACCGGGTCAAGTACGTGGGCGGATACAAGAGGTGCAGTCTGCAGATAAGTGGCATTAAGATGAGCGACGGAGGTCAGTATTACTTCAGGTTCGAGACGGATGAACAGCAGGGGAGATGGACATCACCGGACTTCATCAATCTTTCAGTTACAGGTACTTTTCCCAAAGGAGTATGTTTTTTAACACCACAGCGCAGTGGAATGCAGGATTTTGATTGGTCAGAAGATGCTGATTTGGTCCAGTTTTCTTCAGTGTCAGTGCTGTTTAACACTCAGAGGTAAAGCTGATCATATTTCACCTGATGATGTTCCACAAAGTCGTTAGTATGTAATTAACAAAACACACCATCATTGTACATCATCATGTTTATGAGTTGCAGCTCGTCATGTTACCTTCAGATCTGAATGCCTTAACCACCCAGGTACCACCACCCAGGCACTGTGATAGAAGTGCATAAATATCAGATTTTATCTGAAGTGCTTTTTTTCTCACAGAGCTCCAGGTTCAGGCTCATCCTGCACGGGTCTCCAACATGTTTGCGTCAGGCGAGACGGTGTTTCTGACCTGCGTGGCTCGCGGCTGTGCGGCTGCAGGAAAGACGCTCGCCCTCTACAGGAACGGAGTGAACCTGGGCTACTCGGATAAAGTTTCTCCAATCTATAATTTCGACATTCAGCACGCAGGGACTTACTACTGCAGACCGGTTCCTCCGCAGAATGTCCAGTCCTCCAGCATCAGCCTGGCTGTGGGATGTGAGTGCTATCTATCTATCTATCTATCTATCTATCTATCTATCTATCTATCTATCTATCTATCTATCTATCATCCATCCATCCATCCATCCATCTTTTTACTTAGATGTTTTCTGTTATTTCTATTTACGCCTTTAATAATTCTAATAGAAAAATCTACCCTCACTGAAGCGACTTGGAATCCCCTTATCCCCTTTTTTTTCACTCTAAAGGCATGAAGCATGAAACCTGTGCAGATTTTACAGTAATAAACAGGGCGCATTCATTCCAGATGTAATTCACTTTGAAGCCAGAAGGGGGCAGTGAAAAGAAGTTATTAACCGCTGCTTTACTGTTCCCGAGCCCAAACGTTTTCATTTCTGCTCTTTCAGATGCTCCACTTCACACCACTGTTCTGTTGAGTAAGTACGGTTCCCTGACTGAAGGCGACTCGGTTACTCTGACGTGCAGCAGTGAAGGAGCTCCGGCAGTGGAGAGCTTCATCTGGTTTCGAGAGGGAGAGAGCGGAAGCGTTCCTGATAGCTTCAAGCCCGAGCTCAAGCTCTGGAGTCTGGACTACAGAGACCATGGGGAGTACTTCTGTGTGGCTCGCAACTCCATCGGAACCGACCGCTCCAGACCCGTTCTAGTCAACGTTACCTGTAAGAACATATGGGAACACTTCAGGGGTTCTGCAAGATCTTTTAGGATAAGGTCTAGTCTTAGCGTTGTACTGAGGACCCTGTGAGATCTAAACGATTAACTAAACAAAGAACCCCAGAGTTTTAGGCAAAATCTATTTTTCTATCTATTATCTATTTTTTCCTTAAGGGTTCTGTAAATGGTACAGGGCTGTAGAACCTTAAAGACGTTCTACTTGGAGCAATTTCAGAATGGGAAACTCTGTTACAGAGCTTCCTGAGGGGTCTAAGTGTTCACCAAGAGAACCGTATCTCCAGGAACCCAGTAATAAATTCCTGGAACCCATTATTCAAAAGGAGTTCCATTATTTGGATCTTTTACCCCACTCTGAGCACTATGGATCTAAAAGGACAAACAGAAGAACCTCTAGAAGGTTTCTAGAACAATATATTTAGTCTTCGTCTGTAGATTAAATAGTGTTACTGTTACTTATGCTAACTTGTGCTTTCTGCAGTTCTTCCTCAATGCTTTTGAGAAAAATCCACGTCTCAGACGTCTGAACTTTAAAACGTCTTAGCGAGCTGTTTTTCTGTCTCTGATTCCTCTGATCATCAGTGTCTCACACACAGAAAGGCAACATTAGGTCACTGGGTCTTGTGTAATATTTGTATTTCTGGCAGAACATCATGTCACACTGGAATAGCTCTTTGAATTAAGACCACAAGGTTAAGGTTCAAATGTAGATGGTCCAGGAAACATGACCTAAGTGACTGACTTCCTGAAACCATGTGTCATGTGCTCATGTGCTGCTCCACCTTCGTACGATCTCAGATTCTCCCAAGAACACGAAGGTCCTGATCAGCACCAAAGGTGACATCGTGGAGGGCAACGCCGTCAACCTGACATGCATCAGCAACGCAAACCCACCAGTGAGGAGATATGCCTGGTACAAGGTCATCGGTGGTCAACCCTGGGCCAGAGGTTCCTCCCAGAAGCTAACCTTCGCCAGCGTGCAGTCGCACAATGCCGGGCAGTATTATTGCGCCGTGTGGAACACTTTGGGAATGGGGGTGTCTGAACCCGTCACTCTTTCTGTGCTCTGTAAGTGTTCACTTGGTCAAGTTCTAAAGTGCACCAAAAAAGTAGTTTACATTAGTTTTTTATGTGTGGAGCCATCTGCTGGCCGTTAGCTAAACAGCAGCGACATATTGTATATATTAATTACAGATGGTACCCGAGTTACAGTGGAGCGTCGACAATAGTGATACAACAAAATAAAAATATTTTAAGTATCGCTCGGCAGGCAAACAAAGCAGCATATGCTCCGCCCTCCACTCACGAACCCTTCTCTCGTCTATGCACCCACTGCAACATATAAACATATAAACTATATATATTTATATATACAGTACAGACCAAAAGTTTGGACACACCTTCTCATTCAAAGAGTTTTCTTTATTTTCATGACTATGAAAATTGTAGATTCACACTGAAGGCATCAAAACTATGAATGAACACATGTGGAATTATATATGGAATTATATACATAACAAAAAAGTGTGAAACAACTGAAAAATGTCATCATCTAGGTTCTTCAAAGTCGCCACCTTTTGCTTTGATTACTGCTTTGCACACTCTTGGCATTCTCTTGATGAGCTTCAAGAGGTAGTCACCTGAAATGGTCTTCCAACAGTCTTGAAGGAGTTCCCCGAGAGATGCTTGGCACTTGTTGGCCCTTTTGCCTTCACTCTGCGGTCCAGCTCACCCCTAAACCATCTCGATTGGGTTCAGGTCCGGTGACTGTGGAGGCCAGGTCATCTGGCGCAGCACCCCATCACTCTCCTTCTTGCTCAAATAGCCCTTGATGCCTTCAGTGTGACTCTACAATTTTCATAGTCATGAAAATAAAGAAAACTCTTTGAATGAGAAGGTGTGTCCAAACTTTTGGTCTGTACTGTATGAAAAAGAAAAATACCTTTAATAGTGAATAATAATTGTGAGACATATTCTATACCGTAGCTGTGACCTGATGTAGTAGGAAAGTCATGCTCATCTGATCTGAATCAGGTTTCTGAGTGGAATAAAGATCAGCGCACTGCTACCTTTATTAGTCCTTGAAGAAAAAAAAATCAATTAATCAATTTCTGGCTGCAGCCAACCCTCACACTTCTGTCTCGTCCTTTTCTCCGTCGTGTCTTTTGATTCTTCTACGTTCCAGATGCCCCTCAGAACACTTCGGTTTTGGCTCGTCCGTCCAGCGTGATCGAGGCAGGAGGCTCCTTGACCCTGACCTGCAGCAGCCAGGGGAACCCGGCTGTAGAGAACTACACCTGGCACCGGATCAATGCCGCTGACTCCTGGGAAACGCGATCGGGTCAAACCTACACCATCGCTGAGGTCAGCACAGGAGCCAGCGGTCAGTACTACTGCGAAGCTCGCAACCGCATCGGCGTTCACAGCTCTCCGCTCCTCACCGTCAGGGTGCGAGGTCCGTACCCTTCACATCACTGTTCTGGGTCTCAAAGATCTTTTTATTGCTGAATTTCAAAGATCAGATTATCTTCAACCCCAAGCATTTCCATGAACCCTTCAGCCTTATGCAGTCTACAGTAGGTGAAAGGTGTCATGTGACTGCTTTTCTCTTCTCTTTCCACAGTCAGATGTGCGTGAGGTCATGAATGTTCTCTTAAAACAGAACCCATAGGTTCTCACTCCAGTCATGTGCCTCAAGATCTTATGCTCTTTTAGCTCCAGTGAAATGTTGCACACGAATGAATAAAAGTGCAAATGATACTGAAGGTTGTTTCAGTGAAATGTTCTGCCTCACTGTTTTAAACTCCTGCAATTAATCATGAACAGATATTTGGGTTTGATTGACAGGTCGTCTGAAGGTCATCGCCCTGGCTTCTGCTGTCTGTGTTTCTGTGGCTCTCATCACCCTGACTGTCGCCGTCATGATCAGGTCACGATCACATGTTTTCATTTTATATTTTAATTTAATTAAACTAAACACTAATTTTCTTTTCGTGAATGTAGATTTTTTTTATGCTTTACGCAGGTTATTTATATATTTTTTATTTTCTGCTTAGTTAAATATCATTATGATTTTTTCTTTATTTTGTCGTCATTGTGAATTTGTAGTTATTATGATGATTATTATGCTAATAGGTGATATTTATTCTGCAGTAAGAATATGCACAGAGTGGACAGTGAACCGCTGGAAATAGACAAACAGGTGCATTTTTCATGGTATAATTCAACGAATTAAATGATCTTTCATTTCCCGTTTTTTAACGATTATGTATGGTGTGTTTTATTTAGCTCGGATCTCCCATGGAAGTGGACACATTTTTTTACGAATGCCCTCAAACAGCGTTTCAGCCCCGGAGCTCAATGATGGCCGACATTCCAGTGAGTTAGCTGCTGATTGCTGTTGTGGTTGACAGACAGCTCACTTTTGTTTATATTTCTGGAGGTACGTTTAAAGAAAAGCACCAACAGCAATAAATGTTGGTCCGGACATTCGAGAAGCATCTGTCATACAACACTGGGACATAATGCAAAAACGCCCCGAATTTCTCATCCATAAAAATGCATTATTTCATATACTATAACATAATAGTGATGAAAGTATATCAGCTAGAATAATATCTGTCTTCCTGCTAGCAGATGGAATCTCCCAGAACAAAATGATAAAATATTGATTTCTTTATAGTGCAATAATTGGCTTTATTTTTGAATGGAAATTTATTTTAATCCAAAAAAAAAGCCTCATCTGTGATAAACTGGCTGGAAATTAAACCCTATACATGATGAATTGGGTTTCTTTTTGTTTCTGCTTTAAGCACGTAGGTAATACATAAGCATATTGTTTATAAGGCTTCATAAGTCATTCATATAAACTCACAGCTGACATAAGAAGTAATTTTATCTTTTGCATTCATAACTAAAAGTTGGAATTAACACTAATAAGCGTTTATGTAGGGTAATGTCAGCTGTTATGGAGTTATGTACTGTAGCTGCTATGTAGCCTCTACGAACATGGGCAGAAACCCTATGTTAAAGGGTCTAAGCTCAAAGAGAGATGTGCTGTCTGTGGTAGGAGGAACCAGAAGACATTCATGACAACATTCATCCTTCCATTGTGCCTCTTAAGGAAGCTGTGGAGAAAACCGAGAAAGATCAGAAAGATGGAGACGAAGGGAAAGTCAAACGTGTCACCGTGCATTACTCGAGTACACAAAGGTTAGACTTTTATTATAAGCACTAATGCAGGTAATGAAATAAGATAAAATAAATCATTTGGGTGACCACAAATTATATTTATAAAATATACTTATTTTTTTTATGTTATTTCATTTATATTTATTTTTTTACTTTTTCAGCCGGGGCCAAGTGCAAGTCACCAACGTTCCACAAGATGGCGGTGTGACGGAGTCAAAAGACAGACACAGTGTTGTTTATTCTGTTTTCGCTAAACAGCCATGAAACTAAATAATACCACAAATCCAGTCATCTTGACTTCCCTCATTCACAAAATTACCAAAGATAATTCAATAAAACATAAATAAATCCAGTTAGAAATTGACTGTGCATTGTAACTAGTTCAGGTTTTGCACACTGAGCTTAGCTATGCTACATGTGTTCAGTTTAGGAAAAGTCTTAAACGTTCTAAATCTCATCGGTTAATAAAATGAGGTCACTACATCTGTTTACTGCCAAAACCTTAAACTTTAAATCTGTTAATCTAATCCAATCTAATCTCTGGTCTAGATTCCGATTCTACATCAATGCCTCAGCCAATGGCTGCAGTATCACGAGATCATAAATCTCACCTAAATGTGTTCTGAATTCACTAAAATCCAAATATCATTGTGCAAATGGTGTGAAAACCATTTTGGATTGTTCATTGATGTGATTACCATCTGTATAAAGCTCCATGCGTTTAAGTGTAAATGATTTGACTTTCCTACTTTCAATAAAATGATGCTGTCTTGAACTTCAAGTCAAGTCAAGTTTATTTCTATTGCGCTTTTCACAACAGACATTGTCTCAAAGCAGCTTTACAGAAATCAACAGTTAAGGTGAATGATTTGGTGTGCATGTATCCCTGAAGAGCAGCATGGCGACTTCACCATTCAGCTGAATTGTAGACCCTTTTCAGTCAGAACAGTGATTCTACTTTTCCATAAAATAAAGAGAATGTAAATCTAATACTTGGGTATTTAACCCTTTTGTTTACGGAGTCTCCAGTGTCAAGCTGCATTTTTTTGTTTTCTTGACTTCAAGACAGAAACAAACAGAGGGAATGACTGTTTATAGCTCCTATAATGTAAGTGACAACTTTGTGTAACTATACATGGATTTCAAGCGTCACTTCTTACGGTAGCACATGAAACTGTGATCACTTAAAATTGTTGTGTGTATATGTAGAATAAAATTTAATTTAAAAAAGATAGTAAAAAGTAATTGATTTTGATCATCATCAGCTTTTGTTTATTTTATTCTGACATCAGCACAGCCTGGTGTTTTCTCTACTGTTTGATGGTGGAAGGTGGAAATAAAGCAAAAGACTAAAAAAAGAAAAGCTCAAAAGCATAAAACCTAAATAATGATGCTAATTAGTCAGGATAGGAAACGTGTGCGAGCGATTAAGGAGCTACGTGACAGAGTCATGTGGTGTACTGGGGCTGATGGGTAATGTAGTTCTTCAGCATTTTGAATTTATTTGTTAACATTCACTCAACAATTTCACTGACACAATGTACGTTTATTGAGTTGAAACACTCATTTTAATTTATTACTTTTTCATTTCAAATAATTTATTAAATGTATTCATTTTAATGTGTTAATCTGCATTTACAAAAGCATTAGACGTGTACGAAAAGAATCAGAACAGGTGATCAATCTCATTGTTGAAAAAAAAAAAACATATGCATAATTCACCGCATTGCATTGTGGGTATTTCAGGACTAGATTTGTCCTTCCAGCTCTACGCTGAAAGACTCCAGATTCTAATAAAAAACAGATAATAATATGATTTTTACAAAAACCTCATGTTTATACAGCTACGTTTATGACACCGTGAGTAAATCCGATAAGTTAATAAATAAAAAGCTGTTTCTCCGACAGCGATCAGAGGTTGTCGTTGTCATTACGTGCCCTGTGGAAGGTTTTTGAAGCCATGTGTCTGAAAGAAAAAAAATATATTCTATTTGTTACCCAGGATTTTATGTTGTGTGTAATTAAGTTTGTTAAAAGAAAAAAAACGGTTTACCTTTTAATACAAATGATAACAGCAATTATTACTGTGAGCAGGATGATTATTCCAAACACAATGATAACAGTGGAGGAAGAGCCGTTTCCTTTTTTTAAAACACACACAAACACACACATCAAATAGACAAAAGTATGTGGACACCTGATCATAAGATTGGTATGTGCTTTTGAAACGTCCCATTCCACATTTAATCCATATGTACCGTTAGAATAAGTTCCACTCTTCTGGGAAGATGTTCTACAAGATTTTGTGGAGATTCATTCAGCCACAAGGGTGTTAGTAAAGTCAGGTACTGATGTAGGTGAGAAGGTGAGGAGGCCTGGAGTGCACTCAGCGTTCACATTCATCATGTGTAAAAGGGTTGAAGCAGAAGATCTTCCACTCCAAACCATATAAAGCAGATCTTTGTGCACTTTGAAACAGGTTTGGTTCTCCAAGTTCAATGAATTAAAATTACAATCCTTTGTTTAAATCTTAACCTCCAAAAGAGATCTTCATGTCTTCTCATAGATAATTGTGTAAAAATAATTGACATGCAAACATGAACTTTTTCTGGGCCTCCATGATTTTTCCAGAAGAATCACTGGAACATGTTTAGAACATGGAAAGATGGAGCATCAAAATACTCAAGTTCTACCTTCCTGGAACATAAATACTGCTACATATGTATATTCTATGTTCTATTTCTATTTTAATATTTACATTTTATTTTTTTCTATTATATCTTGTTATATTAAAATGATCTTTTATTCCTCTATTATATTTTTGGTCTCTATTTTATTTATTTTATATATATTTATTATTATTATTATATATATTTTTTTTTCTGATAACATTTTATGTGGACTGATCTTATAACGCATTTTGCTGCAAGTTGTACATCTCCATAGTAATGTATTTTACTATATAGAAGGATTCTCCCGAGTCAGCGCTTTGTAGATATCAGCGGTAATTATGTTCTCGATGTGGGAAATTTTATGGAGGAATCGAATTATAATATGACAAGCTGCAGTTTATTGTTTTTACTGTAAAAGAATGTAAGGTAAAGCTGCTAGAACAAGTGAGAACAGGAACTTGTGGTAGCTCACATGGTGGACCTCTGATAAAAAGATCATGATTTCAAATCCCAGCACCACCAAGTTGCTGTTCCTGGGCCCTTGAGCAAGGCCCTTAACTCTCAACAGTGCAGTTATATAAAAAATATAATTGTTTTGGATAATAGCGTCTGCAAAATGCCAGAAATGTAAATGTTTTCGTAGATTTTAACATCAATAAATGTAACTATAAATGGATAAAATGTACATGTAATTCTTTAATAAATAAAACATCTAGGATCCACTTCATCACACCATCACAATGTTGATGATTTCCCTTTTATTAGTCTGCTATTAAATTTCATCATTATCTATAGACATTCATAAAAAAATCAAGATTGTATTAAAAGCAAACATTATGATATATAGATTTACCTTTCTGGATGGTGAGTGTGATATTAGCGTAGTCTGAGCCCCAGATGTTTTGGGCTACGCAGGTGTACAAGCCGCTGTCTCGAGAACTGAGGTGCCCTATAGTCAGCTTCTGACCTGTGCCTCTTAAAGTTGTGGTTTCGTTCCTCTGGAACCACGTGAAGTTGGTATGTGCTGAGGTGTTAAAGCTTGAACAGAACAGGCTGACTGACGTTCCCTCAGCAATCAGACCCGAGCTGGTGACCGTCACTGAAGTGTTTCCTGGGGCGTCTGGAGAGAAAAAAAAACCCCCCACACCAAATCCAGAGCCATGAGGGGTTTTCTGTGTAGAATCCTACAAACACTGATCCATGTAGGTGCAACCCTGCAGGTGTGTTTCGAACTTTATAAATGGTTATTAAAGAACCACTGTGTGAGAATGAATATCTCTTTTCAGACATGACTCAATCTTTCACTTCTTTGTTTTTTTTTTTTGCTCAGAAAAAGAAGAGTTTATTTGAGGAAATGTCTGACCTTTGCACTTATATAGAGTCATGATGCGTTGTGACAGATGCAAGTCAGATAATAAGAACAGAAAGAGGGCGTGTGTGTGTGTGTGTGTGTGTGTGTGTGTGTGTGTGTGTGTGTGTGTGTGTGTGTGTGTGTGTCATGAAAATAAAAGATAAGCAGAAAAAAAGAGGAAGAAAAAAAATACAATTTATAGCCATACTAAATAAAAAAAATACAAATATAAAATATTACTGCAATCTGTAATTAAGGGGACCAAATACTTTATATTGAATTTTTTTAAATAAGAATAGTAATATAAATAAATAGAAAGTGCTGTATTAAATGTGTTTTTTATGACTATTCTTTATATAAAATAGTCTATTTATATACTTTTATTTATATTTTATTCATATGTATATATACATATCATATATACAAGCAAATTAAGTAAGAATTAATATCTCCATAAAATTTAAATTAAAATAAATATGGAAAAAAAAACCATGAAATTTGTATAAATCTACACAAACTAAAATACATAAACGTTTCCTGACCTGTCACTTTCAACGTCAGGCCCTTCTGCCTTGGCAGTTTTCGCACAGGGTGGTTGGTGATGAAGCGGAACACGTACACGCCACTGTCCTTCACCCTCAGCTTACTGATCCTGAGAGAGCAGTTCCTGGAGCCGAGTGAGCCGAGGTACTGGACCCGGCCCCGGAACGCAGGATCGGGGAAGATGTTTGCGCTGTGGTACACGTAGATCGCTGTGAGGCACAGGTCCTGGTTTCGACACCACATCTCAGACTGGACAGTTCGTGACCCGGATTCATTGGGGAAGTCATAAGTGCAGGGGAGCGTCACTGAGGAACCACGAGGAGCGTGAATAGGGTTCACCGGAAAATGGACCACCCAATTACTTTCCATGGACGACCCAATCACTCCAGGCATTAAAGCTGCAGAAGGAGCAGGAGAGGGAACATACACAGGCATTTGATAGAGCCGTTCTATTCCAAACCTCAACTGATTACATATTGTAATAAATACATATTATTTCAGTAGGTATTTGTTTGTTAGTTTGTTAAATGTTGTTTAATTACAGTCATTTGGTTTATGATTAAATCATTTCTAAAACTCGTCTGCACTAGAAGCACATAGTATAGAATTAAGATCATGGAAAGAACTGGATTCTTATTTGATTTCTCATCCACATTGATGCAGATGTTTGGATGGAAATCTAAAATAATGATGATGATGATGATGATGGTGATTATTAATCAAAGCGTACAAAAATTTGAGAACTCTCCTGACCTGAAATAATCAGAGACATCCACAGCCATCTGTTCTGCATGTAGCACTTATGCGTCTTGTCCATCTCACTGCTGTGGAGGTCTGAACAGAAGAGGAACATGTCTGTAGTTGTAGTATTTTACTTCCTTTTTGACGTGTGCATATTGTCGTGGTCGTTAGAGGAAATCCAGACCAATATTTTCTCCTTAGTTACTCTGTGTTCATGCTGCCTTGGTTACTTTCCATATCATTATAGTCTTTTCTGTAAACCTTACTAACAACCACAATGTACCACAAGGAGGGGGTGAGATGAGAAAGGGTGAGAGGGTGAGGGGTTCTGGCTGAGCCCTTGCACATTAAATGACATTAAATGGATAAAATGCACATCCTTTTTTTTATAAATAAAGTACAAAAATACACTTTATACACACTGTAATACTAAAAGATTGCACTATAATAACTGTTGCATATGTTACGCCCACTGAATATAATAGTCTTCTTTTTATCATTTTGGACCTTTTTATAAACGCTGTATACAATATCTCTGCACATGAGAATGGACCATGTTGATCTCTCTTCTCCAAACCGTCCTGCTAATCAACTTAATTCCAATCCTGTCCACTAACTATGAAAAAAAAACGCATTTCAGGACATGAAGTAGGAGGGAAATCTTAAATGACAGGTTGAAAACATGGCGATGAACGTTGATTATTTACCTGTAAAACATGTGCGCTGATGTTTATACTGTACGCTGACAGGTATGCTGTGAAGGGCGTGGCTAATGCTGACCCCCCCCCCCTGTATTTATTACGTCACAATTTGTCCATTTGTTCTGATGTACCTCATGTGTGCTTTCAAGTCTTATAGAACACTGAATTCGGGCACTGTTTAGTACAATAGTGAGTGGATTGAGACACAGCCGCGAGCACCTGAGCCCCCCCTTAATCACACCTGGCCCCCGGGGACGGCTTGTACTGACCGGAAGGGGGGAGAGAGAGAGAGAGAGAGAGAGAGAGAGAGAAGGACAAGGGAGTGCGAAAGGAGTGACTTGTGGCCCTGGTTGTCCGAAAAAGCTTTTTTCCCCCGTTAAAATAAAAGCGGTGAGACTCCTGGGACAGTCTAAATGTCAGCGTTGAGGAAAATCTCACTTTAGTTCCTTGGCTTATTTCCTCAGGACCTGGTGGAGAAAGACACCTGCTGCGAGGGGAAAAGGTGAGAACTTTCATTCCTGAACAAAACCAGACAAAAAAACCCAAAGCCGCAAATTAAAACCGGTGCGACTTATAAATCCTGTCATTTCTTCTCAAAATATTTGGGATTTGACTGTTTTGTAAAGTTGACTTCGGGTTGCTGGGGTTATAACATAAACAATCTTCAACAATCCAGATGTGATCACTGAAAGAGCTTTAAATGTTTATTATACGCAGTTTTCCTAATAATTGTAAATGTCGCAAACCGCTTGGCCCTGAATCTGGAGCTCCATTTGCCCTTTGGTTTATTTAACTTGTTTAACCCGTTTTTAGCTGCTGGAGTTTGATTTCAGGTGATGAATAAATATTTGATTATTTCTAGTAAATGATAAAATGAATGATTTGCAGGTAAATTGAGTGAAAGCAGAAGGAGAGATTTTGGAGGGTGAAGTCGCATCCCAGTCACTTTTCTCCGCTTTTTGCTTCCCGAAGGGAGATGACAGAGAAAAAGATCGGTACGTTCCAGAACACACACACACACACACACACACACACACACACACACACACACACACACACACACACACACACACACAAACAGAGTGTGTTCTTTACTCTGTTATTTTGACAGCAGACATGCACCTAGACGCTTGTTAAACATTAATGAGTGTAGACTGAAGTGGATTAGACATGTTTTGTTCAAACTTGGTCTAATAGCTGGTTATTAGTACTGTAACAGGGTCAAAGGTCGACACCGGCCTGTTTGTCCGCATGAAATAACTAAAGTAAGGGGATATATGTTGCGCAGTTTCTAATCAGATGATTGACAGAAATATGATGATGATGATGATGATGGTTAGGATGATGGTGGAGAAACATCACACAGTCTGATTAAAGGAAACTCATTTTTACTCAATAAACCGGGCTTTTCAGTGGTTTATTTAGTATTCTGTCTTGTGCACCATAAACAATCCTTTATCCATGGCCTGAGATCTGCGGAAGGAAAGGTAGGAAAGGAAACGACAGTTCTATGGTTTTTCCTGCATCTAATATTGAACAGAAAGTGAAGGGTTCTGTAAATGCAGAATGAGTTAAACATCAGACTACTTGTGCCATTGGATTGGTCCACGGAATCGTCCGAGCATTATTATGTTTTGTGTTCAACACTTGCCGTTTTATAACCTAAGATAAACACTTTGGATAAAAAGCTAAGTTTTGCATTAAGAATGTACAGGTTTATATTACGCAGATGTTCATTTCTCATCAAAAACATCCAACATTTGAGAACATTCAGAGATTCACAGGAGATGAAATCTTCAGGTTTGACGATCCGAATGACGATTAAGTCGACTTCAGGTTTTCTTGCTAAAATCTGTTATATGTTTCGTATTTGGTCGCTGTATCTTTTTTATCTGGTTCGTTTGCTTCCACATTGTTTCCAAGCAGGAGAAAATTGTTAGGAATTTGTCAGGGTGTTTTTTCTTTCGCTTCTCACAAACATTGTTTTTCTTGCTGGATTTAAACTAATAACGTGCTTGGAATACGGTATTTTATTATAAATCTTTAAAACCATTATAATAATAATACATTTATTTATTTGTTGTTGTTTTTTTGCATGTATTTATGGAGCTTTTTAGACCTGTTTCTTTTGTTAACTGAGAGAAAAAGTAATCATTTACATGCATTGAAACGGGAAACGGTGTGTTTTACCTCCATATAATCTAGAAGAAAATACATCTACAGTATATCAATCCTGCAGCAGGTGTTGATCTGGGACTCACATCTTACACCAAAAAAGACAAATGTCAAAAACTTAAAAGTAATTCTAAGCACTTATATAGTAAAAAGGACCGCATGAAAATGAGGGATATTCTGTCTATCCATTCATGTTTTTAGACCATTTTATAAAGCGTGTACACTGTTGGGAATTTCTCAGGGTTTATGGTCCTGTAAAGAACCTTTAACTTCTACATAACCTTTTTATTAGTACTTTAAAGTGAAAATGTGGGGAGTAAAAAAGTGGTTTCATACCTAGTAATAGAAACTATATATAATCTCATATAAAGCTTAACTTTTTGGAACTAAGGTGATAAATTGATTAATTGATTTATTAATTAAACTGATACTTGTCAATGCTTTGTTTTATCACACATTCATTATATTGAGGTTCCAGCTTTAAAGTATGAACTGGATCATAGTTACACTAAAAAGGGGGTTTTTACTTCTTGGAGGCATCAGTTTACAGTCATTAATGTTTTTGTTCTTTTATGGCATTGCAGCCATTGTTTGGTTCTTGCTCTCATGTTTAAGATGGTATGTGTGAGTGTGTATATGTGTGAGTGTATATGTACAGTATATGTCTGGCTTTTTCAAGCTTGGCCTCGATGTTGTGTTGTTTATCCACCGACCGGGTGCCAAGACATACGGGTGTGTGTAAATTAACACATTCGTCAGCTTTAATTTTGCAGAATAGCGTTCTTTAACTCCGACTGACAATGCAGTAAAACGAGAGGAGAAACATGTCAAGTGGAAAACAAAATTTTGACGTTAAGGAGCAGTGAGGATTTTGAGCAGTTTGCACTCACGTGAGTTCTCTTTATAAACAGCCGTACAATTCTCAATAATACGTTTTATTCAAATTCTTTCAACTGGCCTTATTTAACATCAAACCTCAAACTAACTCCTAAGTAATAGTTCAGAATGGACATAAAGATGAGCTTTTGAATGCCCCAACATTTATAACGTCAGTAAATACAAGGACTACGTGCTCACAAACGTTAGCAGCTGTAAACATCCGTTCCCTCACCAGCCTCGCTCGTTTTTCTCTTTAATTTAATAAGAAAAAAAACTACAGGAGAAACTACAAAGAAGCGTAACCTCATCGGTCCTGCAGATCTCAGAAATCTACAGCTTCATCTCTGACTGTTACAAAGTGCTGATGCGGGCGACTTTTTTTTATACAGCGCTTTCACCGTACACGTGTGTGTGAATAAGAGCATGTAGAAAGCGTACTGTATTAGAACGAGCACATTAAAGATCATTACAGTTAGAGCTGCTTTTAGAGAACATAGAAGTAAATCAACAGCTTCTGGACAATCTCGAATTCACCACCGATTTTATTATCGCGCGATTAACGCATTTCTGTTTGACCATTTTTATAAAAAATATAAACAAATAAACGTAAAAGAGGCGAAATTGAAACCTTTAATACAACACACATTTATTCACGACGTCCTTCCTTTACTCAGATATATATATATATATAAATCCACCGATATATTTACTAAACATTTGTTTTACTGATGCACCAAGTCCGCCAAATAAAACCATCTGTGTGGAAACGTAGCAAACGTTTTGTTTGGTGTCCTGATGATTTACGTCATTTAAAACACCATTATTACTTTGACATTTACAATATTATTTTGTCTTCATGCTCTATGTTAAGTTTGGTTTCACCAATAAACATACATTTGCGTAAAGCATCAATATTATTATGTTCATATTAATTAGAGTATAAAAACTTGAAAAGTATTAATTTAGTGTTTAATTGAAGGTACATTTAGAACAGATAAAAATGTGCGATTGAGTTGCGATTAATCACGAGTTCACTCGCGACAATCATCGCAATGAAATAATAATTTCGTTAATAATTTCTCAGAATATCTCTAACAGACGTTCACACACTGAGGTTCCTGTAAAACCCAGACATGTAAAAAGTTGAAATAAAATACAGTAAATTGAGTATCGACCCAGATGATGATTCTACTCTTGAAAATCTTGATATAGAAGGTAACAGTAGCTATGTGTGAGTAACAGTATCATCACGAGTATTTCTTTAAATCAGAGCAGAAACTCACCTCAGAGAAACGCAGTGAAGAACACAAAAACTGTCTCAGTGCTAATCGAAGGGTTTTTCTTAGTTTTGCTTCTGAACTGTAACCTGAACGCACAGGCGTGTTCATATCGTTCGCTATGATCTGCCGAGTACAGCACACACACACACACACACACACACACACACACACACACACACACACACACACACACTGGACACTGGGCACAACAACAACCTTCTGCGTAGTAAGAAGTAGATTGAGGGTTACGGTGAGATGCAGTTAGCGCCGGTGTGAGAAGTGTGTAATCATCAGTTTAGAACTAATGGATATTTATAGCACATGCCTCATGGCAGTGGTGTTGTAGGTCTCATGGAGACGTGTTAAACTTCTCCAGGTTTCTGTGAAACAAATGGATGCCTTCACATAATAAAATGAAGCTGGTTTACTGGAAATGAAACTCCAGCCTTCTCTCTTGACTCGCATCCATGACTCATCGAGGACGAGTACAACAGACTGAACAGTAGAGAGGGAACGTCTGGGAACATCACAAATCCATTTCATTTTGTATTGAGTCTGAGGGAACCTAATTCAGGGTGCCAGAGTGCAATTCTATTTGATTGCATGATAATATTCTGGATAGTTTTGATTAAAATTAATTAGTCCCACACTGGTATTAGATCAAATTAAATTTTATTCAAATCGGTTTACATTCAAATTTAATATTAAGGCGTTTTTTTAACGAGAAATTCGAAAATATCTTAAATGATTTACTTCATTTGATGTGGAAATGTACATTATTAAATCCCATTTAATTAAATGTAATCCACTGCAATTGAAAATCAATCTGACAGAGGCTTTGCCACTTACGCCGTGTGTTTATACAGTCAATTTTTCAGCCAATCAAAGAAATGTAGGACATGTAGCTTGTGTGTGTATGTAGTGTACACACCCGCACTAGATGTACACAACCTCTGTCCTGGAAAAGTCTGAATGGGCTTTAATTTTAGAAAGCAGTGAGGTGTGGAGCTCTGAATTCTGGAAGCAGGGAGATGTGCACAGTGCAAGGTAACTGCATCGGGACTTTTTTAGGTGCGAAACAAAAGTGCTACTTGTTGCGTAGTGAAATGGGTCAGAACCGACCACTGCTGGGCTTCGGACTCGCCACAAGCGGGGACACGGGCCAAGAAAAGTCGCTTCACTTCCTTTATTTAAATCTCGAGGAAATAACAGGGACTTTCTCTAGATTTATATAATTAAAATAATCAAGATTTATATGCAAATGAATGCAAAATTTTGCACATAATTACATTACATTATCCTGTCATTATCATATACATAATGTGTATATACACTGTACGGACAAAAGTATTGGGACACCTGAATTTTTCAGCCATATGTGGTTCTTCCCCAAACTGTTACCACGCAATTGGACGCAGGTGTATGAAATTTCCCCTTTACTTCTGTTGCATAAATCCAGCTCCATGAAGATCTGCATTACATGGGTTGAAGTGGAAGATCTCCTGCTATAGAGCTCTGACCCCAACAGACTGCTGCCCAGATACCTTCTCACCTCACCTTCAGCAGTACCTGACTTTACTAATACCCTTAGAGCTCCACAAGGACATCTAGAAGAGTGGCGCTTATGTAAATTGTGATTTTTTTGGAAGAAAGGATATATACTCATGGCCTTTTTTAAGCACAGAGAGATGTGGGTTTCTTGTTGGTTTCTCTCTTTGAGGTCATTTTCGAATAACAGAAGAAAGGTGCTGTTATTAATTACAAAACAGGAAGATTTAAAATGTAGTTTCACAGTGTTTCAGCAGGATTTCTAAACAGATTTGCAGCAATGAGATGATATTTGTTTGTACAGACCACATCCTTAAATGTGCTCTAACAGTTCTCTAAGAGCAGAGGAACTGAGAGAACTCTGAGCTGCTTCTGCTTTAATTTCGACGTAGACTCTTGAGCATGAGATCAGTCGTCCTGTAAGCAGGAGACTTTGAGGTGTAGTAGGAATTCATCAGAAGTGAAAGACGGTGGAACTTTAGATGTTGGGTTTCTTTCAAACATGACGTATTTCTGATGTTTATCTGCTTTTTTGGAAATCGATCTGAGATGGTCTCTCTGAAAGGTGCTTATGTGTTTTCTGGCTCGGTTCTTGTAGTCAGGAACTGAGCTGGTTGTGATGATAATGAATTATTTATCTTCCAGGAATGCATTATGGGGAATATACACTGGGGAACGATGAACACATCTGGGGTAAGGTGTGGAGAAATGATCCTGCTTGCATCAGATCATGTTCCGAGGTGATGAAAGTAAAAAAGAAATCGTGCAGCGCTCTTCTTATGTAACATTAGACTCTTATAAAGTGCAAAGACATTTCTAAAATTTCTGACATTTTCTAGAAAAACGCTCTTCAAAATCAACGAATATTTAAAAGGGACCACAGCAAAGAGTCGAATATCGAATATATCAAATAATGATGATAACCGAATAATGGCAGAGGGCAGATGGGAGTGTTTTAGGCGTAACATTAGGCTTTGGATCTGAAGGTTGTGAGTTTAAATCCCAGTTACTTCAAGCTGCTACTCCTGGGCCCCTGAGCAAGGCCCCTAACCAGAGTAAATGTAATGGGAATGGTGATAATAATTCTGGTGACAATTCAGTAATATGGTTCGTCTTTGTGTGTGTGTGTGTGTGTGTGTGTGTGTGTGTGTGTGTGTGTGTGTGTGTGTGTGTGTGTGTGCGTGCGTGTTGGTCAGTGCTTAAACATTTCCAAACAATGTGAGAGAGTGAAAATATCGGCTCGATATGTTACTTCATTAACAAACAAAAACATTTCACAGCTAAATATCTACTGATACCATAATACAGGAGTGAATAAAAAATCCTTTACAACAAAAGTATGTAATAAACGTTTTTTTTTTACTGAAACAATTTGTTCAGAATTTTAATAATTTTTTATAATAAAAAGTAATAAAGTTTTTTGGCCTGCTGGTTGCACGTGGTGCTTTATGTAACAGATCACCGCCTCATGGCCAGATCTTACAGATCCAGTCCTGGGACGGAGTGACACTTGCTTTCTGTGTGTGTGTGTGTGTGTGTGTGTGTGTGTGTGTGTGTGTGTGTGTGTGTGTGTGTGTGTGTGTGTGTGTGTGTGTGTGTGAAAGGGGAGTAGATTATGGCACTGGTATTAAATCCCCAGTTTACTTTGTGTCTGTGGACATGCTGACTTTGGACTATTGATCTCATTCTTCTCTCGTCTCTCCACACACACACACACACACACACACACACACACACACACACACACACACACACACACACACTGCTTTGTATTTTATTTGTTTTTTGTCTCTCTCTGATTTGAGCTAATAACATCCATAGCATGTAATAAAACCCAATTATAACACACACAAAAAAAAAAAAAAAAAACACAGGTCATGAAGACTTGCATTAGAACATAAAACTGTACGCACCTGATTCAGGGCAGAAAGTGTTGATCCAGTGAGATCTTGAAAGTTGTGTTTATTTTGCGTTTCCTGAGTGTGACAGTGGTGTGTGTGTTTGTGTGTGTGTGTGTGTGTGTGTGTGTGTGTGTGTGTGTGACAGGAGCACCAGGGATGGCTGTGTGCAGTCGGTGGAGAACCGGCGTGGCTGTGGGGGTCACCGCTGTGCTCCTGGCTGGACTGGGAGCTGCAATCTGGGCTCTGGGTGAGTCCTGAATCCTCCTGCTGCTGTGAATTCTGGGAAATGTGTGTTACATAAGGATTAAGAGGTGTTGAAGAAAAATAATAAACCACGTGATGGTGTGAAGACGTTATTACTCTTATACCACAGAACTCTTCCTACAGATCACAGATTTCTGACTGTTGAGTCGTTGATATTATATGTGTTAGTAAAGAAGCGTGAAACTTTTCCGCTCTGAAGATAAAAACCTTACCTCTGATCGTTACAAAGCGCAGACACTGGAAACTCCTTCCATAACTGTTAAATAATCACATTTCTACTTACAGAAAACTTCACCACAGTATCCACAGTTCCACTTTTCTTTTTCTTGTGCCTCTGTAGATTAAATCTAAAAAAAATAAATCAGGCGTTTGGATGAAAATGAAATATCAGTGAGATGAGTATCATATTATAAGGAGGGTAAAGGTTTTAGTCGATTATATAAATTGGAAATTTGTGTGAATTGCAGAGGAAATGCTTTTTAAACTTAAATAAGAACACAATAATAAATGTACAATGTAATAAATAATACGTTATTTAATAATGTGATATGTGCAGGGAGGGAGGAAGAGAAGGAGTGATGGGAGGAAGGAGGAAAGAAGAGAGGGAGGAAGGAAATAATGGAGAGAAGAGAACGGAAGAAAGGAATGGAGGAAAGAGATAGGAAGGAAAGAATGGTGGGAGGAGGAGAAAGGGAGGAAGGAAGGAAGTAGATAGTGATATTTTCGATGAACTGTAATAATCATCTTCCAAATAATATACAGCACATTAAACTATTTTATTGATGATGAAGATGATGATGATGTCACAAGACCTCGCTCGTGCGTTTGTTTTGCAGCTACGTACATAAAGACAGCAGAAGACATGGGTCTATATGACGGTAAGATCACATTAAAGCACCATTTATCTCCTGAAGCGAAGCTGAGAAGTCACACACTCGCTTGTGCCATTGCGTATTTATTCCTCACTACAGTGCAGGTGAGCGTGGCGGACCAGAGACTGAGGGTATTCGACTCCGCCCAGCGGCGATGGAGACACGTCTGCTCGTCCAGCGCCAATCAGCTGCTCGCCGCCATCAGCTGTGAGGAGATGGGCTTCGTCAGGTAAAGTGTTACCGAATGCAAACGGAACGACGAAAGCAGAAAATGGATAGCAAAAATTAATATTCTGTTTTTTTGCTTGGTCAGGGCGATAAATTTCTCCATCACATGCGCTCCAGACAGCAGCAGCAGCAGCCACGAGTTCTTCTGCGTCAAAGAGAGCGAGTTAACCTACGGAAAGAAGATCAGCACTGCGCTGTACCCATGGTGAGACTGCACCGGGGCTGGACCATCTCACCATCATATATATATATATCAATCAGGATATATTACACCACTACGCCTCGTTAATTATTTACAGATGTTAATTTGAATATATTATAATTAATTATCCTTTTTCTGCATTTTATAATGGTATTTTTTTAATGATGTATATAAGTATTACTTTTTTTTACATCACACTGTTTAGCTGGAAGTTTGTAAGTAAACCGGATTTAACTTGATGCTTGATTTATAGTAGTTTATAGTTGTTTTTCTTTCATTTTCCTTTTCCCTAAATATTTTCTTTTTTAGATACTAAACCATTTTTTTAATTTCAATTTATTTCATTGAATTGGAATCTTTAAATTTCTTCTATTTTGGGACGCAGCGATTCTCATACTGTTTATGGTTCAATTCTCTGAGCTCAATACGGTTATTAGGCATGAAACAGACGTGTAGAAGTGATGAACTGTCCTTCCTTCTCTTCTGTGTTTCAGTAAATGTGAAAAGGGACAGATTGTTCAAGTGCTGTGTCAAGGTAAGAGTTACACCAGCGCTCCCCATCCACCGAGTCCCAGTTTAACACAAATATTTGATATAAACCTGCACCTTTGTGGTGTGTGTGTGTGTGTGTGTGTGTGGTTGTAGATTGTGGGAGGCGGATGCTTCCTGAGGAGAGGATTGTGGGAGGTGTGGATGCGAGACAGGGCTCATGGCCATGGCAGGTCAGTCTGCAGTATGACGGAGTTCACCAGTGTGGAGGATCCATTATATCAGACCGCTGGATCGTCAGTGCTGCTCACTGCTTCCCCGAGTGAGTCTCACACACACACACACAAAATTAATCTGTCTGATGTTTGAACATGGCGCATGTTTGGACCCACACTCACACGTTGTGTGTGTGTTTGTGTGTGATCAGGAGATATCGTCACGTGTCGAGGTGGAGGGTTCTGATGGGTTCCATCTACAACACCCCCATCCATAAGAACGTGGTGATTGCCGAGGTGAAGACGGTGGTTTATCACAGCAGCTATTTGCCCTTCGTTGACGCCAACATTGACGACAACAGCCGCGATATCGCCGTGCTGTCGCTCACAAAACCCCTGCAGTTCACCGGTGAGAGTCACAAAACTCCGCCCACATCTGTGCTTTTTAAGGGTGGTGCAGAGAAACGGGAAGTTTGGGAACGACCCAAACGTTGGTGACCCCTGGGGCGTGCCAGTGTGAGCTTGTTTTCGAAGCCCTTACCATTAGTTATTATGGAGCAGTGATAGTGTGAGTGATGAGCAAAGGGAATTTCAGCGTCATTACCAGTCAATAAATGTATTAATAAATAAATAATACAATGGCGAAACAATAAAATATCATTTGTTTCAGAAAAGTTTTAGATTTCTTTTGTGTGATTTTTCTTTTGTGTAATTTGTTCCAGATATTTGTGTTTAAAGTGCTTTATGTATAGTTGTGGTGTCAGAAGGCTGAAATCGTGTGCTGTCGTAGGCTGGAGATCCGCCCCTCCGGTTTCAGGTTGCCAGGAAGTTTGGAGAACAAAGCTGCTCTGTTTTCTGCAGATCTCAGGCCTAAACAAAAGACAATAGTATCAGAAAAGTCTGTAGAAGTCACGAAGCAGGAATTTATGAAATGTTCGCCGTGGTACATTTTCGTTGCAGTGACCCAGCAGTTTTATACTCACGTTTAAACACTTAGTATTTTATCCTAAATGCCTGGTGTTTATTGTGTATTTCCCTTCACATGTTTTTCTCTCCTGCTTGCCGTAGACTACATTCAGCCCGTCTGTTTGCCCACCTACGGTCAGCGGCTGGTGGACGGTCAGATCGGCACAGTGACAGGATGGGGAAACGTCGAGTATTACGGTCAGTCATCCCTTATACCCAGTTCAGCAGCAAACCACTGCGTGTAGAAATCGGTTGTGGAAATTAATCGGCACCGATAGTTGATTGCTGGAACGATCAGCTATCGCTAAAATCCATACCGATAGTTTTTCGGGGTGTCCTTTAGAGGTCATGCTGATGCCAGGTGCTGTTTTTCTAAGTGTATTTTTTAATTGATTTTGGATGCAATATTTTTGCAATAAAGTTCAGAACTATTTAACATAAAGTGTTTTTTATTTTATTTTTTTTCCATTTAAAAAAATCTATCATCTGATTAAATTATTATCAGCAAGTATGATCCAACCAGCTACTGTTCTTGGTAAAATCAACTCGGTCGAACTCTAATGTTAATAACCCTATCATGGCTCATAGGTCTTTTTTTCACTCCTCCTCAGGTACGCAGGCGAATATCCTCCAGGAGGCCCACATTCCCATCATCAGCGATGCCGTCTGTAATGCCCCTGATTACTATGACAACCAGGTGACCACCACCATGTTCTGCGCTGGATATGAGAAAGGAGGAACCGATTCCTGTCAGGTAACTGATCAGACACAAGATGGCGCCATTTAGACGTCATTCCTCGTTCCTCATGCAGCTCCTGTGTTGTAATGCTTTATAATCACTCGGTGTGTATGTGCAGGGAGACAGTGGAGGTCCCTTTGTAGCAGCCGATTGTCTCTCGAAGACGAGCCGCTACAGGTTGCTGGGCGTAGTCAGCTGGGGGACGGGCTGCGCCATGGCCAAGAAACCCGGCGTCTACACCCGAGTGTCCCGCTTCCTGCCATGGATATCCAGCGCCATGAGGGTGAGCAGAGCACCCACCACTCTCTCTCTCACACACACACCAATCACACACCATACACACCTCTCAGTCACCACACACACAAACCAATCATACACCACATACCATTCACCATACACACAATGACCCGCCATACACACACCAGTGGCTCAGCACACAAACCCCCCCAACACACATCCATCACACACAATTTTGATTTGAAGCTGCACCGCACTCAGAGCTTCTGCTACAGAAAACACACGCTTCATTATCACGAGCTCACATTTCTGAGCTTTTTTCTTTTGGAATATACCAAAAAATCGAGAGGTGTGGAAACAACAGGCTTAGTGATGGGCGTGGCCCAAAATCCAGTCACATGGTTCCTTGCTGAAGGTCACGTACAGTTCAGATGTTTCCATCTTGTGCGCCCAGCTCCAGAGGCGACTCTCGGCCCGGCAGAAGAACAGTAGGAGAGTCTGTATGGTGCTTTCTTTTTATTGGCGCAGGAAAATTTGGGAGGTGAGGGAAACGTGAGGGAAACACTTGTTTGGTGGTGTTTTATGAAACTCATATGTATTGGCACCCCTTTACCCTGTCCATCAAATGAGGGGGTTTACCCCGGAACTGATATTATGTGTTTCCTACAATGAATTGGGTGGAATGGATGGGGTGCTAATACTTAATCCTGCCCTGAACAGACTACAGATATTATAATTACTCTCTATAAAAATGTAATTCTATTTTTTGAATATGTATTAATCATTTACATATTGAATTGTTTATGGTAATTCCCTCCATTTCACTCGAAATAAATTAGCAATCAGAATTTACACTTTTATATTAAAATTTTTTGTACAATTGTTCACCTGGCTCCTCCCCCTTCACTTTTTCCAAGCGCAACAAGAATGAGGTGAGTTTTGCAAAGCTTGCAAAACATACAGGGAAATCAAGGACTATATATACACACACACTGACAACACTGACGTAAATAACAAAGCTCGGGTGCACACGATGACGAAGGGCTGCATGACCAGGGGGCGGAGCCTGAGCGGGGCTGCGGCAGAACTGCGTTATCACTCAGCCTTTATACAAAACGTCTCCACTTAGTGCGACATTTCGCTCTTTTATTATCAAATATTTTGAGTTGCGATAAAGATGATGAACATTCTGTATTATTATAGAATTCTTTCTCTTCTTTATCTTCTTATTATTATCATCATGTCATTGATTCTCTTCATTCCTTTTTATGTGTTTAGACTTATGAAAATTCCCCCGGAGTCCATAAAATGGCTCGTGCAGCAACAGCATAGGCCTCCTCGAGACCCGGAACTGTCAGAATAAAGACCGAGATCAGGTCTGCGACGGACATCATGTCCCCATGTCCCCCCCAGACCAAAACAGTCGATCAGAAAGAAGCCACGTCTCCATCACCTCGCCGTAGCTCTGACTGACGCCTCTCGGTCAGAATGTTAATTCTTGCGGCTTTAATTTTGTAATTTAATAAATGTGATGCATTTAAACGTTCTACACTTACAGACATAAAGGTACTGAGATGTACAGTTGTAGAAGTGCTCGCATTAGGAGAAGAATTTTACCACTACCACAAAAAAAAAGAAAAACTAAAAACAATATATCAGTAGGTATAAAGATGTAAAAACTTATTTTGTACAATTTTTTATATGATGCATCTCCAGATGTGACACAATTAATAATAAATTGCAATGACCGATATTTATGCACAGATCTTTTCAGTGTTAAATGAATCGAATTAATTCAATTATGTATTGGTTTTAACAACAAAGCAGCTTTACAGAAATCTACCAAACGCTCAAACGTGTCAAAGAGTTTGGCAAAATACGAACGTGAAAAAAAAATAAATAAAAAGATCCTAGGCTACATTATGAAAGAAAATATTTACAGACAAACTGCTGGTTTCTCAATATAAAACTTCGAAACCGAACTCATTCAAAATGAAGCAAAAAGTAATCATCTATGCGGGTTATACATAAATGTTGGCACCCCTGCTTGTACTTAGTACAGATCTTTTGTTTGGAAATGTGAAATACAGTATGACTATGCTGAAGGAGCCCCAGAGACAAAGCAGGTACCGCGAGTACTCGTCTGTTCCTGAGTGTACGTGTGAATTCAGAAAGTTTGTTTAATCCATGTACACCGGGCTTGTGCGGCGCTTCTTTATTCTCAGAATCGGATACGCATATAGAGAGGAAAGCAAGTTTTTTTGTGACAGTGGTAACCATAGCAACTCGGTTGGATGGTGGACTTTTTGTTGATTCTATAGTACATCGCTGTATGTTTTCAGTATAATCTTTTTACAAAATTGTGTATAGTATAACAGTAACAATGTCTGGCAGAAAT
This sequence comes from Silurus lanzhouensis, assembly GCA_039877035.1. NCBI lineage: Eukaryota > Metazoa > Chordata > Actinopteri > Siluriformes > Siluridae > Silurus > Silurus lanzhouensis. The sequence continues at coordinate 499,539 of JBCEWE010000519.1, read as the reverse complement.
GAACATTATTATTTGTAAAGTGTTTGATTTGACACGGTTTTAGTTTTTTTTAAATCCCTCTAGGTTAGCATTTTATAGTTTCTTTTTTTAACATCAGTTCACTATATTTATTGGGAACGCCACTGGAAAAATTGGGCATTTAGATTTCAGGCAGAACCAATAAAAAATGTCCAAATATAAATATATAGCAGTGAGATTTTATTTCATGTTGATCAACTCAAAACATTCTCCAGTTACTGGATGAGGACGAGGATGAGGGCACGTGAGAAGGCAGAAGGGGGCGGGGCTTCTGGTTAAAATCACTGATATCAAGTGGTTCATTTTCCATTTTATTTGAGATTTTATATAAAATCATTTCAGAGTGATTTCGCACACCTTATTTTGGCACAAGATCGTCGAGTTTTTACAGTCCGTGGCTTGCACATTGTTTAAGACGTACACGTTGATGGGTATTAGAAGTGAAAATGGACAATTAAGTCAGATAAATTTTGCACATTATGAAGCAAAGTGTGTTTTTTTTCTAAATATTTTCACTGTTCTGGTATTCAGTCCTGACCAAAATTGGCTGTAGTGTTAATATCACAACAAATCCTTATTATACCGAGTATGTTCCTCTACTTTTATTATTATTGTTGTTGTTTTCTTTGTTATCGGCTGAGGAATAGCAGTAATATAAACCAAAGACTGCTTGATTTAGCCGCAGTAGTATTAAAGAGGCAGGCAGTATTTTTGCTCGTTGTGGTTTGTTGTAAATACAGAATGCAATAAAAATCTTCCGCTATGCAGTAAAACGTTTAATTGCTATAATGTTTATGTTTATTGTCAGCTGCTACACTGTAATTCTGCTCTTCAGTGTAAAACGTTTTATAGTTCGGTATTTAATATAATTTTCATGAATGAAATGAATAAATGTAGAATACTCAGCTGGAGTTTTATATTTAAGGCATTGATGTTGAAGATCCTGAATTTCCCATAAACTTGCATTCTTTTGTTAAACGTACGATACAGGATTACGCAACTTCTTACGCCTTGATGATGTTTATTCATCTGCACTTTTCTTTTTTTTTGTTCATAAAAGTTGTGTAATTGATGTGAATATATATGTACATGACTCAAATTGACCTCTCTAATGATATTTGTATATCTTTGTATTTCTCTATCACTATATATAAAATTTAGCCTAATGTGTTTTTTCACTGTAAATGTTACTATCGGTTTCGAAATAAAGTCTTAAAAGTAAATACAATCGCCTCGAATGATTTTTTCCTAATTCCTGATCCGACCTAACCCAAGATATTGTGAAGACATTTTGGTAACAGTTAATGAAGATAGCAAATACATTCATGACTACTGTTTTCATTGTTTAGTGTAACTGTAATACTTTTTTACTACGATGTTTAGAATGTTAGAAAAATAGGTAAGAAAAAAGAGATTCTTCAGAAGTTTTGTGCCTAAACCCAAAACCCAACCAATCACTAACCCTATACCCTAAATCTACACCTGCCTTATACCCAACCTTTAACCATAAACTTACCCTCAACCCTAACCACAAACCTACCTCTAACCGTAACCACAACCCTAAATCTACCCCACCTTAACTCCGACCTAAACATAAACCAAACTCCACCCATAAACATAACTCTAAACCCAACACCAACCCCAAACCTCACCCTAATGTTAACCCCAATCCAAAACCATTTCACAACTAACTCTTCCCTAACACTAATTCAAACCTAAACTCAACTCTTCCCCAACACTAATCCAACCCTAAACCAAACTCAACTCTTCCCCAACACTATTTCAAACCTAAACCTAAATTTAACTCTTCCTCAACAATAATCCAACCCCAAACCTAACTCTACCCCAACACAAATTCAACCCTAAACCTAAACTAAAGTCTTCCCTAACACTAATCCAACCCCAAACCTAACTCTACCCCAACACGAATTCAACCCTAAACCTTAACCTAACTTTACCCCAACATTAAGCCAACCCTAAACCTAAACTAAAGTCTTCCCTAACACTAATCCAACCCCAAACCTAACTATACCCCAACACTCATCCAACCCTAAACCTAACCCCAACTTATCCCCAACACTAATCCAACCCTAAACCTAACTTTAACTCTTCCCCAACACTAATCTTACCCTTAACCTCACTCTACCCCAACACTTATCCAACCCTAAACCTAACCCTAACTTTTCCCCAACACTAATCCAACCCTAAACCTAACCCTAGCTTTTCCCCAACACTAATCCAACCCTAAACCTATCCCTAACTTTTCCCCAACACTAATCCAACCCTAAACCTGAACTTAACACCAGGGTTCTAGAGGATCTTTTCTGCTTGATAACTAGATTTGCTGTAGAAAAGGTGCCCAAAAAATAATCCTCAATACAAAAAAAAGATTCCTCTTTGGTTATTTAAGGATTTGTTTGATAATGAAAGGTTTTGTGTTTTTTTTTCTCCTCAGCCTTCTGAAAGTAAAACACTCAACATAACACCTTTAACTGATAAAGCCAATTTTCTCAGGGTGTATTTTTAGAGGAAATCTGAGATTGTTCAGGTCACATGACCTAAACTTTAAAACTTTAGTCGTTTCAGATGCTTGACTTTTTGAAATCATGCGTTTTCATGATGAGTTTTTCATTCAAATGATAAAATATTCGAAGTTGAATAGTTAATTAAGACTGAGGTCTTCATGTAAGGAAATGTTTGACTCGTACACTCGTATAATTACCCCTGACTCTCCCTCTCGCTTATCATCATCCTTTAATTCGACTGACACATATTGAATGTCTTTCCTTGTTCCTAACCAGGATGACCTGATCGTCCAGATTCCAGGATTCCCTCACAATATTAAAAGTGTGTTGAGCCTCTCGCCTGAAAACGTGTCTCCTTTTCTTGCAATCCATGTAAATTTTTTCTCTTGGACACTTTGTAAGTAAAATGTCTAAAGGAAAAAAAAACACGACAGTCCTGGATGGGGGGAAACACGGAAAACCTGACCTGAGCTACAAAAAGGAGTTAGAAAGAACAAACAGGACGCACTCGTCAGAAGAACAGAGCGTGGCACTCTGCTGCTCAACCTGTTCGAGGAAGTTCTCTCAGATGCCCCACTTGCAAATGAGAAGTTTAGCTCTAATTTGCTTGCAGGTGTACAAGATCGAGGAGAGTTGAGTGCCGACCGAGGTGCAGCTCCTGGACTGAGTTTGAGCAGAAAAAAGGATTTTTCTTTGATTATTGTTTCTCAGTGGGACTTTTTGGATGAAATAGGGAAGGATGGTAACCAGAGAGATGTGTTTAAGCCTGATGGGGCTTTTCGTCTGCATTGTGCTGCAGTCTGCTCCACCTGTGCAAGGTATGTGTAACGTTTTAGATTTCACCACATCATTTGGGTGGGTTAGAGCTTTAAACCGTGGTATTGGTTTTCTCTTTTCTCACCACCGACTCGATCTAAATATATTATACGGCAAACATCACAAATAGAAATTAATTATTTTTGACTCAATGTGTAGTTTTGATGTCTAAATATATGGGATGATGATGATGATGATGTCAATATAGGGACGTTTCTGCAACAACTCCTGCCTCCGTAGTCACAATTCAGAGTTCTGTGAAAGCTAAATTTGCAAAAATTAGAGAAAAAAGTGAAACCATTTTAATTTTAGCATTTAAAGCTAATTTCATTCTTACGTTCTGCTTCAACGAAATGATTTTAACAATGTTCTTAAAGTACAAACTTTTTGTATAAGTATGTGAGTAAGGTGAAAAAAAACCTGCCTGCAAAAACAATACAAGATTTCTGTCGTCAACATGGGTGTGTACCGGAGAAAGTTTTGTTTATGAGCAGCGAAAAATTAGAATAGTCAAAAATTCGGACATTTCTTAGTCAAATGAGTAAAAGGTGCTGACACAGCACGCAGCGCTCAGGGTTTAGGTGGGGGGGGGAATGCAAAAAAAAGTAAAAAGAATTTTTTTGTTAATACAGTAAAAACAAATGTAACATTGTATGACACTTTAAGGTACAATTGTAAAAGGAAAAGTCTAAATAAATAAATATCCATTTTTTAAACAATTCCTTTTCAACATGTTAACATACAGAACTTTTCAGTGATGTGCCTTAGAATTATTGTCGTTTTTCACCATGTCACAATTATATTAGAGCTGAATTAATGAATGACCCTGATTTACATCAGGGATTCCTGCCAAGATTACGATAAGCCCTATTCTGTAATTAATCTTAGCTAACACGGATCACTGCGACTTTTGTAAATTTACAATTTTAGCATGTGTCAGGGATAATACAACTCATACAAACTCTGATTGTATACTCTGAATGTACACAGAGCTGAAGGTGTTTAAGCAAAGTACAAAAAATTCTAACGTTCTGGAACTGTTTATTAAATTTCACTGAAATGTGTCTTTTTTATGTCTTACACATCATTTTCATTATGAATGAACCAAAATAACTGTACCTCAGAAAAACTTTAAAACTGTTAACAATTTGAACGCTTAGCGAGTTTCAGTGAGTTAGTTGTTAGCAAAGGAAGTTATTGAATGTACCTGCTATTAATTATTAACTAGCAGTTAGCATTAGCCAGCTAGCGAGTATTGCGTCACGTTCAGGATTCCTCCAAATGTGTTTGCTATTGTATATATATAAAAAAATTATAATAATTTTAATAAAATGCACTCTCGTCGAAATAATACTTCATGCAATTACTTTCAATAATCATCTGATATTTGTCTACTGATCTACAGGATATAACTACAGTATGGTACCTGTGAACACCACCGTGTACATGGGCAAATCAACAACCTTCACCTGCAGCATCGTACCAGGAAACGGGATGCTCAACTTCACTGCACGTTTACCTCTGAACTCCTACACCCTGCAATGCCCCGGAAAAAACCTCAATTTCCCTTCCATGGTTCGGGAGTTTCCCTATAAATGCTCTTAACATTTTTAATATTCTCTCAAATACTTGAGTGCACATTTTAGCAAGCATGAAGGAACATCTGTGAGAACATCTGTGTGACCTGAACACACTGAATGGCTTTTATAGGTTTTCCAATTGTATTTCATGCCTTTGTTTTTTTATGTCTCCTTTTCTCTCCTGCAGTCGTTGTACGGAACTTGTGATAACAATCCTAATCAAAATACCGCTTCGTGGCAGATGTCAAACATAGGCAGTGACGTCAACGGCTCCGCGTTCATATGCTCTGGCAGTGGACTCGATGTACAAGTCGGATACCTTTGGATTACAGGTGAGTTTTTTCAGAACAAACATCTTTAGAAAAAAATATCAAGTATAAATAATTACCTAGCTTATCTGAGTCATTGTGTGAGAAACTTTACGTTCATATCACAATTGTTCCTGACAATTAACAATCACTGATTATCATTTTACCTAATAACCAATATCAGATCTCTATCATTCAATACAACCAATTCTCTCCAACAACCAATCTCTGATCACTATTCTCTCCAACAACCAATCACTGATCACCATTCTCTCCAACAACTAATCACTGATCACTATTCTCTCCAACAACCAATCACTGATCACCATTCTCTCCAACAACCAATCACTGATCACCACTCTCTCCAACAACCAATCACTGATCACTATTCTCTCCAACAACTAATCACTGAACACAATTCTCTCCAACAACTAATCACTGATCACCATTCTCTCCAACAACCAATCACTGATCACTATTCTCTCCAACAACTAATCACTGAACACAATTCTCTCCAACAACCAATCACTGATCACTATTCTCTCCAACAACCAATCTCTGATCACTATTCTCTCCAACAACCAATCACTGATCACCATTCTCTCCAACAACCAATCTCTGATCACTATTCTCTCCAACAACCAATCACTGATCACCATTCTCTCCAACAACCAATCACTGATCACTATTCTCTCCAACAACCAATCACTGATCACTATTCTCTCCAACAACCAATCACTGATCACCATTCTCTCCAACAACTAATCACTGATCACCATTCTCTCCAACAACCAATCACTGATCACTATTCTCTCCAACAACTAATCACTGAACACAATTCTCTCCAACAACTAATCACTGATCACCATTCTCTCCAACAACCAATCACTGATCACTATTCTCTCCAACAACCAATCACTGACCACTATTCTCTCCAACAACCAATCACTGATCACCATTCTCTCCAAAAACTAATAACTGATCACTAGTCTCTCCAACAACAAATCACTGATCACTAGTTTTTCCAACAACCAATCACTAATCACTATTCTCTCCAACAACCAATCACTGACTACTATTCTTCCCAATGACCAATCATTGACCAGCATTGTTTTTTTCAGGAACCAATCACTCATGACCATTAATTGCCAATTTTGTTGCTTTTTATTTTTAACTAATTTTTTTAAACTATTTATTGTTCGAATAAATAATGAACAACTTCATAAATGATGGTGTTATACATTCTGTTTAACATTTTGTCAGGTGCCAGTAAATATTACTTGATGCTCTTTGGCTGTGTAATGGGCGGCTTCTTCGGGATCCTAATCATCTTCGGCGTGACCTACGTCTCACTGAAGAGGTCCGAAAGACTTCAGGAATGTTTCAGTAAGTGCCGAGATTCCCGATCTAACGATCCTGAAGTATCTGCGGATTTTAACCGAACACTATGGGAATATTACGGAAATATTTCTGATTTATTCGATGTTTTTTTTACTCCACGTTGTAACTGGACACTGATTAATTTATGTATGTTTTTGCCTTTCCAGAGGGCAAACCCGAAGAAGAAGACGACATAGAGGGGGTCGAGGAGGAAACTATCAAAGATTAGCGGTTTGATTCTTCATCCCTTGGCTTGTATTCGGATTGGTGGGATATTCCAAAAGAAAGTACACCCTGTGCCTCTCGTTATGGATGTTTAGAGAACGCACTACTGTTATTGTTTTCCTGTTGAATATTCATACAGATGCTGTAAAGTAGAGTGTAGACTTGTATAGTAAAGTGTAGATGGATTTTTTGTGATTTATTATAACTTTCATGCTTTAGATGACCTTTATTGCACTAAAAAATATGTAAATTGTAAATATTTATAGATGTTATGTATTTACAGAATATACACTATAGATTATATAAATATATACAATCTATATCAGAGGTCCCCAACCACCGGTCGTGACCCAGTACTGGACCAGGGAAGAGTTGCTACCGGGTCGAAATAACGTTGTATACATAAATATTATATATATATATATATATATATATATATATATATATATATATATATATATATATATATATATATAAATGAACTGCCTGAAACAAACATGCAGGAGCTTGTCTACGAGAATAATTTCAAAACGAAATTGGTCTACAAATATAACATCTAAAAAGACAGAGAGAGAAAGAGGGATCGAAGGAGATTATAACTATGTTCGGGAAATATTCGCATTGTACATCATATTGAAGAACTCCAACTCCAGCTCACATCAGAACTTCAAGACTATAAACAATTCCTCAAGAGATTATCGCTAGCACATAGACACGTTAAGCAGCCAAAATAACAAGCAGCTGATGCGGTTTAAACACCTTAAAGTCAGAAACCTTTCAAAGTTATTGAATTTATTACTGTAATTTTCACTGAAATGCGTTTTATGTTTTGAACATCCTCAAGTTTTTCAACTGTTGCTCACCTTTTAAGATTCTTGTTTAAAGCACTTAGTTAACTATTTGTGGGCTTAGCAAGTTAGCTGTTAGCTGTTAGCATTGTACGAAAGAACGAGATGCATTTTACAAAGTCGGATTCAAAATGTTTCTGTTGTAGTTGTACGCAATTATGACCGACGGACCTGCACCACTTTTGCATTACAGGAAATCACTTGGTTTTTTTTTATGTTTTTGATTCTTTCATTTTATTTGTCATGACAAAGACATGCACGTGCTTCTGTTTGTGCTGTAGGGTACGTAGGGTGCAACCTAAACGCTACATAGAACATGATTTCCGATGGACTCCGATTTGATGAAGGAAAAAACTAAACTTGTAGATTTCTTTTTCCTCTGGGAACATGTAAATATAATATGAAACTTATATATAAACAATTCTCCCTGCATGAAACTCTTTTACCATACAAACTAATTAAAATGATCTAAAAAAACAAGTTAGATTTTTTTTTTTGTTTTTTGTTGTTCGGTCTGCTGAAATCAGACACACCTGAAGCGCAAGGTCATCGTTTATACGTTTTTTTTCTGTTCTTTCTGCTGGAATTTATTATTTTCCAAAGCTGGTGAGAACATAATCATCTCACTGAAGCCCTGAACCACAGACTAAAGGAAAATAATGTTGAATGAAATGACAAGATAACTCGAGATAATGAAATGGCAAGACTATACCTACAAATATAGCAACGTGTCTTGAAGACAATATCTTGGAATTATATTTTGAAAACATTTATAGTATCTTGAAATAAGGAGATATTTAGAAATGAATGACAAATTCCTGAAATGATATCTTTAAAACAATGATAGTATTTTAAAATGTTAGATATTTGTGTGACAATATCTTGGAATGAGATATTTTGAAAACAATCTTGAAATGATGAGATAGTATCTCATGGTAACTTAAAATAATCAGATCTTGAGAAGATAACAAGAAGCTAATAAGGAGATCATGAGACAAGATGTAAAATCTTCAAATAGCAGGAAAGATTTATCAAACGATCTCTTAAAGCCAATCACGAGATAAAAACCCAAAACCCAAGATAATGCTATTTTAAGATCATAAGATAATCGTGATATCATAATTCATTATGATTTAATATCTTGAAATTACCAGATAACTTGAAATAATTATAAATCATGAAATGTTCTTGAAATCTTGAGATAATAAATTTGAGATAATGACACTGCAGTAGTGAAATTCTGGATTATTGTTGCTAGATGTTGATCCCCTGATCTTATTTTTTATGACGTGATACTTCATTCTGTTCTGTAACATCTGTCTGTATTAACATCTGTCAAGCCGCCGGTTTGCTGGCGGCTTCTCCTCAGCAGGAAACCCCTCAGTAAACGTGATGGTTCTGTTCGTCCTGACCAGTTCTTCACTCCGCCACGTAATCATTAACACCAGAAAGTTCAAAGAGACACAGTGCAAATATTTGTCCTGTTTTGCTCTTATCACTTTCTCCTCAGCTGTAAGATTCACTGGGAGTTTTTGGGGGTAAAAGTTTGTGCGCCCTCATGCAAAATGAATAGAAATAAATCCAGTGGTGGATGAAGTGCAACCATGTAGTTAAAGTAGAGACTCTCAGTGAAGTACGACTGCAGTAAAAGTAAAATTCTCCTTTTAAACTTTCACTTGAGTAAAAGGTCAAAGGTTTTTGCCTTCAAATGTACTTAAGTATCCAAAGTACTGTGATTTATCATAACTATAATGTTCCTATTATCATTTTTATCACAAGACTAAAGACTCGAATGTGACTCTCAGCACACTGATCTATTAATAGAATGAGATTAATGACTCAAACACTGATTGATTTCTATTACAATCATCATGAACCCAAAACCTTCTTTACAACTACTTCAAAAAATAATCCTGTAAATGAGGTCACGTGTGTGGTGGTGAGTTCGAGTCTGGAGTTTCTTCATCATTTATTCCTCTCTAAATGTTCTGCTTGATGTTGAACTGATGCTGAACTGCATGTTGGTGATCAGTAGATGCACCGAGCGCCGATCAGAACACGTGTAAAACAGACGTGCGCTCGATCCTGATTGGTGACTCGCTGCGTGTTTCACCAGTTACGTTTTTATCCTCGTTAATAAAAAGTACCGACTGATTTCACTAAATGTAGTCGAGTAAAAAAGTCAAATATTTGAGTTTGAAATGTAGTGAAGTTACAGTGAAGATTTCCACAAATGGAAACACTTCAGTAAAATACAGATACGTGTAAAAAGCTACTTAAGTACAGAAACAAAAATGCATTTACTTCCTTACAGTCCATTACTGATTAAATATCTTAAATATAATTCATTCAATTAGTATTAAAAGCTATCAATAAAAAAATTTAACTTTGTGTGTTTTTGTTGAAAATCTAAACACCATTTTAAAAACCAGTTTGTTATTTCAACTTTATATCTCAGTATTTTTATATCACATTAGTCATTAAATTCTTCTTCTTCTTTCGGGTTGATCTCATTAGAGGTCTCTTTCAAACCAACCACCCTTATGTCCTCCTTCACCACATCCATAAACCTCCTTTTTGACCTTCTTCTTCACCTCCATTCTCAGTGTTCTTCTACCAGTACAATATTAGTCATTAAAATGATCATATCTTTTTGTTGGAGTAGAAGAGTGGAAGATCACCTTTGTGGCTGAATAGATCTCCACAAATATCCACAAAATCTGTACAAAATCAATCGGAACATCTCCTCAGAAGAGTGGAGCTTATTATAAAAGGAAAAGGGCACTTCCATTTAGAAACCATAGAGGGCGCAAACATTTTCACACAGTGGGTTTTTTTTTTTTGATAAAGGATTTGTTTTATGGGTTAAAAGATTTTTTTCAGCAATGACGTCAAACTTTTTTTTGAACTTAAAGCACACGTTCTGACGTCAGATCCTGGTGTGTTTATTCCCATTTACCTACACACGCTTTTCAGCCCGAACACGTATGATCTTTCAGATGTTGGAAATCAAACCCTTGTTCAGGCTGAGTGACATTTCTAAAAAGTTTTCAGCAGACAAACAGCATTTTAGCACGTCTGTTGACCTTCTGGATCTCCGCCTTCTCCTTGAGTTCTAGCTCAGGGTGGAGATGGTGGTGGCTCATGAGCTCGTGAGATGTTCCAGCTCCAAGGTCTGAGCTAATCTGTAAATCTGCTGTTAGATATGTTTTTATATTTCACTGCTTTTGTGATCTGTTCCTCAGGCTTACAGAGATCCTGCTCTCCCACGCCTGGGGCTGGCCTAAACCTGTAAATCTGCTGTTTCACATCAATGTTGCATCTAAATGATGATTCAGTAGGACAGATTTTTTTTTATAGGACATTTTTGTAGTTCCTTTTAAAATGCTTAAAAACTCATATGTTCGAATTTTTCAGGCAAATGGTTTATATTTCTTTGATGCAAACAGTCAAAAAAAACATTGAGTAAAAAAAATAATAAAATTAAATACCAAAACCATGGCATTCATTCGTTTAAATTCTTTTCCACTACCAAAATCTTGTCATTAAAAATGCTGTTGTTCATAAAATATACTGTATATAACTATGAACACTTATACAGACTTATTCCAGGCATTATAAGATGGAATAAACTGGCATTATAAAATATATATAACTCGATATAAATACAACAAAACAGAATGTTAATATATAATTATATATATAGTAAGTTTTCAGTTACATTATTAGGAATAAATTAAATTTCAGATATAAAAATATTTGAACTAATAATGACATTAATAATTATTTAGAGTATGTTCTAATAATAATAATTTTAATACATATTTACTGTAGTGTAATTATTTGAAAAGTCAAATCATTATATCATTTGTGAGTTACTTTGCAAGTACATTTATGACAAGAATAAAAAAAAAAATAAAGATTTTTAAAAACGTATTTATTAAAGCAGTAATGTATTTCGGTCGGAATACATGAGGTAACGAGATCACAAGGTTTAAGTGCCGTATGAGCTCTGTATAATAACAGATAAAAGGTCCTGATAAAAACACACAAACACACACACACACTCATCCTCACCCATGTCCTACTGATACCCTCATGTATAACCCCGCCCACTTTTAACCTTAAATCTGTGTTATGAAGCTCACAGTCATGGGTGCCGGGGTGGTCAGTATTATCTTTCTCGTTTACACACACACACACACACACACACACACACACACACACACACACACACACACACACACACACACACACATCATGGTATAATGCAATAATGAAACGTTTTACAGTCCACAATACAAACACACAAACTTGATGTATTTCTTTAATGCATCATTTCGACCAAAGTATTTGAAGCGTTCACCTTCTTGCACTTTATGACCTGTTTCAGCCATAAACACACACTCGGTGTTTACGGAATAACACAGTGCTGATGCAGGGGGCAGCTATAACACACACACACACACACACACACACACACACACACACACACAAAGATCTGATGCCCTGTGTTTTATATGTACACAACAAGGAGGAGTTTTTATTGAAGGTAAAAGGAAAGACACATATGTTCATGTGCACTTCCTGGGTGTCGCATCAGGCTCGTATCTACACACTGTTCACCTGAAGGACTTCACTTCCTGTGCAACAAGGTAAGAAAAAATATCATATCTTATAGAATGTGTTTAACAATATGTTTTGAAGATGTAGCTCGTGCAGGTACGGAGTAAGTGGATGTACGCTCCCTGTCCAGTTTATTAGGAACATCTGTAAGCTCATGTAGAACTTTAATCAGACACTCATGTTGCATCAGTAGAGTGTATAAATTCATGTAGAAACAGACCAAGAACTGCAGTTCATGCTCAAATCAAACATCTAAATGAGGGGGAAATGTCTTAACCGCCGTATGAATGGGTGGGTTGAGTTTTCCTGTGACAGTTGTGAGGATGGAAACACCTGGATGACAAAAGAGGTCGGAGAAGATACCAGAATATAGTACATAACTAAAATAATCACTCTTTACCCCCATGCTGAGCAGAAAAGCATCTCAAATCATCTAACTGTGAAATTGATGAGCTATAAAAGCAGAAGGAAACATCAGGTTCCTGTTCTCGGCCTAAAGGTGAGGAACCTGATGTTTTCTTCTGCCGTTGTAGCTCATCATTAGACGATCATTTACAGATGACAAATCATCAGTTCAATTTTTTATCTCTTTCATCAACATGGTGTTTGAGCTTCCACTCCACATCTGCACCATTCTGTGTAAACTGCATGGTTAAAAACAAAAGAAACCCTCATTCTGATGTTTGATGTGAACATGAACTGAAGCTCTTGACCTCTAACTGTGAGAATTTATCTGTTGATAAATTGATGTCATGCGATTGGCTGATTAAAGAACTGCAAGAATGTGAAAGTGTTCCTAATAAAGTGGGCAGAGAGTGTAGATATAATGTTCTGCAATCTGTTTTGCATCTAAATTACATTTTATAAGAAATATATCAAAAGAAACTGTAGTCATTGCAAGTGCAAACTCCGCCCCCAAAAGCCAAAACCTGGAACAAACTTTTGTAAAGTTTTATATGTAAAAAAAAAAAAAAAGAAAATCAGAAATCTCTGAAATAAAATGAACTATAATTATAATTTGATGAACATTAGAACTCCTGAAATATTCACCCCAAACCAGAAGTGGTCAGAAGTTAATGCTAACTGAGTCAAAGGGACACTGAAAGTTTCCAAAACAGCCCTTGTATGTGTCTACAAGGGCAGGACAAGGGTACCCTGGTGCTGGCTGACCCACGGATCTAATGTTTACTGTCAAAACACGAGCGCTGAACCGTCTCAGCTTGCCATCAGCAGCTGTGTCTACTCTGAGTACATTCCTGACTCCTCAAATCCTCAAAACCTCAAAACCTTCATCCATCAGCGTCACTCTCACTTCTCAATAAAATTAAACAATCTTTATAGCAGTCAGCAATCTGCTGTGTTCCTGTCAGAATGACGCTAGAAAGCTAGCCGCTAATCTCTGCTTAGGTTTAGCGATGTTTTCTTTGTAATAATGCAGTTTTTGGGGTAAATTGTCTGTTCTGTTCATGTCAGGAAACAGGAACCTGGGAAAGATGAGCCGTTTCTCACTGCTTGTTCTCCTGACAGGTAAAAAACAAAAAAAAAGAAACAAAGAACCCTTCGTCTGTGTGTGTGTGTGTGTGTGTGTGTGTGTGTGTGTGTGTGTGTGTGTGTGTGTGAGTGTTCAGTTCAAAGGTCGAGTGTAGGACATTTCCCATTGGCCTGAAGGACGTCTGATGAAAACGCTTGTGTTCAAAACAACACACGACACACAGCATTTACACAGCAAACATCCCAACATGAAAATAAAAAGGATTAACATTAAATCACGTTTCTGATCTCGAGATCGCTACATGTCGTAACTTTCGCAATATCTGGATCGTGATCGTGATCGTCACGTCCAGTGCAAAACGTGCTGCTGCTGCTTCTTCTAAAATCTTTAGTCATATTTATTAATATATAAAGATTAATACTATTAATATTACATAAAGCTTCTGAACAAGTAATTAACACAAATAAACATTTCCTCCTCATGAGGAAATCCAGATCTTAATCTATAATATATCTGCAAATTTGAATATGCGAATTTTAATCACCCCTAATTTGAATAGCATAATTGATTTTTCTATTTTATGATGCAAAAACATGTTTTCTCAACTTTTTCTCGTTTTTTTTTTTGTCTGGTTTTAGGTCTAGATCAAGGGTTTCGATATTTCTTTGTGTTTTTCTACTCCTTGTAAATGTTTATACGTCAGAATAACAATTTTGTCCCGTTTTCATATTTTTCACTCTGAATTCAGATTGTAATAATTAAGTAATTAAATATAATATTAATAATATCATTTTTAATCAAAAATAATCAATAAATAAATAAATAATACTGTCTCTATTTCCTCGCAGTTCTCAGTGCACTCTTCAGTGACGCTGAAGCAAGTAAGAAAATACGTTTTTTCGCCTCTTCCTGTCGGACTCGTTTGTTCAGCCAAATCTGAAAACTAAAAATGTGTGTGTGAGTTTTAAGCTTTTACACTTTGTGGCTAATGTTGCATTGTTTCTGTCCTTTTCTTCACAGATCCGTTTGTTTACAGTGAGTATCATCCCCCTTTCTTGTGTCTTGCATGTTAAACAAAAGAATTCTGAATAAAATCTGAAAGAAACCTGAAGATGGAGATGTTTAAAGCAGCTCTCTGGTGTTTTGCGTTTCGTTAGACTATGACAGATTGAGGATTGGAGGCATCGTCTTCACAGTCCTGCTTGTAATAGGAGCCATTTTCCTCCTGTTTCGTAAGTCTCACTTCCTTCTTCTACATTTATCTCTTATTTCTGCTTTTTCGTTTCATTAAAAGATCTCTGCTCATCTGAATATATTTCTTTTTCCCCACAGATGACAAATGTGGCAGAAAGAAGTGAGTACTGTTTTCTGTGTCTCTTATGAAAAAGAAAAGTGTAAATGAACTCATAAGGACAAACCTTTGTGGACACCTGATTATTCGATTTTTCTTCTTTTTTTGAACATCCCATTCTGCATTTATTCTTCATTTGCTCTTATAATGAGCTCCACTCTTCTGGGAAGATAATTCACTAGATTTTGTGGAGATTTCTGGAGATTAATTTAGCTACAAGCGTGGAAGTAAAGTGAGGAGGCCTGGGGTTCAGTCAGCGTTCACATTTATTCATGTTTAATAAGGTTTAGAGCTCTTTAGCAGGAGATCTTTCACTCGTTCCACTCTTCATGGAGTTTGCTTTGTGCACAGGGGTATTGTCATGCTGGAACAGGTTTAGGTCTCCTAGTTTAAGTGGATGAAATGCTTGGGCTCCTGCATCCAAAGACACAGTTGTGTGCCTCCAACATTTTGGTAACAGTTTGAGGGAGAAACACCTACGGCTGGAAAAGTCAGATTTCCAGATTCCTTTTCCCTTTAGTGTTGTATAAAATCATCAAATAGACAAAATATTGAAACTGTGACAGCTTCAAAATAATGATGTTTAATAAATAATTATATTTCGGGTCACTGAATAAAGAGATTTTTCTTCTTCTCAAGATCTTTAGGCATGTGGAAGATCCCGAATCTTTTGTAGTGGTGTAACTGGTCAGGGAACTGGGTTGAGGGAATGTCAATGTATGAAAAGTCTTTGAATGATGGTTATATATTAATGTTTATAAAATCTGTGTGTCTTTCACAGGAAAAACGACGACGCTGCCAGTCAGATTTAAACATATCACGACATCAGACTGCGAATCGTAGACGTTTTGCAGAAAGATGGGGGTTTTTTTTTATAGATTTGGTTTGGTTATTTAGTTATTTATCTTAAGCATCTCGAGTGCGGTTGCACTTAATAAAAAATAACCCCGAGTCTTAATCTGTTGATGCTCCTTTTAAACTCTTTTAATGGGGTTGATTTCAGGGTTAAATACAGATTTAATGATGTAGTGAAATGTTCATGTGGTTTAGAGAGTTAGAAATGGCATTGGCTTCATGTACATGTAACATAACAGTATATTAAACCTGTAGTATGACATAAAACTAAATTAATTTTATTTATTGATTTTTTTGTTAGTCTGTTTATTGAATAATAATCTACACGAACAAACAAATTACAAA
Organism: Silurus lanzhouensis; assembly: GCA_039877035.1. Lineage (NCBI taxonomy): Eukaryota > Metazoa > Chordata > Actinopteri > Siluriformes > Siluridae > Silurus > Silurus lanzhouensis. Next base: position 483,170 of record JBCEWE010000519.1, on the reverse strand, counting down.
GTCTAAAATTTAGTTAAAACAGAACAATTTGGAGTTTCTATTAAACAGTAAGAGAAATGGTATAAAACGTAGGATGTTTCATGTGTTATAAATATTTGGATAATGGAAATTTACTCAAAATAGCAAACAGAAACTCTGAAAATACACTGAATTTCCAGACTTTTCTTGGATTAATTACTTAATCAAAACTTTTCCATGTTTCATTTTCATTCCAGAAGAAAATCCCACACTATAAACTCTAACTATCGAGTCAGAAATATAAAAATATTTCTCAGAGAGTTCACTATGCAAACAATGTACATAATTATACGAATTATGGCAAAGTTTCTGAGTAAAATCTGTAATTTATATCATCAAATAACGTCTTTGTGAAAGATAAGGTCAATAGGAATGTTAATTAGCATGTTTATGAGGTGCAGAAATACAAGAAAAGATGTATAATCATGGTTTCGTATTAAATTGTTATAAACTTATTCTCTATTAAATGTGTATAGAGACATTATGAACAATAATAACACGCGTATGGGCGTTATAGAGATTGTTGGTAGCGCTAATAAGCAGTGCTAAAAACTGTAGCATCTGGTGACGTACAAAAACTGAAATGACGATGAATATACATCACTTATATGTGCTACATTACAGGTCTTGTTTGTTATAAACCGTAAATAAACTCTTTATTACTATAAATATGTTTGTAATTTAAAAAAAAAATAAATCTACACAAATGTCAAGAGTCAAACTACGAAACTACCAGCTGGGTTTGGTTGCTATGTTGTGAGGTTGCCTGACAGCGAGTTATTTTTATAAGTAATTATGTGACATTTGAGAAATGAGCAGTGGGTTTGGTAAATTAATGCTGTTAAAGAAGTTATTAATTATTCAGGAGTTTATGAGAGTTAAATAATAAATTCAGCGTCGGCGTTGAAGACAAGCGACATATTAGCTCTCGGGCACGTTCACGTTCAAAAACTCAGCCCACTGAGAGAGAGAGAGGGAGAGCGAGAGAGAGAGAGAGAGAGAGCGAGAGAGAAAGAGAGACCTGTGGAGGTATCACTGGGGTAAAAGAGAAGGGTGTTGGTTTGGCTTTTCTGCTCGGTTGCCTGTTGAAACCCGTCTATCGAGTCTCCACTGTAAGTCGGAAACCCAAACACATCTGGTTCAGAGGTGAGTTCAACAAATCACTCCTTTATAATGTTTCCTTTCATTTTTCCTTCCTCTTTTATTATATTTTATTTATCAGTCTGTTCCTCTATACAGACTAGACAGAATTCTGAGTGATCTACTGAGTGGCTTTAATAAAAAGAGAGAAAGAATTAAAGTAAGAAAGAGAGAGAGAAGTGAAAAGAGACACTTTTTTTGGCGTTAAACGTGAGATCGATCTGTGTTGCTGTGGATCGGACGTCTCCTTTCGCAGCGCGCGACACGCCGACGCCGCCGTTTGATGTCTTTTTTTTTATTATATATTTCAAAATACATTTGATACAAACGCAGGTCTCCGAGGTCGCGTGCGATGCTGTTAGGACGCGTTATAAAGCATCACACACTCAAACACACGCGCGCACAGCACACGCGCACACACACACACACTAACGACGGAAAGTTTGTAACCGCGTTCTGATCAACAGGTTTTGTGAGATTATTTTAAACACACATCCTTGAAGAAGAAAAACACACATTTAAATCAGTAACACAGTTACACACTTCTCCTCCATCACCGGGCTGCTCGCAGGAACTGACGCCTTCTCCAGAGGTGGATGAAATGATGAAGTCCAGATGTTCTTGTTTGTCTTCTTCTTCCTCAGCAGGCGCTTTGTCAATACAGCGTCACGCGCAGCTGACAGTCAGGTTCACACACTCCTCACACACTCTGCCCAAACCTCACACACTACTCACAATCCTCACACACTGAACACACAATCCTCACACACTCTGCCCAAACCTCACACACTACTCACAATCCTCACACACTGAACACACAATCCTCACACACTCTGCCCAAACCTCACACACTACTCACAATCCTCACACACTGAACACACAATCCTCACACACTCTGCCCAAACCTCACACACTGCTCACAATCCTCACACACTGAACACACAATCCTCACACACTCTGCCCAAACCTCACACACTACTCACAATCCTCACACACTGAACACACAATCCTCACACACTCTGCCCAAACCTCACACACTACTCACAATCCTCACACACTGAACACACAATCCTCACACACTCTGCCCAAACCTCACACACTACTCACAATCCTCACACACTGAACACACAATCCTCACACACTCTGCCCAAACCTCACACACTACTCACAATCCTCACACACTGAACACACAATCCTCACACACTCTGCCCAAACCTCACACACTACTCACAATCCTCACACACTGAACACACAATCCTCACACACTCTGCCCAAACCTCACACACTGCTCACAATCCTCACACACTGAACACACAATCCTCACACACTCTGCCCAAACCTCACACACTCTTCACAATCCTCACACACTCTGCCCAAACCTCACACAATCCTCACCCACTGAACACACAATCCTCACACACTCTGCCCAAACCTCACACACTCTTCACACTCCTCACACACTCTGCCCAAACCTCACACATTCCTCACAATCCTCACACACTGATCACACACTCCTCACACACTCTGCCCAAACCTCACACACTCCTCACAATCCTTACACACTCTGCCCAAACCTCACACAATCCTCACACACTGATCACACACTCCTCACACACTCCTCACAATCCTCACACACTCCCCACATACTCCTCACACACTCTGCCCAAACCTCACACACTCCTCACACACTCCTCACACACTATGCCCAGTCCTCACACACTCCTCATACTCCTCACACACTCCTCACTCACTCCACACACTCCTCACACACTCCTCACACACTCCACACACTCCTCACACACTCCTCCATTTGTATCTCATATTTAAAGAACGCATTGCATGTATTATCTTCATTTTGCCTTCAGTTGCTGTGAAATCGTAGCCGTGTGTACGGCTTTCCAGTAAGGAAACAAAATGAGACGGTGTTTCCTTAAATGCCGGAGAGGAAGAGATTATAAGGGAAAAAAATAAGTCATGAGTCATGGCAGTAGCATTTGGGAGTTTTTGTTTGAGAAAGTTGACGAAAAATGAGTTCCTGAACTTCAGCTGTGACTCGAACTCGAGACATGGAGGAAAATTGAGGACTCTGATGTGGACACAAATTCCTGCGTCTTCAATTGAGCTGTTTGATTTCATCGTGATGACGACAGACCTCGTGTGTGTGTGTGTGTGTGTGTGTGTGTGTGGGTGTGGGTGTGTGTGTGTGTTCCTGGTCTATTCTAGCACTGGAGAGTTAGGTTCCTAATTTAGCTTCACTTTGAGTTCCGCAGTTCATGTGCTGTTCATCCTTTGTCTGACATGTGATTGTGACGTGTGTGTGTGTGTGTGTGTGTGTGTGTGTGTGTGTGTGTGTGTGTGTGTGTGTGTGTGTGTATCAGGATCAAGTGTTGCCTAGCAAGGAATTTGACAAGGCGAATGCAATCAGCAACACACATACACACAAGGTCATGCAAAAAAACATGCTGGCTCACACACACACACACACACACACACACACACACACACACACACACACACACACTTTTCCTAGCTGATAGCACTTTGGCACACCACACACACTCCTCAGTCAGGGTGCGAGATTGCGTATTGAGAGTGTGAATGTGAGGAAAGTGAGTGTTTCGTAATGTTAGCGTCGTCTCTCACATTACACCGTTTCTTTCTCCTCTCAATGATCTGCACCTCTGAGTTCTCCAATCCGATTGGTCCGAAGGCGTGCGATGTTTCTGTATCACAGCATGACTCAGGTTTATCTTAATATCAATACGCTGTTTGTAATATGGTACGGTTGCTATAGTAACAGCTCACAAGTGGGTACTCATATAGCAGACGCTCCACATGATCCAATTCTAACAATAAACAGATTAAAAAACCTTGTATGCAACACTACAATACACTACACAACACTACACAACACTACACTACACTACTGAACACTACCTCTTCTCCCTGCAACTGCACTTCTCCACTTCCCTCCCTCTCATTCACACACATGTACTCTGTCTTACTCCTACTGACTTTCATTCCCCTTCTCTCCAGCACGTACCTCCACCTCTCCAGGATCTTCTTAACCTGCTCCCTACTCTCACCACAAATCACAATATCATCCGCAAACATCATAGTCCACTGAGACTCCTGTCTGACCTCGTCCTTCAACCTGTCCATCACCACTGCAAACAGGAAAGGGCTCAGAGCCGATGCTTGATGCAATCCAACCTCCACTTGAACCAGTCTGTCATTCCCATGTCCTGCACCACCCTCACATACTTCTCCGACATACAACACCACAACTCCTCTCTCCACCCTGTCATACACGTTCTCTAAGTCCACAAACACACAATGCAACTCCATGTTATACATTTGTCGTGTTACTCAGTATGTAATATATCCTGATATCAGTGCTTCGTAATCATGCAAACTTCTAGTCCTAACCTCAGGACTTAGGACAAAACAAGGACTAAAGAAAATTCTGAATAATCACTGGTAATTTCTTTTATCTAATTCTTTCCTGGTATGTTTGAAAAAGGTTATGAGGATTATTTGGAAATAAATCATCCATTTTCGGGAAGATTTGGGTAATGAAAGTGTCGTCCTGTCGTGCGTAGCTCATGTAGGAGGTGAAGATGGGAAATAATGTTGGTGGTCAGTGACGGTGTGGAACTGTGAGGATTTGTAGGAAAATAAAAAGAAAACTAAGTGAAACAGTGTTCTGCTTGACGTCCTACCTGCAGCTGTGGTAGCTGTGTGTTTGAATCGATTTACAGTAACATTGGCTAATTAACGCTACACCCAACCCTCAGATTCACCTCAGAAACCAGAGGAAAATCGTCTGCTTTCATTGTGTTTAAAAAAAAAAAAACACAGTATTTTTGTTTGTGGTCTTTGTGAGGACCTGAACGTTTTTTTTCTAGCCATTCATACACACACACACACACACACACACACACACACACACACACACACACACACAGACAAACACACACTGAGGCATACACAGACACATGTTGGCAAGTGTGTTTCTTGGAAGGGGCATGGCAAACGGCTTTTTTCTTAATTTGTTTTGTTTATATGGTCATTGTGAGGACATGTGATGCTTTACTATTATTGTGAGGACCTGTAGTACATTTCTTGGAGAGGGCGTGGCATGTTTATTTTACATAGTCCTTTTCACATCAGCAATAATTCTCAAAGCACAGGAACAAATGACCTTCTACAGTAATTGCTCTACACACACACACACACACACACACACACACACACACACACACACACACACACGGCATAGGACTGCAACAATTATTTGTGTGATGTGTGATTGTGTTGTAGATGAACAGTATTGAGTGATTGTGTTGTAAATTTTTTGTGTGATTGTGTTGTAAATGTTTTGTGTGGTTGTATTGTTGATGTGTTGTGTGATTGTGTTGTTGATGTGTTGTGTAATTGGGTTGTAGGTGTGTTGTGCGATTGTGTTGTAGATGTGTGTAGTTCCTGGGCAGTTTGTTGTAGTTTTTCAGCCAGTGCTACGACATGGTGAAGGTTGTTTAATGTTTATTTTTGGGGTGTGTGTGTATGTATGTGTGTGTGTGTGTGTGTGTGTGTGTGTGTGTGTGTGTGTGTGTGTGTGTGTGTGTGTGTGTGTGATAAGTAAAGCACACACTGAGGCAGTGATACTGAGGCGACTGTGTGCAGATCAGCTGCTGCTCCTTACAGCACAGTAACACAAAGAGCAAAAACAGAAACACACAATCCAACAGAGGAGTTGGATACAAACATCTGATTGTTCTGAGTCTGTATTGTCCTGAGTCACGCACTGGCAACACAACAGAACACAACCACACAACACTACAATACAATACACAATAATTCACAACACAACACTACAGAGCACAACCACACAACAATACAATACACAATAATTCACAACACAACACTACAGAGCACAACCACACTACAATACAATACACAATAATTCACAACACAACACTACAGAGCACAACCACACAACACTACAATACAATACACAATAATTCACAACACAACACTACAGAGCACAACCACACAACAATACAATACACAATAATTCACAACACAACACTACAGAGCACAACCACACTACAATACAATACACAATAATTCACAACACAACACTACAGAGCACAACCACACAACACTACAATACAATACACAATAATTCACAACAAACACTACAGAACACAACCACACAACACTACAATACAATACACAATAATTCACAACACAACACTACAGAGCACAACCACACAACACTACAATACAATACACAATAATTCACAACACAACACTACAGAACACAACACTACAATACAATACACAATAATTCACAACACAACACTACAGAACACAACCACACAACACTACAATACAATACACAATAATTCACAACACAACACTACAGAACACAACCACACAACATTACAATACAATACACAATAATTCACAACACAACACTACAGAACACAACACTACAATACAATACACAATAATTCACAACACAACACTACAGAACACAACCACACAACACTACAATACAATACACAATAATTCACAACACAACACTACAGAACACAACCACACAACACTACAATACAATACACAATAATTCACAACACAACACTACAGAACACAACACTACAATACAATACACAATAATTCACAACACAACACTACAGAGCACAACCACACAACAATACAATACACAATAATTCACAACACAACACTACAGAGCACAACCACACTACAATACAATACACAATAATTCACAACACAACACTACAGAGCACAACCACACAACACTACAATACAATACACAATAATTCACAACAAACACTACAGAACACAACCACACAACACTACAATACAATACACAATAATTCACAACACAACACTACAGAGCACAACCACACAACACTACAATACAATACACAATAATTCACAACACAACACTACAGAACACAACACTACAATACAATACACAATAATTCACAACACAACACTACAGAACACAACCACACAACACTACAATACAATACACAATAATTCACAACACAACACTACAGAACACAACCACACAACATTACAATACAATACACAATAATTCACAACACAACACTACAGAACACAACACTACAATACAATACACAATAATTCACAACACAACACTACAGAACACAACCACACAACACTACAATACAATACACAATAATTCACAACACAACACTACAGAACACAACCACACAACATTACAATACAATACACAATAATTCACAACACAACACTACAGAACACAACACTACAATACAATACACAATAATTCACAACACAACACTACAGAACACAACCACACAACACTACAATACAATACACAATAATTCACAACACAACACTACAGAACACAACCACACAACAATACAATTCTCTCTCTCTTTTCCCTATGCTGCTAAATCTTAGAGCTTTATTGCCTCTTTTCTTGATATTTAGTGATTTGGACCCACCCACTGCTCATTAATATTCATAAGGCACTGACTATTATGAATATTAATATTAATAAAGCTCTGGACACTGACACTGGAGACTCCTTTCCATAACTGATCAGTCATTTATAGAAAATTCTGTTAAACTTAAAAGTTCAGAGTTTTTAATTTTTTTTTCTTAAAAATTGTTCATCCGGAGCATCACGGACCTGTTGCCATAGAAACCGAATACAAATCTAATGCTGTGATCCGGAGCTACCAACCAATCAGAGTCCAGTATTTACTTTCTTTTCATCTTTTAATGTTTGAATGTTACTGTAATAAGTGCTTTTTTTGGAAATATTAATTAGAAGAATAGAATAGAACAGAATAGAGGAAATGATTTTGAGTTGTACAGGAGAGGGTCTTTGTGCGCTCTTCTAAAGTTCAGCCACGTTTCCGAGGCGATGAGGGGAAAAATGTCGACCTTTCGCCTCTCGGCATTTAATACGAATACTGCGCATTTCACTGCGACCTCGTTTCACATTTTTAAAATGCTTCATTCCAGATTTAATTGCATCCCGACAGCAACGTTTTCAAGAATTTGCTCGTGGAAATAAATAAAAAAAAATGGAGCAAAGTTCCAGGGGAACCTGTTGAAATTCCAGCTTATAATTTATAGCAATGAAGAGAAGAAGAAGAAGAAAAGAGAAGAAGCTGTGAGGGGATGTTAAGGGGTTAAAGAAGGAAATGTCGAGGCTAATCGGATTTCTCATTAACTCCAACAACAGCCACGGATGCGTTAACCGAGTGATTTCTTATCCTTCATCACACCGGGGACACAGGGGCAGGGGACCAGGTGAGCAGGGGGGCAGGAGGGAGGGGCTGCCGGGTGCCTGACGACGCGGTTGCCGTGGGAAAGAGAAGGAAAGCATGCGAGCTGTGCGTAATCATGACTTTAGAGGAAATGAAAGAGGCCTGGACGGTCCAGAGCTCTGCGCTCCGAGCGTTTTTCATTTCCAGAGGAACAAAGGAGCGCCGGCGCGAGGTGTCGCGTTTCCATTGTAACAGGAACACACACCTTCGCTTCACCACATCGCCTCCGAAATAAAGAAACACCCGAAAGCCCATTTGCCTTTGCTTGCATTCATAGAACGATTGTCCACGAGGCGAAATAAAATTCACATGGACGCTCTACTCCGACTGAAACGCTTCGATTGTTCACCACCAGCCGCCCACAAGGAGAAAATAAACCGAGAAATCGTGGTCTGCCCTTTTCCACAGTGGGCTCAGGACAGACCTGCTGGGATCAAAGCAGAGAAATATTTCAGCTCAGGATGTCCTCAGAGATCCTATTATACTCCTCGCTTTCAAACCCACAGCCAAATACACATGTGTGTGTGTGTGTGTAATGGGGATGGGATCAGACACGCCATTCTGATCCGTATCGTTAATTAAGTATCATGGAAAATAACTGTCACACGGTTCAGGTTACATCATCATCATCATCATCATCATCATCATCACAGAATAATAAATACTTTCCCCAAAAGACTTGCTGATATTTTCGGTGTAGTATAAATACCTGTTATAATGCAGGGTATAATAATAATAATAATAATAATAATAATAATAATAATAATAATAATAATAATAATAATGGAGAAGATCAAATACACCAATTAAAATTTTTTTTTTGTTTTGTTTGTTCTCCTTCTTTAGCTCTACTTTTTCATCTTTAGAATGGCTTCAAATTAATTGCTTCTGATTTAAATGGATTTATGGGGCGGGGCTACATACAAGCTCACTTAGTGATGTCACTAGATAATCCCCACCCCCTTTCATGCCAGGGAGCTATCCAAAATGTTTTTGGTTGCTATGGAGATTTGGTTTTTTTCCTACAATGTTTTTGGTTGCTATGGTAACATTTTTTTCCCTACAATTTACTGAGGGTAAAAACTGGATGATGATGATGATGATCGCATTTTCTATGCCAGCAGCTTGGAAGGAGTCTCCAGTTTCAGGGCTTTATAAGAATTCAGGGGTAAAATTGTAGGTTTTCTGTTTGGATTCTGAGCAACTGTTTAGTTTTTGTCAGAGTTGTGAAGAAACTACTTTTTAAAGCTGCTCAAACGTAAGTGATGACAGAAAATATATAGAAGTTCGTAGACATTTGCTCAAAAATACAACACGACATTAATAAACCTCATATTCACATCATCAGATAGTTGCTGTGAAATAAAACACACTTTAGGAAAACAGGCGTGTTTGTAATTGTAGCAAACAAGCCGACTCGCGTTACGTTTTTGCAACGTTAATCATTCGTTTATAAAATATAAAACACTGAGTGGATGTGTTTTTGTTTAAAAAATATTTTGGGTCAAAGTACCTGCATGTGTTCTGCTAAACGTTCAACCGAGCGGTTAGTTATTTATAACCCTGCTATCAGTCGCTTCTGTTTCCTGGCAGCCACTGATGTGCTGCTCCTCGTCACATCAGCGCTACACACCAGATTAGAGCTTTATTCAATTCTAACCTCCGGTGTGTGTGTGTGTGTGTGTGTGTGTGTGTGTGTGTGTGTGTGTGTGTTGAGAGAGAGAGAGAGAGAGAGAGAGATGTCAGACAGAAGCACGGGGTCGTATTTGGATAGCAGTTAATATTAACGTTTGGGATTCATCTGTGATCGGAGAACACGGCTGTGGTTATTTATTCAATTTCAAATTTTGTTTGTGTTTCAGGTGAAGCCACGCCCACAATGGCACAGATTCTGTCACTCATCATAGTCACAAGTGAGACATTTATCACATTAATACACATTCTGTGTGTGTGTGTGTGTGTGTGTGTGTGTGTGTGTGTGTGTGTGTGTGTGTGTGTGTGTGTGTGTGTGTCAGGTCAGTCACAAGGCATCATAACGCCACCTAGTTTCCTTATACATCAAGTACTGGCTACACGTTGTACTGTTCACTCTTATATACAATTAATAATTGTATTATAAAAGCTGTTTGTTTTTATAAAGGTTCTGTTTCATGTAAATAATATATTTTAGTTAATTAAAATAGGTTAATTAATTAACCAGGCACCAAACATAAATTCGTTTTTTTTTTTTTAAGAAATTGAAACATTTAGTGACGTACACAAACATTGTCTATTTTAATGATTACTTACAAAATAGATATTTAAATTTTTTTTGACATTATATATATATTTATATTTATATTGCATTATGGTTCTAATTGTGCCTGCTGTTTTTTTTTCTAATTTAAATGAAAATGGATTTATAGATTTTAATCATGATTTCCTGTATTTTTAGTGTTCAGCCTCGTCTTGGCAGAGGATCAGCAGCAAAGTATGATGATTCTGATTCTGTTCACTTGTTTATCTCCATCAGATCTGTAATTACAGTCACATTCACATTATTCTGTTCTTTCTTTTCCTTCATTTCAGAGGAAGATCCCTTCAATTTCGGTAAGTGCAGATCTCACTCATTTCGTTAGAACACACACTTACTGAGGACCAGTCTGCGAGGCCACGCCCACTACGTTCTTTTTATTTGATACATAAAAACTGTAGCAGAAATAAAAACTGTTTCTTACATCTGTATGATCTGTTTGGATCTAATTTAATCTCTGCTCAAGAGTGCAGCACGGAAATTCTCACTATTTGGCCTTCTGAACATCTAATTCCACATTTAGTCCATATTTATTCTGTTTTAATAAACTCCACTCTTCTAGGAAGATGTTCTATTAGAAACATTAAATCCTGCCCATTTTGCATTAACACAGTCTTGTATGGCTGCAAAAGTTGGGTGTCACAATATTTTTGCTCATATGGTGTATTTTTATGCAAGTTGCCTAATAATGTTCTGTATCTCTCACACCACAAGGGGGCGCCGTGTGGCTCTTTACCCAGTGATTTTATGTGTCAATGTGTTTGTGTGTAGATTATCATCAGCTGCGTGTCGGAGGGCTGATCATGGCCGCGGTGTTGTGTCTCATAGGCATTACTATCCTTCTCAGTGAGTTTATTACCTTCACACACACACACACACACACACACACACACACACACACACACACACACACACACACACACACACACATTTCTTTCATAACAGCGTCTCCTAAAGTGTTTTATTCCTTTTATGCCACAGCAATATTATAAAAAAAAAAAGTTTTTTGTTGCAGTAGGTTGAAAATATGAATACATTTTAACTGGAATTCTAATAGGAATTTTATTTAAGGAATAAAACGCAGATTGTCACGTTACCAAGAAACTATAACGTTTTACCGAGTTCAAAGGTCACAGCTACCAGTTACTACACGATACAATTCCGATTCATAAGATCGAGCGATTCGATATTTGGCGATATTATTGAATCTGCTACAATATTGTTTAAAAAAAAAATCATTTCTTGCTGTTATTATTAATACTTATTGTTCTTATTCATTTATCTGTTTGTTTGTTTATTGTCGAAGTATTCAAATAAAACACTGGGTTTTTAGCGTGTAAAAAAAAACGTGACGATTCTGACGCTGATCCTGTTCTCTTCCAGGTGGACGCTGCAGGTGCAAATTTAACCAGGATAAGAGGTACCATGTGGAAAAATAGGAAAATGTTTGCGTAAAAAATGTTTTTGGACTGTTGATGGAGCACTGATCACCACTAATCACTTTCTTTCCTGATCCAGGAGGAGGACAGGAAGTAACGCCGCCAACCAACAGATGCTCAATGACACAGGTACAGTTTTCACAACAAACGTGTCTGAATTATTCAGGAAAAAAAAACACACTGTTCTTATTCGTGGACTTTATCTGGAGGTTAAACTGTTAAACGAAGCGAATCCGCAGCATATTTAGACACGTCTAACACGTCCAGTGGCTTTAGCTAACACCTGTTGCAGCGTAATAATTAGCATGATCTTAGCTAGCGGGCTGTCAAACTTAGCAACAGATTGTAAGGACACAGTAGACTGTTTGTGAACTCTTTGAGGATGAGGATGAGGTTTATCTTTCTTTAATTTAATCTATTTAAATACTTACTTTTATAGCGCTCGCATTAGCACAGCGCTGTGTTTCGGTATATAGCTAGCTTAGCTAAAATAATTCATTAATATTTATTTATTTATTAAATGATTTCCTCCACAAAAATCTGAATTTTTGAATAATTATATATATATATATGCACACACGTTTTAATGTTTAATTTGTGAATATATTATACATATAAAATGATAAAACTCACTTTTTATATTCTTTGTTTTTTTACGTTTATTCTTCTAAATTGTTACGTTTAATTATCAATTCAATGCGTAATTTTCACACGTTTATTTATTTTTTATATTTGAAAGATTTACCTGTTAATATATTGATATATTTTTTATTATTATTTATATTGGATATTGGATGCTGTGGTGGTGGTGAGGTTTTGTTTCCGGCGTGTCGCACATCGTCACGTGCGTTCTATTTTGCATTACATTAATGTGTAGGTTGTTTTGAAAAGGTTGTGGTGTATCGGCCATGTCACTGTGAGGTGTGTGTGTGTGTGTGTGTGTGTGTGTGTGTGTGTGTGTGTGTGTGTGTGTGTGTAACCTGCAATAACCGGATGCAGTGTGACATGTCGCTCGTAGCAGTTGGACGTGTCTCTTGTGTACAGGTTCCATCTGCTGTGTGGTGTTTTGCCAGTTTGCTCCTGTGAGGTGTTTTTCTAAACCCCACACCAGCTCAGCCGTATGTGCAGCTCTCCACGGAGCCTCCACAGAGTTTCCATGATGACTGGCTTTCTCTGTGTGTGTGTGTGTGTGTGTGTGTGTGTGTGTGTGTGTGTGTGTGTGTGTGTGTGTGTGTTGAGTTAGAAGTCAGAAAGCACTTATGATTTGTTGTCAGTCTGAACCAGAGAAATAAAAGTGAACCGTCTGCGGCAGGCTGAATTGAGGAGCATCGTAGATGTTGCATTGAATCAAATCGAAATCTGAGGGTGAATCGTATCAGTAGCTGCTTCATGTGTATCTTTAATGTATGTATAATTGGCTCGAGACGCGAATCGCATCAGCCTGTTATAGAGATGCACATCAATAATATATATAATGATTTACTCATTCACTTCCGGGTAAATTGCGCCACCTGCTGCTCCGATTAAACACTACAAATCTTCGGTTTATTGTGGATTTATCTTTTCATTATAATTATAAGAATTCGTAAAGATTCAAACTAAAATCATATATTTCACATATAAAAAAAAGTTTTATGCTGTGGTTGTGTGATTGTTTTTATTATTATTATGAAGCTAATATGTTCTGTGGGGTGTGTTTTTTTTTGTCTCCAGCACGAGCCACTGAATGTTAAATGCTCCTGATGGCCTGGATGTCGACCTGACTGACGGAGAGCAGAGAAGATCCTGCAGGTCCTTTATTCCTCCACAAACCCGCTGGAATCGAAGAGAATATAAACCATCGGGCAGTTTATTGTAGAAACGCTGTTATTTTTGATGATGATGACAGATATATTCCACCTGGTTGCTGCTTACGTCACTCTTCATCTGGAGAAAAAAATGGTTCCTCTGCTTTTATCAGATCTTCATTTCAACTAACTGAAACAATAATCCGACAGGAATGTGAGATTTTATTTTTTGTTTCTAACTTGTTTACTAAAATGTTCTGGATGAGTTGATCAGTTTTAGTCACGTGACATGGCGTATAACCGAATCCTACATGCCGTCTCTGATATGATCTACAGTGTTGCGCTTCGTAGTCGAAAGTTTGACAAGTAAAACCTTTCATTGTGATTTGAATAATAACCTGAATTTCACCAGATCAGCAGTCGTCCATCATCACGCTCGTGTCTCGCTGTTTCTTATTTTATAAAATATTAAATATATAAATAAACCACATTGCTGACTAAAACCCCAAAATCCCAAACCTGAAGCGTGAAGTGTGTTTTATTCCAAAGGTCACGTGTTTAAATGTTTTTTTTAATCAGGTGTCATGACTGCGTTACACAGATATATAGCAGACAAATAACTAAATTATTTAAATTTATTTAAATATATTCATCAATTATTGTCATTTATTAATAATATTTAAAAGAACCCAATGAACTCCATGTAGACGTATTTTTATTTTAATGTATGCTGCATATACATATATATATATATACATATACAGTACAGACCAAAAGTTTGGACACACCTTCTCATTCAAAGAGTTTTCTTTATTTTCATGACTATGAAAATTGTAGATTCACACTGAAGGCATCAAAACTATGAATTAACACATGTGGAATTATATATGGAATTATATACATAACAAAAAAGTGAGAAACAACTGAAAAATGTCATCATCTAGGTTCTTCAAAGTAGCCACCTTTTGCTTTGATTACTGCTTTGCACACTCTTGGCATTCTCTTGATGAGCTTCAAGAGGTAGTCACCTGAAATGGTCTTCCAACAGTCTTGAAGGAGTTCCCCGAGAGATGCTTGGCACTTGTTGGCCCTTTTGCCTTCACTCTGCGGTCCAGCTCACCCCTAAACCATCTCGATTGGGTTCAGGTCCGGTGACTGTGGAGGCCAGGTCATCTGGCGCAGCACCCCATCACTCTCCTTCTTGCTCAAATAGCCCTTGATGCCTTCAGTGTGACTCTACAATTTTCATAGTCATGAAAATAAAGAAAACTTTTTGAATGAGAAGCTGTGTCCAAACTTTTGGTCTGTACTGTATATATATATATATATATTATATATATATATATATATATATATATATATATATATATATATATATATACAGAGATAATTAATATATATATATATACCTGTAACACACCAAATCCATCTATCCATCGCTATCAATCTACCAGTAATCACTCACACACACACACACACACACACACACACACACAAATATATATATATTTTCAAATTTCTTAAAATCTACCTTCATTTCTTACTGACTCCCTCTGTTTTTCTACTAAAATCTTTCTTTCTCTTTAATCACTCTCTCACTCCTTTCTTTCTTTCTTTCTTTCTTTCTTTCTTTCTTTCTTTCTTTCTTTGTAAAACCTTGCGATTAAAAATAATGTGACGTTTGTCGCCACCTGCTGCTTAGACTAAACACTACAGGTCTTTATTTTCTCTCCATGTTTCAGTTGAATGTAGTTTTGGATCCTGAACTCAGCAATCAGACTCTGATCATCTGAAAACCTTATTTTTTTCTCCAATCTGATTGTTGAGAAAGGAAGGAGTTGATTCAGTTTATTAGAGCAGCAGCTTTGAGAGAACTGCAGTGTATCGATGATAATGATGATGATTGTGGTTATAGTGATGACGAGAAGGATGGTGGTGGATATGATGATGAAGAGGAGGAAGAGGAGGATTGTGGTTATAATAATTATTGTGATGTTGATAATAAAATTGTGATGAATCTGCTGCTGGTGCTGCTGCTAACGATTGTGGTCATGATGACGGTGATAATGATAGTAATGATATGATGAAGGTAATGGAGATGATGATGATGACGATGTAGATGATGTAATAATTTACCTGCAGCAGTAGACTTCCAGCTGTAGGTGGTGCCATTGTTCATCATTTCATGGCGCTTCACTCATCAGTTCTTTTATTTCATTTGGAGCTGTAAATTCCAAACCTGTGATTCTGATTTAGATGCAGCATGGAAGCTCCTCCTGACTCACGGTCTACAACAGGGTCTGGGAGGTTTTTCCGCCATGTTCAAGTCATTAGTAGGGCCTGAAGTTGCGCTTTAAAAGTGAAAGCACTCTTTGGATCAGAACAATTCCCAGAATTAATTTCAATTTATTTTAGCTTTAAAGGACAAAAAAACTAAACTGAGTGCACACACACACACACACACACACACACACACACACACACACACACACACACACACACACACATACCCTTCTACAAAGGATATTACAACATAATCTTACTATCTCTCTGTATGTCTCTCTGTAGCTGTAGCTGAAAATGTTTCTCAACAGGAACAGTTTGATGATCTATGAGGTTACATTTACATTTACATTTGCAGCATTTAGCAGACGCCCTCATCCAGAGCGACGTACAAAAGTGCTTTAAATCTCTAGTAATGAAAAAATCTACACTGTACACAAGATTACAAACTCAATATAAATATAACTTGAATTCTACAAACTTGGAAAGTGCTAATTTAGGTATTTCAGGAAGATGAAGGTCTTCAGTCGTCGCTTGAAGATAACCAGGGACTCTGCTGTACGGACATCTAGGGGAAGTTCATTCCACCACCTCGGTGCCAGAACAGAGAAGAGCCTTGAAGTGTACCTACCTCTCATTCTGAGAGAAGGTGGTACCAGACGAGCAGTGCTGGAGGATCTCAGACAGCGTGGTCCAGTGTGAGATGTGATGAGGTCACTGAGGTAAGATGGTGCTGGTCCATTTTTGGCCTTGTAGGCATCATCAGTGTTTTAAATCTGATACATGCAGCTACTGGAAGCCAGTGAAGGAAGCGCAGCAGTGGGGTGGTGTGGGAGAACTTGGGCAGATTGAACACAAGTCATGCAGCTGCATTTTGGATCATTTGCAGTGGACGAATAGCGTTCAGGGGAAGAGCTGCCAGCAGAGAGCAGCAGTAGTCAAGTCTTGAAATGACATGAGGGTTAAACTCTACACCCATGAGGGTTAAACTCTAGACCCGTGAGGGTTAAGCTCTAGGCCCATGAGGGTTAAACTCTAGACCCATGAGGGTTAAACTCTAGACCCATGAGGGTTAAACTCTAGACCCGTGAGGGTTAAGCTCTAGACCCATGAGGGTTAAACTCTAGACCCGTGAGGGTTAAGCTCTAGACCCATGAGGGTTAAACTCTAGACCTGTGAGGGTTAAACTCTGGACCCATGAGGGTTAAACTCTACACCCGTGAGGTTTAAACTCTGGACCCGTGAGGGTTAAACTATAGACCCGTGAGGGTTAAGCTCTAGACCTGTGAGGGTTAAACTCTGGACCCATGAGGTTTAATAAACTCTGGACCCGTGAGGGTTAAACTCTACGTTAAACTCTAGACCCATGAGGGTTAAACTCTACACCCGTGAGGGTTAAACTCTAGACCTGTGAGGTTTGAACTCTAGACCCAGGAGGAAGGATTTGGACTGGACTACAGTGACTCAGGTTTGCAACTGTCAGGAAATGTTTTGCATTCAGTTGTTCATCAGTAAACAGTTGATATTTACAGTAAAACACAGTGATTACAGCAACAACCTGTTTTATATGAAGGCTATAAAAATCATGTGCCCTGAAAATTATTTCTATTGTGACATGTCATATGAGGAAATACCTCCATTTCCTTTCACATGCACACACACACACACACACGCACACACACACGCACACACACACACACACACACACACCACACACACACACACACGCACACACACACACACACACACACACACACACACACACACACATACACCCACATACACCCACATACACCCACATACACCCACAGGCAGTCAGAACACACACACACACACACACACACACACACACACACCACACACACACACACCACACACATGCACACGCACACACACACACACACACACACACACACACACACACACACACACACACACCACACACACACACACACACACACACACACACACACACACACACCCACATACACCCACAGGCAGTCAGAACACACACTTATTAACTCGTAACTAATTACGCAACTATTGCAATGTATAACACAAACACACCACCTTATAACACAATTTTTAGCTCTGTATCTGTGTGTATGCCCCCCCCCCTCCCCCACCAGGTGTGATGTTGTTGCTCAGTTCTTCAAAGCCGCAGTGTGGTTTTAAAGCAGAAAGTGGAAAAACTTTCCTTCTGACTCTTTTTTTTCTCGTATGTTTCAATTGTTTCTGCTTTTGTTTTAGCAACGGTCTGTTGTACTTGCATGCACGAGTTACCCACAAACCCTCTGTGATTCTCAGGGTCGCTTTTGAGCCGAAACCAACAATACATTGTGTACCAGATATAACAGGAATCCGACATGAAAAGTGCAATCGTGCAACCTCTGGTTTAAGTTTAGAAGATCCAGTCCACTGAAAAAAAAACAAACAGGACGAGGAAAGAAGAAAAGGGTTTGACTATAAATACACAGTGAACCATAATAACCATAATCCTGAGCCCAGTTTCTGCAATATCTGATCAATTTTCTATGTCAGTGATTGAATTAACATCCCGATTAACATCGTAATTAGATAATTAGATAACACTCTCTCTCTTCCTCTTCTATCTCTTCCTCTCTCTCTCTCTCTCTCTCTCTCTCTCTCTCTCTCTCCCTCTCTCTGTTTTGCAGTAATTTGCTGAAGATGACATAACCCTGTCTGCTGTACGCCTGTAATTCTTCCTCTCCTAATCTAATGATGCTCTAAAAGCTCTCTGTTTTCTGCTGTCAGATTTCCATCCCTATCTCCTCTGAACAACAGAAGAATGAAGTCTCTCCCGTTTTCTTCCTTTTTACTGCACTCCTTATTTTATTCATTTATTTATTTTATTTAATTTAATTTAATTTAATGTTATTTTATTGTATTTTATTTATTTAATTTAATTTAATTTAATTTATTTTTTAAATTAAATTAAATTAAATTAAATTAAATTAAATTAAATTAATTGTATTTTATTTTATTTTATTTTATTTTATTTTATTTTATTTTATTTTATTTTATTTTATTTTATTATTTGAACCTCCAGGCTTTTCTATCAAGACTAAATTGCTGCGTCTATTTCTAATTTAAGGCAAAGACGCCATTTAATGTTGTGAAATTCTCTCCAAACACAATATCATGCAATATCCTGTGAAATATGTCGAATAAATGTATTTTGTATAAATATTTTTTAAACGTACGCCATTTTGAGGTTTCCTTCACTTTGAGCACAGCGCCTCCACCTTCTTTCTTTCGGTTTCAGCAGCATGAGCTCTGTGTGTCACTGAGGTGGAATGACATCAGTCCTGGTTTTCCTGTCAGTTTATAAACGATTACAGCTTCCCCTGACCTGAGCACTGGGACAACAACGTCACAAGATTCACCTGGAAATTCCAGAATCTCCTCGTTGTACGTGAGCACGGAAGACAACAGGAAGAGTTTTTAATATTTAATAGCCAGGTTTCATGTTACTTACTATTTAAACATGAGGTGTAAAGTGCAGAAGTATTTGACGTGCTGTTGCAGTAATTCCCCAAAATAATGCATATTATTGAATCAGTAAAAATGATTTTTAAGGACTTAAGGGACCACCTTTTTATTTTTGAAATAATCAAACAAAAAAAATTATTCATGCACAAAATATATAAAGCAATGACATTTTTCTGCCACTATTCTCTCTAAAATCATGCATTTTAACAGACAAAAGAAATGCATCAAACATATATCTGCTTCTGAGAAGTCTGACATGGTGTGGAGTAAACGCCTACAACTGGGTGTGGTCACATGATTTACACACGATCACGAACGACAGCAGAGTGGTGAGAGGGCAGAGAGACACTCGAACACACGGACCTGAGAATCATCAGCGCACGAAGAAAAAGAAGAAGAAGAAGAAGAACTGGACATGGATCCCAGCTATGCAGATGAGAAGTCAGGAAAGTTTGAACATCCTCCAGCGTACCAGGCTGACCTGGGGTATCCTCCAGCCCAAGGGGGCATCCCTCCTCAGGGTGTTTACCCTCAAGTCCCAGGGTACGGAGCTGCACCTTATGGATCTCAGCCATATCCCGGCCAGGCCGCAGTCACCGTCCAGCCCACCGTATACATGACCTCGGCGACTACTCACATCAACCCTGTCCCTGATTACCTGGGCTACTCCATCTTCACCATGCTGTGCTGCTGCTTACCCCTGGGCATCGCCGCTCTCATCTACTCCATCAACGTAAGTAGGAACCTTCACTTCAAAAAAATTATCACCACAAATATCTCATTAATCTCAGATTAAAATACACATTATAATATATTAGCATTTTATTATCATTTAATAAAATATACATTAAAATGAGTAACATTTTGGATTTTTGTTTTTAATTTATTTTTGTTAAATGCTCAAACTCATACCTCATCTTAATATAAATCGCTATATTTCCTGATACACTGTGTATTCATTTGAGTCCTGTTGTATTTACAACGTAAACATTTCTTATATATATATTTAACCTTATATATATCTTGCACATATTTTTATACATATTTAATTCCTACCAGTTTTTTGTGCCTACAAGCCTGCGAGCTCCTGCCCATAACTTTGTTTGTTTGTTTGTTTGATATATTTTAATTTGTTTATCTACACAATGCTATTATTTGCAATTCCGGTTGATGCGGACCTGTCTATCTATCTACCTATCTATCTATCTATCTATCTATCTATCTATCTATCTATCTATCTATCTATCTATCTATCTATCTATCTATCTATCTATTATACTCCACTGTATTTATTTGAAACCGGAGATAAAACGGCCACATGATTTACATACGAGTGTCGTTGTGGGTACAGACGTTTTTTTTTTCACCAGCCACAGCCTGCAAAGAACATCTCGGAAAAAAAAGACGATTGGCGGTAAACGCTTTCTATTTATCTAAGTGGGGGAGGGGGTGTTTTGGGGAATCATGTCAGAGGGGGCTGATGTTCGATGTTGCCTCACACCGGGATTATTGTACAAGAGTTTAAAAAACGAGGAATTTTTTTGGAATTGCAATATCATTAAAGCCTTCTGCTTCTACTTTCCACGCTTTTTCCTGATAAACACGACATCTGATAAAAAGATAAAAACGCCATGCTTCTTCTCAGAGGTGCGTTTCCTTTTTTAACCAGCTGCTTCCTGCTTTTCTTTTTACTTATCTCACCTGTTTTTTCAACAAAATCCTTACAAATTAAGTTTTTTTGTTTTATTAGACCCGAAACAGGATTCTAAAAACGACTACGAATAGAGTCGTGGTTACAAGATTGCAGGGTCTGTGTAAAGAGATGAACGCCAGCTCTAGATATAAATCCTGCATTTAAAGGTAAAAATATTCGCTTAATCGTTACATCGAACATCAGGAGGAGAAACAGACATGATCTGAACACGTGAAACACAGCGGTCTGTAGAGTTTAGAGTGTAGAGTGCAGATGGTGCGGAAAACAAAAAACAATCAGCTACAGTATGTGAGTGGAAGCGCCTGTTAATTTTACCAACAGATTTCCCTCTGACTGTTACAAAGTATTGACACTGGAGACTTTTTCCCTTTTTTTTAAATTTTATAAAATGTGTTTATTTTTATTTTTTGTTATCCTCGAGTCTCTGTGAACGAGCTTTTGCTATAGAAACCATAAGGATATTTATAAGAACATGGGACATTTACAAAAACCTGAGATGCTTTTATAGTAAACGAATCAACACATTCCAATCTGACCAATCAGAACGCAGGATACAGGTGTAATATTTAGTGGGGTTTTTAAAAATCTTTTAGATTTTATTTATTATTATATTTTATTTTTCATCTTTTTATAGAAAACAATGAACTCTTCTGAATTGTGTTCTGACTGCCTGTGTGTGTGTGTGTGTGTGTGTGTGTGTGTGTGTGTGTGTGTGTGTGTGTGTGTGTGTGTGTAGGTGTGTGTGTGTGTGTGTGTGTGTGTGTGTGTGTGTGTTGTGAATTGTACCACACAATAATATTTCCCCACTTTCCAAAACCCTGTTTCATCTTTGTGTTTCGTACATTGATCTCCCTTGAAGTTTGAGGCCTTGTTTCTAACATGGCTCATTTGCATATGGTCGACGCCCACACAACTCCATTAAAGTTCAAGCACAAAGACCTGGGGGAACAAAACGACCGATCAAAGTAATGTCTAAATAACGGAAGTGGAAGTTGTTTTCACTCCTTACAGAATACATCTGATAATAAGGTCTATTGAAGTGCCTTATAAATAGAATATATCAGAATATAAATAAATCTTTTAATGGTTCTGTAAAAAATCAGCACCAATGTTCTACATTTAATTAAACTTCCCGAACCCTAATTGTAGTCTACATGTAAAAAAAAATGAGATGTTGGAGCAGGTTTTGGGTCTTCTAGTTCAAGTGAAGAAAAAAAATGTCATGCTCCCACATCCGAAGAGATTTTATACATTTGTGTGCCTTTAAATTTGTTTGGGGAAAAATCTCACTTTCCTGTAGAGTCACTTCAGGTTCAGGTTTACATTCTCCTTCTCGCTGGTAATTTAGAGATGGCTCTTTTCTTAGTGCAAATGTGACAACATGGTGTTTCTTTCCTGCTCGATACGATGAAGTCGGAGTCAGAAGTCACCTGACTGAAGAAATATTTATTATTTATATTTTTATTATGTCCAGCTTTTCCGTTGCCCAAATGCAGGTCAGGATGAAAAGCTTTAGGACCTCCACCTGGGAATAACCCATGAAAAATGTAACGTGATAATTGAAGAGAAGACATACGTTCAGCATGGTGGGATTGTGTTTCTGTCTCTTTTGTCTAAAGAACGGGAAGCTGCCATCTGTTGACCGGCTTTTATGCAGGAATAATCCCCGACCACGTCAGTTTTGGACGCTGGAGACAGGGAGAACGTTGGAAATGTTTTTGGTAATGGCTTAGTGGTGGAGCGACAAAACCTCAGACACAAAACCCGACACAAAAGTGCTTCCATAAAAGTGTCTCTGCAGATTTATAGCTTTTAACACGGTCACAAGATCGACATCTGATGAGCGTGTGGTCAGAAAGATGGGGGGGGGGAAGTTAAGTACCTCAGCATAAACCTTTGACCTCTTTTGCTTTTCCCCGCCGTCTGATGAGCTCATGTCTTGCTAATCACAGGCGTGTACTTTAAAGCAAACGGTATTGGAACACACAGCTTTTTTCAGCTATATGCAGTTCTTCCCCATGTTCCAGCAGGACAATGTTCCTGTGCACAAAGCCAACTATATGAAGATCTGCTTTACATGGAGTTGGATGTATGTGGAAGATCTCCTGCCACAACATCACAGATACTGGAAACACACACACACACACACACACATACACACACACACACACACACACACACATATGCACATACAAACATTTCACTTCACAATTCCAATTCAAGGCTAAATTTAATAACACATCACACATCCTGTCAGTCAGCCATTAATCAGGAAGTGTCTCGACCACAAACTTTTTCTAAACACAACTTCTTCATGAATTATCCATTGATGAGTCTGATGATTCCTCTCACAATGTCACAAATGTGACAACATGGTGTTTCTTTCCTGCTCGATACGATGAAGTCGGAGTCAGAAGTCACCTGACTGAAGAAATATTTATTATTTATATTTTTATTATGTCCAGCTTTTCCGTTGCCCAAATGCAGGTCAGGATGAAAAGCTTTAGGACCTCCTGCCACAACATCACAGATACTGGAAACACACACACACACACACACACACACACACACACACACACACACACACACACACACACACACATGAAAATGACTCCAATAATCATTTTCTTTTTTGCGGCCCTTTAAAAGTTCACCTTCAATTCCAAAACAGGTGGGACGCTGTGTAAAATGTACATAAAAACAGATCTCATGATATGCAAATCTCATAAACCCATATTGTTTGTAGAAGAAGAGTTCGAGTGCTGAAATGGCCAAAAATATTTGTTGCATCTTAAAAAGAAAAATATGCCAAAGAAGACCCAGGACTGCCGAGCAGGTAGAATCCTAATATCAGGCAAGAATCGTCTAAATCTCCAGAATCTGCTTTCCTCACCTCCCAGACGTTTACAGACTGTTGTTAAAAGACGTGATGCTACACCGTAAACAAGGGGGACATTATTTTCAAAATAACCAAATTCTTTTCCATAAAATGGTACATTTTCTCAGTTTATACATTTGCCATGTTTTCTATGTTCTGTTGTGAATAAAATATGGGTTTATGAGATTTGCAAATCATTAAATTCTGTTTTTCCATCCCAACTGTTTTGGAATTGGGGTTGTAAATGCTAAATATAAAAGCAGCCCAATACTCACGATCATGACGTTCTTCTGAACAGTACTGCAGCAAATCCTGAACTTCAATATGTCACTTTCTCTTAGATGCACTGAAATAACACACACACACACCAGTGCTTCCCAATTCTCAAAACCAATAACCGTCTCTGGCGCCAGTTTGGAGCAGATTTGCTTAAAAACAAAGTTTCAGAATGTTCATAACAGCTTTGCACATGGGAGTGTCAATATGTGCTCGAGAACCGAGAGTTATTAATCAGGAAGCTTCTCGACCACAACTCCATTACAGGCCTCACAAATGTTCAGCTTTTTCTAACTACAGCTTCTTTTTATCTTTGTGAATCATCCGTCGTGAATCTGATGATTTCTCTCACACTGTATCAGATGTTTATCAGTTACACAGATTTCATAACCCGACATTTATGACAAAATATGATGTCACTTATAGGATGAAATTTAGTTTAGTGATCAGAATAATGATGATGGTTATGACATCATTAAGTCACACAGTAACTGCTGTAACGGGTTTCAGATTATTTCACTCTGAAATATTATAAATATTATAAATATTATAAATATATGCCCCTCCTTTTTATAATTCAGCAACTAACTAACAATTTACAATTCTTATTTACTAAAGAAGTCACATCTGTCGCAGAATTCAAAAGCGCCGTATCCCCTTTAAATTTGTTATAACTCATAAGATTAACATAAAAGTTTCCTCTAAGTGTAACAAAACGCTGACACCGGAGACTCCGTCCAATCATAACGCAGAATTTCAGAGCGTGGCATCGTAGTTAAATGTTGTAGTAAATGAAACTATATGAGATCATTTCTATTCATTTATTCCACTCATTCCAGAAATCCTGTCAGACTCGTGATGCTTCTCTCCTTTTCTTGCTCTGTTTCAGACTCGAGACGCCAACATGGTCGGGAACAGAGACATGGCAATGAGAAACTCTCGTGTGTCTCGCCTCCTGAACAACATCGCGCTGGGGCTGGGGCTCGCCGCGTACATCGTCTCCATCATCCTCATCATCATCTCGGCTACAACCTTAATGCAGATATATTGACTTCAACTGAAACACTGATGAGAGCCAGAGATCGTTATTCTTTTTTATTGTGCATCGAGTGGTTTTGTATGAACAGCAGCGTGTCCAGGGTGTGTTCATGTCATCCTGTTCCTGTATGTGTTTGTACAATAACATCCTGATATTCTATAATTATTACATACTTACTAACACTTATTCATTTAATGCTGCTTTCAAATGAATATTACGTCACTGCACTTAATAAACTGCCAACTCTGTGTTTATTCTTTAATTGTCATCTTTATTTTATATTCTTTGAAGGAAACCAATTAAATATGTTTAAAATAAATAAATTATGTCGTGAAAACTGATGTTCTTTGGATGTGGAATCAATGAACTTTTTCCTTTACTTGAACCAGAGGACACAAACCTGTTCCAGCATGTCAATGCTCCTGTGCATAAAGTCTTCACCATGAAGATCTGTTTACCATGGTTTTGGGGTTGAAGATCTCCTGCTGTAGAGCTTCAACACTATTTGGGATGAATGTGAATGCTGACTGCATCCCAGGCCTCCTCAACTCACCTAAATCAGTACCTAACTTTACTAACACCTCACAAATCTCCACAAAATCTAGAGGAACATCATCCCAGAAGAGTGGAGCTTCTTATAGGAGTAAATGGAAATTAAATCTTATAGCTTGGTGTCCACACACTGTGGAAATGATCCAAAACAGTAAACACAAATTATTGGAAATGTTCCCATCTAGACACCAGATATTCATTCATTATAGTTTTATAATTTTTGAGGTAGACCAGCATCATGACTGATCACACACACACCCCTCACACACCCCACCTACACACACAACTCACACACACCTTAACCTTTATTCTCTCTGGAATAATTGTACCAAAAGCTTCCTGATCTCTCATGACCAGACCGTGTAAGAAACTCTTATATGCAAACCAACACACTTCTAACAAATATACTGAATCGCATACACACACACACACACACACACACACACACACACACACACACACACACACACACACACACACACACTCAAATGAACACATTCATTAGAATGCTTTGTGTTGTCTTGTATTGTTTGCACACATGCATTTTATGTTGTCCTGTGTTTAGGTCTGGTACAGACAGACAGACAGACAGACAGGCAGACAGACAGACAGACAGACAGACAGACAGACAGACAGACAGACAGACAGACAGACAGATAGATAGATAGATAGATAGATAGATAGATAGATAGATAGATAGATAGATAGATAGATAGATAGATAGATAGATAGATAGATAGATAGTCCTGTCTGTATTTTCTTGTTTGGTTTTGTGCCATCTAGAAGAAGTTTATGTGGTTTTATGAAGCACACTGTTCCCAGAGCAAACGTTTTGTTACACTGTGAACTGAAATGACATAAAAAATGCTCGAAATGTTGACTCAAGGAGACAATGAAGGAAATTGCTGGCAGTTGAGAGAAGGTGCAGCGAGAGCTGGATTTTTTTCACAGGGTATACAGGTTTCAACACTGGATAATCACATGCCCATTACAGCATTTCAGAAAAAAAGGAGCGTCGGCTCAGTTTCTATATTCCTTTTATGATTGACGGAAATTGAGGACACAAGGCACGGCTGGGGGAGAAACACTGCTCTACACTGCGCAATAAAAAAATGTTGTTTACGTAATTTTGCAATTTAGGAGTGTTAAACACACACACACACACACACACACACACACACACACACACACACACACACACACACACACAAACACCAGCTCATCATAAACAGGTTTAATATAATTATAAATAAATAAATAAAAATAAATAATTTTAGACTAAACACCTGAGTGATATTCTTTTGGCCTCTGTTTTGAATTAAAGTTTGTATTTTTTTCCTTTTTTTACCCAAATCCAGATTACAGTTTTTCTCAGTTGTTTTGGAGCGTTTCTTGAATCATCGGTCATATTTGCAAACCAGTAAAGTGCATTTCTCAACAACGTCTACAAACATCGCAACACAATGGATTTTGTGCAAAAGCCTGAACTTTTCTCAAAATCCTCAGTTCATCTCTCGAAAATACGTATTTGTGTGATGAACATCTCATTCCCATCAGAATAAAAAGTTCCTTCGTCATTGTTCACAAAAAAAACCCATTAAAATGTTTATTCATGTTATCAGTATGATGCTGCACAGTTTCAGTGTTTCTTGATATAAACAGTGTTTTGGATCACAGCGACTAAAAATGCACAAAATTTGACTTCCTTCTGTTTGGTATCTGAATTTCAGCTCAAATTAATTTGTAGATTATTTGATTTTTATTGACTGCAGGAGATCAAACAGGATTCACACTTTTACTGTACACATGTTCATTTCTTAGTTCGTTTTCAGAATGTATAATTCTGTGTTCTGTCTGTATTCAGTCTCCAACTGAAGCATCACCAGATTCACCTTTGACCTGTTTTTAGAGAACTGCTTGATTATTGGTTGATCTGATGTCGTTCACACGCCTTCATTAGTGACCTTCTACATTCATCTGCACAATTCATCAACACATTTACACGATAAAAGTTTAATAGAAATGTTATTCAGATTCTGAAAACTGGTTTAATCATTTTGCACTCAATGACGTACACAATGAACTGATGCTGAGATGTTTTTGGGGGTTAAAACTATTCAGGTGAAACCAGTAGAATTTAATCTGATCAACATGAACATAAACAACTGATACTGTAGAAAACAGCAGACACTTAAACACAATCCATTCAATTAATGTACTATAGCGTTCACGATTTGATCAAAGCGACGAGAAAATGTTTTTATGATGAGCACAAGTGATTAAATGATGTGGAGTTTGAACAAGTAATTTTGAGAAATTTCATTTCTGATCTGAGAAAAACTGTAAGTAATTGATCATTTTTTAGTCTTTAACTTCTCAGAGCGTTTCTCAGATTTTATAATGTTCCTTGTAAAAAAAAACAAAAAAAACTCATACATGAAGTGAGATCACATGACACTTTCAGCTGTTGTTTAGATCATGTGACTCCTGAAAGTGACTTTTTTTTAAGTCATTCATCAGTTTTAAAAGAAATAAGCAGAACAATCTGATGATCAGGACCTGGATATTATTTTCAAAACAGACACGTTACTGTGGGAATTTCTTTCTGTTGAAGCCTGAGGTTTAAATCACCTGTTCAATCACATGATTATATTCACAATTCACTTAAATTGACACGTTTTTTTTTTTTTGTTTTTTTTATAAATTGATATTTCTATTTCTGAAATTGTAAATTCTGTTTTTTGTAAATTATATTTAATTCTTATTCAGCTTTTTTATTTTAATTTTCACCCTTTATATTTTTGGTCTATTTTATATCACAGAACAGACAACAAAAACTGTTTATTGTTTTATTTGTATTATTTTATTCTATTTATATTCTTTCAATAAAAAATATATGATTTTACTCTCTAAATTTTAAATTTTTTGTGTATTTTATTTATTTTTTTGTGTATTATCCTGTTTTATTTCTTATATTTTATTACATTTTTATTTAATTATATAATCACATACTGATTTTACTTTTTAATTCTTATCCTTTCAATTCTTTGTCCTTTTTATGTCATGGTTCAGTCATTAGAAACTTTTCACTGTTTTATTTTGCTCTCTTTTTTATTTAGTTATTATTTTTTGTATTATTTGTATGTGAATAAAAGAAGAATATGAATCTGATTGTATTTCTCCTCTCTGTATTGTTGAAGGATTGTGTTCAGGAACAGTTGCACGAATTCCTGGCATGAACCCGATCTCGTTCTTGTTAACGTCTTTCAGCTGAAGTGTGTGTTTATCTGTGTACATCATTCTAGCGTTGATTACCACGGTGTCTTTGTTGCATGTGTCTCAGTTCTCGGTATCTTCCACACGTATGGGTTTCTCCTACCGGTATAAGATTACACCTGATGAATGAACATAAGAGCTGAGAGCTTCTACTGGCTGGAAATCAAATATCTCCTTATAAATACAAACAAAAACATTCTGGCAATGTTTCCCAGTACCTGAAGCCTGAAACGCGGGGAACGCCGGGAATGCCGGGAAAGCAGGGAACGCCACTCCCATTTCTCATATGTTCATAGTTTTTTTGTTTAGTTTTTTCCAGTCAGGTCTGAGTTGCAGGTAAACTTTGTAACCAAGTGGTTTATTTTCGGCCATGTGGTTTATAGTTATGACCACATAAAAAGATGTCACGCAGCCTGTAAATGAAATAAAAACTCAGATGTAAAGTTTGGCTCATTGTCAGGATGTAGTGGAAAATCTTCCTGGAAGAGTGGAGGATATTTTTACACCAAATACGGAATAAATATGGAATGGAATGTTCAAAATCATACTTTAAAATGTCCTCAATTAATGTTTCTCCATATAATGTCTGTATATAAATATATCTGCATTAAACCAATCATATCACAGTCACATGACTCTCAAGTGTCACTAATTACCCTCACCCTTGACCTGTTCTTGTTAAGCATTGCTCAATGTTCTGCTCTTTGGCCTCACCTTCAGTCTGTGTGTTATGGAGATAAATCCTGGCTTTATGCTTATGATTCTTGTTTTTCTTTGATCAGTTCTTAATTGTTTAAATAAATCTGCTCTGGCATCCGCTGCCTCGTGACACTGAGGTATTCAGTCATTAATATCATCCTGCAATTCGTAGCTTCACTTCTCCTTTAAATGGACCACACCCCCGAAATGGAGACCTCAGAATCGTCATGGTGTCAGGTAGAATATTCCCTGTAGCTCCAGGACACGATGTGATCATAAAGGTGACGGGGATACGGTAAAGAGGAAGTGGACGTCTTAGAGCAACTGCAACTGCGTCTGTGCTGAAGCTTACGCACAATGAGTGCAAACAATACCTGCTAACATTTACATGGGAGACGGCTCTTATCTCACACAGATTGCATCAATTACATACACACACACACACACACACACACACACACACACACACACAGATCAAATTCATTTCTGCCTTTTGTCCACTAGATGATTTTTGTCCACACTGAATGCATTTGTAACAATTCTTTAATAATTGAAATAAATACTAATTAAGTGATTAATTAACAGAATAATTAAATAACCAATCTTTAAATTACATTGTTAGTTAATTCATTGGTGAATTGACTCAATAAATAAATCATTAATAAATATTAAATAAATAATAAAATGTTGATTCATTTACAGTCAGTTTAAATGTGCGCGATAAATATTTCACCTGTTGCTATGGATACATAGAAAAAACAAATAAACAGATTAAATCCATCCGATATTACGCCTTCCGTATTACATATACATCCGTATTATTGCACGCAGATAAAACTCTGGATTCTGATTGGTTCATCACAAACACATCAACTGGTTTGATTCATCCAAAGTATTGACCTTGACTTTAGCAGAAAAAAAACACGTGTAATGCGATATGCTAATGCCCAGTGGGGTTGGTGTTGGAAGGTCATAAGTTTGAATCCCAGCGCCACCAAGCTGTCACTGCTGGGCCCTTGAGCATTAACTTTGGTCTTCAGCGTCAGAGGTGAAGCTTGGAATAAACTTCAGACATCTTCAGGAAAGAGGTGTTCGATAACCTGGTTGCAAGTTGCTTTGGTTTTCATGTCACACCAGAAAGATAACGGTAGCTATAAATGGATAAAAAAATGATGATATATTGTTAAATAATTTTATTACAGTTGTGGGTAGAAGGCTGTGGTGTGGCGTCAGAAGAATAAAACACTTCAGCTCCATTGTGTGAGAGGCGCTCCACCTTCATGACATGGCAGAGACACCGATAGTTTTACTGTAACTGTATAACTAAATAATTTATTCTCCATTGCAACTCAAACATTGTGTTGATTAAAGAAAATGGATTCAGGATCCTTTTCCAGAGCGACTTACAATTATCTCATCAGATGAGCAGCTAAGGGCCTTGCTCAAGGGCCCAGCAGTGGCAGCTTGGTGGTGTTGGGATTTGAACCCATAACCTTTCAAGCTGAGGTCCAACATTTTATCCACTGAGCTCCCACCTCCCAATGTCCCAGTGTGCAGTGACCTTCTGCGTATGGAAAGTAAAAAAAACTAACAAATGCGTTTGTTCTCAAACAAGAAGGGAGTTCAATCCATATCAGAGCTGCTGATAAAGTGAGTCACATTGGAACTGAAGTGAGGTCCGTGCTGAAGGACACGGGGCTGTGGTATATAAACTCGTTTTAGCTGATCACACACTCCTGGACACACTTCTGCACACGATTCTGGACATACTCCTGATCACATCCCCCTGAATACGTTTAAGAACGTGGTGTCTGGGGGACACCCGAACATTTTCACCATTTCAGGCGAGAAGAAATCTGAGGTTTGGACGTCAATCGAGTTGGACAGCGAGATGAGCATCATGAATAAACCGGTAATGTGTGTTTGTGTGTGTGTTTGTGTGTATGTGTTGCTTTCTGGCTACTAAGAATTTCTTAACTTTTTCACAGGACTCATACGAGATGTTTGTGGAGATGGATAAAATGGACGGGGACATGGAGGTGAAGATCAAGAAAAAGAAAAAAGAGAAGAAAAAGGAGCGGTTGGAGAACATGAAGAAGGAGATGGATATTGTGAGTGACACACGGGACGTTTTCACGCGTCTCCAGTGAGAAACGTGTTTAAATGTTTGCGTTGGTTTTGTTTGTGCAGGACGACCACGAGATCACGATGGAGGAGCTGGAGGCGAGATACACCACAAGCATTACGAAAGTAAGATTCACTTCATTACAGCATTATACACAGGAATATCGCTCATACAGTATAGTACCATCATACCATAGCCACCATATATATATATATATATATATATATATATATATATATATATATATATATATATATATATATATATATATATATATAAAGTAAATAAAATATATGTTTATGTCCTTTTTTTCCTTCGTCATTTTCTGTTTTAAAGCCCCATGTATTTGTTGGTGTTTTTATCGTTAGACTTTTAATATCATGTTAATACACTGTGCTTTGTGTTGTGGTTCCTGTTCATTCTCCTGCTCTGTGTGCTGTGGTTAAGGGTCTCAGCTCGAGGACAGCTGAACAGGTTCTGGAACGTGACGGCCCCAACGAGCTGAAGCCACCCAAAGGAACACCTGAGTACGTAAAGTTCGCTCGGCAGCTGGCCGGAGGTCTGCAGTGTCTGATGTGGGTCGCCGCCGTCATCTGCTTCATTGCTTTCGGCATCGAGTGTGCCAAGGGTGAAATCGCCAGCTACGATAATGTGAGTGTTCTGAATACATATCTATAAAGAAGATTTGGCTTGGGCAGAAGACGCCTCAGCTTGAACAAAAGGAAGGCTTGTGTTGGTCAAAACAATTTTGACCAAGTTTTGGCATGTAGTAGAGAAACCTCAGTTTGGGGAAAAGCCTCAAGTTTGGGAAACGGACAACTTGAATTTGGGAAAAAGAAGTTTTAGGTTGGGTAGAAATAAAACTTTTGGTTGGATAAAAGAAGCATCAGTTTGGGGCAAAGAATCTTCAGGTTGGGGGAAACAAGCATTGGTTTGAAGATGAGAAATCTTGGGTTAAATGAAGCCTTCGTGTGAAAGATAGAAACCTCAGTTTGGGTATGAAAAGCTTTATAGTTGGGTAATAAAAGACTTTTAAACATTTCCATAAGGACACGTTTGCATACCATTTATAGTGTAGGTAAAAAAAAACAAAACCAGAGAAGCCTCAGGTTGGGCAATCGTTTAAAGAGTAGGAATGTACAGATCAGAGCGTCATTATTATAATTGTCGAAATACCGATCTATTGAAAAATAAGTGTTTTGTGTATAGAGATAAAACATGTCATGTTCAGATTCTTCATAAATTTTTAAATGGGCTCCATTGTGTTTCTCTTTGCAGCTTTATTTGGCCATCACTCTCATTGCTGTAGTTGTCGTAACCGGTTGTTTTGGCTACTACCAGGAATTCAAGAGCACCAACATCATTGCCAGTTTCAAGAATCTGGTACCGCAGGTGAGATAAACGCACCGGAATCCTGCAACCACGGCAACACAGCAGCCATTACGCTTTCTGTTTATAGTCTATGTTGTGGCATGTCTTCAGCAGCCTCAACAATGACTTCTGAAATCTGTGAGAAACTGCGACAGATAAACTACTTTGTACTGAGTCCTTTTATTGTGTACTGAGTCAGATCTTAGCTGGGCTTTGGAATGCACAGTGCAATAGCAAAATCTCATCCTGGATGTGTGAGAAGGAAAAAATAAACCCAAGTAAACCTAAAGCATATCTTTCCTTCCTTCCAGCAAGCCATGGTGATCCGAGATGACCAGAAGACCACGATTAATGCCAATTTACTCGTGGTGGGGGACCTGGTAGAGATTAAAGGAGGAGACAGGGTTCCTGCTGACATCCGTATCATCACATCGCAGGGATGTAAGGTGTGTGTCAGCAGAACACTATGACAGAGAAAGACTGGTGGATCAGTGGTTCCGGAGCTGGGATACTGATCTGGGGTAGAAGAAAACCTTCTTGGATTCAGGTTGGGTAACAAAAGCCTCAGGTTGGAAATCAAAGATCAGGTTGAGCATCAGAAGGATCAGGTTGGGCAATAAAAGCCTCAGTTTTAGGAAAGAAGCCTCAGGTTGAGTAAAATAAGTTTTGGTTTGGGAAAAAAACGAGCCTCAGGTTGGAGAAAAAAGCCTCAGGTTGGGCAAAAATATGCCATGGTTTGGGAAATAAGCTCATGTTGAGGAATATAAGGCTTAGGTTCTTCAAAAGAAGCCTCGGGTTGTAGAAAAGAGGCTTTGGTATAGAAATAAGGAGTCTCAGTTTGGGCTAAAGGGGATTTAATTTGAGCAGAAGTAGTCTCAGCTTTAGGACTGAGTTAAAGTATATTCTGCCTGGGCAATAAAAGTATATAACAGGGCAAAGAGGTCTGTGTTTCAGCAAAGGAATCTTCATGTTGGGCAAAAGCATATGCTGTCTCTGATGTATGTATGAATTAATGAATAATTTATAAACCAAATCGACCCACTGTCACCAGATTCAGTTTATAAATTCATGCTTAATGTTTTCAATTTCCCAGACGTAGTCTCAGATTACAGCTGCTGGCAGAAGGACGCCATGTATTCATGTATTTCCAAAATATATATTTCTCTCTTGACTGTGGCTCAGAAATGATCTCAAAGCAGTTTAAACAAACACAAACATCTGGTAATCATGCTCACCTTTCCAGGTGGATAATTCCTCTCTGACTGGTGAGTCGGAGCCTCAAACCAGGAGTCCAGAGTGCACCCATGAGAATCCACTGGAGACCCGAAACATCGCCTTCTTCTCCACAACCTGTTTAGAAGGTAACACACACACACACACACACATATGTGCCATGAGATACACCCAGGTAGCTGCTGATTACCTGATTCTCAGCAGCACATGATAAGAAGTGTAATATCTGCTTCGACAGGCGTAGCTACAGGAATCATCATCAACACCGGAGATCGCACCATCATCGGACGCATCGCCAGTCTGGCCTCAGGAGTGGGCAATGAGAAAACCCCTATCGCCATCGAGATCGAGCATTTCGTCGACATCATTGCCGGTCTGGCTATCTTCTTCGGGTTCACATTCTTCGTGGTCGCAATGTTTATTGGTTACGCCTTCTTGGAGGCCATGATCTTCTTTATGGCTATCGTGGTGGCTTACGTGCCTGAGGGACTTTTAGCTACTGTTACAGTAAGTATAAAAAATTACATGAAAAAAATTTCATGATAAAAACTTTACTGTTTATTGATTTACAATTACATCACCAGGCAGAAGCAAAAAAATGTATATACATAATAAATAAACATTTTAAAATCAAATCAATTATAAAATCT
The DNA here is from genome assembly GCA_039877035.1 of Silurus lanzhouensis. Lineage (NCBI taxonomy): Eukaryota > Metazoa > Chordata > Actinopteri > Siluriformes > Siluridae > Silurus > Silurus lanzhouensis. The sequence goes on along the minus strand of JBCEWE010000519.1, from coordinate 447,523 downwards.
TGGAATCTTCAGAAACCATCTCTGGGCACCATATTGATTCCGCGTGACGTCCATTGAGCATTAGCCATTGATATACGTGAAAATGTAAAACTCCAGCAACATGGAGATGTGACATATCTAAACACTCAACACAGCGAGGAGAGTTGATTGCTGAATGATTTAATGATGTCACTTCATTGACTCCGCCCCCACAGAAAAACATGTTGAAAATAGATGAGTTTAATATCAAAACTTTGATCTTACCGAGGAGAATTGAATCCCATAATTTGTCCTGACAAAGAAATGCATTCAGTGGTGAATTTTTCACCATTATTCACCATTTTTTCAGGAAATGTAAATTCTACTATTATATAGTATAATTAATAATAATAGTATAGTAACACTGTTAATAATGAATCAAATTACAGTATATAATTAGGAAAACAGAACATTTTACAGTACTGTACTGTATATTTACAATATTATATACAATATATACAGTATTTTAACAATTTTGTCGTTTTTTTTGTTGTAAGATAAAAAAAATGTATTCATCATAACTGGAGGACCTTCAAGGAAATTATGTATTTTTGGAAACCAGGAGTGAATTAGTTTGTGTTTAAAGAAAGTAAATAAATTAAATCTCGGCTAGATTTCTCACCGTTTTATCCGTTGGCATTTTTTTTTTTTAAGTCGTAAACGATTTCATTTTAACTACACATAATTGCAATCGTAACAACAGAAAGGACACATAGAGGTCGTGTACCTTTTCATACTTACCTTCACCACTCTTCATACACTGTTTTATCTCACCTTGTTGCTCCAAAGTCAAAACGTCCTGAACATAATCTCCATTATGTGAATGTGAACCTTCAATATTTACACAGATATGAGTGCAAACAAGAGCTGCGGGTTTTACAGCCCTGCACTATACCAGAAGATTTTACCTACACAAATAACCAATCACATTCTAATGCTATTAATTGGATATATTTTTATTGACTTTATGGTGTTGATTGTGTGTTTGTGAAGGTGTGTCTGTCTCTGACAGCCAAACGTCTAGCCAGGAAGAACTGTGTGGTGAAGAATTTGGAAGCCGTAGAGACTCTGGGATCTACATCAGTCATCTGTTCGGATAAAACAGGAACCCTGACGCAGAACCGCATGACCGTAGCTCACCTGTGGTTCGACAACATGATTCACGCTGCAGACACAACCGAGGACCAATCAGGTGAGGGATCTGATTTTAGAACCTTCGTTACTAACTTCTAATACGATCACAACTGCTGCAGACTGTATTCATATATCTGTAATCATATCTCAACCCTTTATATTCATGACCAAGTATTATTTTCATAATTATTGGCACCTATAAAATATGAAAGTATATGTATTAATGTAAACACATAAACATACTTCTACAGTATTTTCTTTCAAAACCAGATGGAAACCTCTAAAGAATAAACGGATTAATGAGTGTTTTGGTAAAACAGTGTTCCAATAGATTCCTTTGTGTTTGTGTTTGTCCAGGTCAGAGTTTTGACCAGTCTTCGGAGACGTGGAGATCTCTGGGACGAGTTGCGAGTCTCTGCAATCGAGCGTTTTTTAAACCCAATCAAGAGACAGTGCCGATCCCCAAGGTGAGGAAACGTCAGCGACATCAGAGAAAATATTATTTGACAAAATGTGCATTATGAGACATATGTTTCTTTGTTTTATATTTAATATACTACATGGCACAGAGGATAGTGGTGGGCGATGCCTCTGAGACAGCTTTGTTGAAGTTCACCGAGTTGACCATCGGAAACATCATTGACTACAGAGCACGATTCAAAAAGATCTGTGAGGTGCCATTCAACTCCACCAACAAGTTTCAGGTGAGATCAGGGTTGTTTATTAAAGGGTTGCCAGATAAAATCCCCCTTTAATTCATTATCACTAAATAATCCTGAAATGATCTTGTGTTGTCCACTGATTGGCTGTTTACATTATTTTTTTAATGATTTTGGAATCAGCTTGGTGTAGTATAGTGTTTAGTGAAGACTAGAACGTGTGTGCGTGTGTGTGTGTGTGTGTGTGTGTGGTGCTGTTATAAAAAAAGAAAGAAAAAAGCGTTATATCGAGTAATACCTGAAGTTGATTAGATGATTTCTTTCTTATACCACAACAATTAGTCCATATTACTATTTTTAAATTTTCCACTGAAAATACTGCAACATCAGTGTTATTGTAGCGCTCCTTTAGGTTCCTTGGTTCTTCGGTTAAACCTCAAACCTCCAGCTGTCTTTTACAGCACATTTTTCTGTACTCTCTCCAATTTGCTGTTTCGTTGTCGCCCCCTTGTGGTGTACAGCTGTCAATACATGAGCTGGAGGACCGTCTGGACCTGCGCTACCTGCTGGTGATGAAGGGGGCACCGGAGAGGATCCTGGAACGCTGTTCCACCATTCTGATCAAGGGGCAGGAGCTGCCATTGGACGAGCAGTGGAAAGAAGCCTTCCAGACGGCATACATGGACCTGGGAGGACTGGGAGAGAGAGTGCTGGGTAAGGAACCCTGAATTTGCTCTGAACGTTCTCTGGGACATGATGGAGGTCAGGTGGATACAGTTTATATTCAGACATGTTTTAATTACCTCTCAGGGTTCTGTCACTTGTACCTGAACGAGAAGGAGTTTCCTAGAGGCTACAGCTTCGACTCTGATGAAATGAACTTCACCACGTCTGGACTTTGCTTCGCCGGCCTGATCTCCATGATTGACCCTCCTCGTGCCACCGTACCTGATGCTGTGATGAAATGTCGTACGGCCGGCATCCGAGTGCGTCCGGTTCTGCACCACACTTCACAGTTCAATACAAACAATATAACGTCGTCTGTGGAGAAAGAAGCAGAAGCTCTTTCTTTCTATTAACAGTTTAAATTAGAGCGACTAAAATATTCATTGTTTTGTAATATACTTTGATGTTTATACATAATTGCTTTGACCTTTTGGCAGGTCGTCATGGTGACGGGTGACCATCCCATCACGGCGAAGGCGATCGCTGCAAACGTGGGAATTATATCAGAGGGCAGTGAGACGGTGGAGGACATCGCCACCAGACTGCGCATACCTGTGGAGCAGGTGAAGAAGAGGTGAAGATTGACCCACACTTCATACACGTCATAGAGTCACATCACGTCGCATCGCGTCGCATCATGTCTCCATCCTCACAGTAGTGCAGCACAAAAAAACATAATAATAAAAAACAGTGAAACAGTTTATAGTTAGGTTCAAAATTGTTGGCAACCTTCATTCGATAAGCAGTGAATATGTACCATGAATACGAGGTTTGGTTCTGTTTACAAGAAAGTACTTTATTTATCTACGTTTCCACGCCTTCACCTCCAAAACAGTCCCCTTGCACAGCAATACAGAGCTTCCAGCGTTCTTCTGGAACATGTCGTGGATGTTTTCGATTCACGCCGGGTTTCCGCAACTGTGTCAAAACGCTGACCTTTGAGCTGCATCTTCATCTTTAGAAAAAGTCCTTAGGAACCAAATCTGTGGAGTAGGGAGGGTGCGGAAGTGGGATCACAGTGTTTCCAGCGAGAAGCTCAGGTGTGAGGAGAGCTCAGTGACACACGGTGGTCAGAATATCACCAGTTTCACAGCTCCTGATGCACACAGGCGTCCCGACATCTTCTGGCATACTGACTTATGAAGGTCGGTGCTCCTTGTGACTGTGCGTGCAGCCTTGTGCTGCCATCTCCTGGCATGTTACAAAACTAGTCTCAAAACCTTTTAATACCAAGTCGTAAATAGGACATGTGCTGAGTGATGTTAGAAGCTGTACAGATGCTCCGTAGTTTTATTTGACATTACTGTGATTTCCTTTTGAGTCTGAAAAATGAAAAAGTTTTGGCATCCACACGTTATGAACAGTAAAGATGTTTCTGGGCTGAATGACAGCAACCAACTCTTGTTTCCAGTAGAAGATCTTTGAACCCAGTACACATTTCAGAAATGTAAACCAGTCCTAAGTATTTGAGATTATTCCCACCTCATGCATTGGATTTGACCTGAGTGCACGGTGGTGTGACGGGGCGTAGCGTGATACACACATGAGTTCTTCAGGAACATTGTGGAAGCAGGGTTAAGGTCTTCACGGTTCTCGCTGTGATTCTTTTGTTTCTTCAGAGACGCTCGTGCTTGTGTCATTAACGGAGGTCAGCTGAAGGAAATGTCCAGCGACGAGTTAGACGAAGCTCTGAAGAACCACCCGGAGATGGTGTTTGCTCGCACGTCTCCCCAGCAGAAGCTCATCATCGTGGAGAGCTGCCAACGTCTGGTGAGACCTGATCCCACATCACATACCTCACATTAATAATCACTTCACAGAGCCAAAAAAATGACGTCCTTAAATTCACAGGGATGTTTTTTGTAGGATCGTTAACTACATTGTGCAGCCAAAAGTATTGGGACACCTGACTTTTACAGCCATATGTGTTTTTTTTCTCCAAACTGTTACCACAAAGTTCAAAGCGCACAGATGCGTAGGACGTCTTTGGATGTGGGAGCATGAAATGTGTCCTTCACTTGAACTGGGAGAATGTTAATGTAAAGCGATATCTGAACCTCTTCCTGTCAGGGCTCCATCGTGGCAGTAACAGGAGACGGAGTTAACGATTCCCCGGCTTTGAAGAAGGCAGATATTGGTATTGCGATGGGAATCGCCGGCTCCGATGCTGCTAAAAACGCTGCAGATATGATCCTGCTGGACGATAACTTCGCCTCAATTGTAACCGGAGTCGAACAAGGTGAGCCAAAAAATAAAAAAATAAAATTAGTTATGCAGATTAACAGAATGTTTGTCTGAAGGTCCTGGATTTATTTTTCCTATATAAAGAATATATATATATATATATATATATATATATATATATATATATATATATATATATATATATATATATATATAAGAATGTATGTTTATAATTCTGTATCTTCATCTTCATTACACTTGATTGTTTTTAACTCGTTCTGGTTCGCAGGTCGTCTTATCTTTGACAACCTGAAGAAATCCATCGCTTACACATTGACCAAGAACATTCCGGAGCTCACGCCGTATCTCATCTACATCACAGTCAGCGTGCCTTTGCCTCTGGGCTGCATCACCATCCTCTTCATCGAGCTCGCCACCGACATCGTGAGTGCACGCCATCTCCAAGGCTTTAAAGCGTTAAAACCCACCACCGTTGTCACTCTGACTCTCTCTGCTGCCTCTCCTCAGTTCCCCTCAGTGTCCCTGGCCTACGAGAAAGCAGAGAGCGACATCATGCATCTCAAACCCAGGAACCCTCGCAGGGACCGGCTGGTGAACGAAGCCCTCGCCGTCTACTCCTACTTCCAGATCGGTGTGTAGCATTCTGTTGCGTCACTTTTGAATTATTGCATGTGTTTTTATTTATATAAGCTACGTTTTCCTGTCTTTAGGAGCGATCCAGTCGTTCGCGGGATTCACAGATTACTTCACGGCCATGGCTCAGGAGGGCTGGTTTCCGCTGCTATGCGTTGGACTTCGCTCTCAGTGGGAAGACGTCAAACTGCAGGACCTACAGGACAGCTACGGGCAGGAATGGGTCAGTCTGAACTCAGAGTAGATGCCACCTATGGGGCATTTCAAACATTCAACATGTTTCATGCAGGAAGGGTATAAAATAGTCAAATATAGATTACGGCAAAGTGAAATTCATTACTTCGCACATCCCAGCTTTTTTGAAACCTGGGGTTAGAGCGAAAGGTCAGCAATGATACAGCACTCCCTGTAGCACAAAAGGGTCTTGGGCCCTTAACAAGATGTTAACAAGATGTTGGAATTCTGATCAGAAGGTCGTGGGTAAAAATTCCAACACTGGAAATCTGCCCCGGCTGGGCCCATGAGCAAGGCCCTTAACCCTTACCTGCTAAATGACAAGTCGCTCTGGATAAAGGAAGATTGTATCTCAGTGGTTAAGGCGTTGGACTTGGGATCTGAAGGTCGTGAGTTCAAATCTCAGCCAATCCTTGGCCCCTGAGCAACTCCCTTAACCCCATAGCTGATCAGTTGTATGAATGAGATTAGAGCTGAAACAATTCCTTGAGTAACTTGAGTAATTTGAATACAAGTTATTTGCTTCGACGCTTCCTTTAGTCCATTTAACTACAAACAGAGCATTGTGTTTCCCCACGGACCATTATTACTGACGCACCACCCTCTGAACTCTGGATTGCTCTGGGGTAAAATAATCAATAGCTGCAGCCCTAAATTAGATAAATGTAAGTCGCTCTGGATAAGGGCTGTAAATGTAAATGATAAGGGTGTCTGCAAAATACCGTGGGAGGGGCCTAATGTCTCTTTCTTGTCAATCATAGTGACACTAGCCAATCATAGGCATCTTTGACCTCATGTATGTGGGAGAGGGCTGATAGACGCTATCCTGTGAGTGTGTTGCACTGCTGTAGGATGGAGCACATGCAGCAGTTTTATACTGGTGTAATCATTCTTTAACTATTAATACATCTTTATTTGTTATGCAACTGTTATTACACTGCATATAACCTGGAACCAATAAAAGGAATCCATTAATCCAAATGCTATTTATGTTATTTGTTGTTTTCTTGACAGACGTTTAGTCAGCGTCTGTATCAGGAGTACACCTGCTACACCGTCTTCTTCGTCAGCATCGAGGTCTGCCAGATTTCTGACGTGTTAATCAGGAAAACGCGCCGACTCTCCGTCTTCCAGCAGGGGTTCTTCAGGTCTGTGAGGTTGCACGCATGCATGATGAACGTGTACCATGTGACCAATTACAATGCTACATACAGAGCAAAAGCTATAGATATTCTATTGTTCACTGTCTTCTAAATACACTATACTGGCAAAAGTTTGTGGACACCTGAGCATAAGATTGACATGTGCTTGGTGTGAAGTCGTGTTTCAATTCTTGGGGGGCTTTAGGAAGGCCTGGGGTGGCGTCAGCATTCTACTGATGTAATGAGTGATATAGCATTAATTGTTCATTATTTTTCTCTAAGACATCCTGCAGTGTTTGAAAAATGTACCATACCTGATATTGAGCTATTAGAAGTATTCGAATGACATAAATGTTTATAACTACATGAAAATAAACATGTTATTTGTAGCTATAAGAGCTGCTGAGATATTAGGATTATAGTGTGATTTGTATTTTTCCTTCAGAAACCGAGTGCTCGTGAGCGCCATCGTTTTCCAGCTGTGTCTCGGAAACTTGTTGTGTTACTGCCCGGGAATGCCGAATATCTTCAACTTTATGCCTATCAGGTAGTTTACAGTATTTTACATTATTCTTATTTTCAGCAATCTCATGCACCTCAGTAATCCCCGTGTCTGTTCTATCTTCATGTCAGGGTTCAGTGGTGGTTCGTGCCGCTTCCGTACGGCATTCTCATCTTCGTTTATGATGAAATAAGGAAACTCGGCGTGAGAAGACACCCAGGCAGTGAGTATATCAAATGCAGTCTGCGTTTTAAGATCATGTTTAAACAATAATCAGATCTAATCCGAGTCTGATGTTCTACTTTCTGAATGTTTTTTCCACAGGCTGGTGGGATCAGGAGTTGTATTACTGAGAGAACCTGAAGACATCTGGCTTCTTCAAACAATGCTTTATTTTATTTTATATCCGCCACCAACGTGTTTATACCTGAAATAATTTGCTCGTATTGTCCGATATTTTAAAATAACTACCTAGAATTCGCAACGTGGTGCCTGTATCTGACTGCATTCTTTTATTAATAAAATATTAAACAGTATGTGTAGGGTTGATTTTGTGATTCCAGACATTCATTCAGCTCTGAACATATACTGAAAGTCAATCAAAGTTTTATAAAGGCACTGAAAAACTCAAATGATCTTCTGGACAGGCAGTGTTATGACATCATACGATGTACGAGCCAATCATATTCCAGTAGGCAAATTCGATTCCGTCACTTGAGAGGTTTGCAGCGGAAAAGACTGGGATACTGTTATAAACATTAATTCAGTGTTGTTGTGTGAAGGTGTGAGCTTGTTGACTAGTAGTTGACATGACATGACATGACATGACATTGAGGAGGGTTTGGTGGTGTTTCTCAAAAGATTTACTGAGGCGAAAGATGGCATTAAACCCGTTAAGTTTTTTGGAGCGATCCAAAACATGTGAAATCACTTTTAATATTTAACAAATTATTATAATAGTTACTAAAAAAATTACAAAAAACATTCTGCTAATTTTATTTTTATGCTGCCAAAAGGGGGCGTGTTCCAGAGGTACAAAGAGTTTTGAATATACTCTCTGACAGACTTTTTTGTTTCATATTTATTTGTTTATTTGTTTATTTGTTTGTTTGTTTGTATTTACTCTCCCAGCTTTGGGCCACACCGCGCCATTTTTTCTTCTCCTCTAACGCGCGCGTGCGCCGCGCCAACGTGAAGCCACACGAGCTACACGCAGTATCGCACGTTGCCTCTAACCGCAGCTCGGGTCACGTGATTCACTGCTGACGCGCATCCAAAATGGCGTTGTGGTAAAGAGACACAGGGGGCGTGGTGGGGACATTAAATCGCACTTATAAAGGAAATAAGAAACGGATTGCTATTCGGTCCATAGAAAATGTGTTTTATTTATTATTACATTTTTTTTTAAATAAAAAAGAATATGTCTCTGAAGCATATTTATTTGGTAATACGTCAGATAAAGATGATCTCTCAAAGCAAAATGCAATGATTATTATTTATATATATATATATATATATATATATATATATATATATATATATATATATATATATATATATATATGTATGAATATATTTATAATATTTCTCTAATATTTTTGCACATATGACGTGAGCGCCGCCATCCACGTCTTTCCTATGGCAGCCGTGCCAGTCCGCACGTGCCCGTGCGCTTAAAAAAAAAAAGGTGCCTTTACGTCAGGTTACCAGGGAGACCAGAGTCGGGCACGCGCCCTGCATATAAAAAGGCGGCGTCTTGCGGAAGCTGCGCAGTGTAGCTGCAGCATCACGAGCAGAGCCTGAGGTGAGTCAGATCCATGCTGTCGTGCGCGTAAAGTTTGGGATCTTTTACATTTTATTTTATTTAAAAAAAAAATACTGTAGTATTATAGGATCCAGTTATGGAAGATAATTTAGATTTAGATATCTTTCTTAGGTTTGTATGGAAGGATGACAAGAGGATGAGGATGTGTCCTTCGTGCTGGGTCTAGGCCCCGGGGACAAGGACACGGCTTAGCCGGAGATTTGTATAATCATGAAACCTGAGGAAGGAAGCTGCTCCTCTGGAGGCTTTTTTTTTGGTGCGTCGTGCTTTTTGACAGCGTGTAAAGGACGCGTGTAATAAATATGTATGTATCATGACCATCTTTATAAAGGTTTGATTAACTGCACATGCAGCAGTACAAATTAAGCTACTCAAATAATGCTCAGATAAATGCGTGTATTCCCTCTGATATCTGAGGAAAACCTGGAAAAAAAGCGGAAATGAGCGTGAATGAAAAGTAAACGCGGCGCGCGTGCGTGCGAGCGAGCGAGCGTGCACGCGCTGCGTCATCATCTTTCCAGAATGTACCATCAAACATGAGAGGGGTGATTTTATTCAAGATATGAATGGAAATAATCACTAATTGTACATTTGTGTAATATATTGTTGATATAAAGAGTTTATTGGAATTCCTGCATCACTAACTCCGAGCAGGGATGATGGTAATGATGGTAATGATGATGGAGGTGATGGTCTTAAAGATAAAGGTATTAACAGCCTGTTAATTCTCTTCATTCTTCCATTCGACTTAAAAATCGTCCCAGTTTGTTGCTGCCTTTTGCAAGTTCTTGTCGTTTTTATTCGGACGCCGCATCAGCCGCAAAGGTCGCAATATCCGCTGTCAAGGTCAAGACGAGCGATGTCTCACATCCTTTCCGTGTCCCAAATCAACGCTCGCTCCCTACGCATGCGCACTCGACGCTCCTAGACGTCCACGCACTTCCTAGTGCACTTCATGTCGAGGTTTCAGGCGTTTGCGACGGTGCCAGGTCTACTTTAACACTTTTACAAACGGTTTATTGATTACAGAATAACAGATTTAACAATAATTCATATTTAATAACACTCTGGAATCGGTATTTGTAAAGACAGTGTGCTGCAGACTTTGCCTTAAATGGTGCAGTACCAGTGTACGTGATGAATGTCAGCTCTCACTGGTGCTGATGCAAACCAGGACCCGTATGATGCTCTGAGGGGGCGGGGCCTCCTCTTCATCTGCTATTACAAACCTAATTTTAATATATTATAATAATTTATTTGCATATTGATGACTGGTGCGTAGGAACAATATTAAACCTACTTTTCACTTTTAATAATCTTTTATGTTTTTTGGTGTTGTATTATCAAATACATCCATGATTAAACACTAGGATTGTGTACAGATGGATATGATGGAAGGATAATCGTCAGTAAGGAATGAATAAGTAGTCGAGAAATCCTTAATGATCCATATTTTTATTACTAATTCTGAATGCATGCTGTTACAGTGTAATTATATCCTTGGTTTAGTGTTACAGATCATAAATATAAAAATACCCATAGACACGGAGCGTATTAGAGGATTTATAGGTCCGAGTCGATCTGCAGATGTGATGTGGTCTGCAGGATGACACGGCACGCACCACATTCGGTCGGTCATTCGAGAAGTCTCCTTCGTGTCCTTGGTCTTATTGACCTCATTGCAGCACGAGGCCGAGGAACATCTGCAAGTCTTAGGTTTCAGCATCTCTGACTGAATATCATCACATAAATGTAATAGTTGAAGAGTTAGGGTGGTGTTCAGTGTGTACGTATCAGGTTTTTATAAGAGTGTGTGTTTTTCTAAGGTGTGGGCTGTGTGTGTGTTTCACCTCATGGTTCAGGCTCTTGGTGGAAAATTACTGAGAGAGAGAGAGAGAGCAAGGGAGGGGACAGTGAGACACAGTTTAGGAAAGGGGAAAGTTTAGTAATGTAGTAGGAGTGAGATGACACAATCTGTTCATTCTCAGTACGTGCAAGTCTTATAACACACACACACACACTTTACATAAGGTTTGTAAATGACTGGGTGCAGGTGAGTAGGAGGGAAGGGGGTAAATGGCCGCAACATGATTCAGCATTTCCTTTAAAAAAATGGCTGCCACACCCCTCCCCTTCAAACAAACACCTTCCCAAATCAGCGTGAAACTCCAGTGGTGAAAAACACTCTCTCTGCTCTCCCTGAGCAACACTGACCCAGATCCACTCTACGTACTGGATCAGGAATTTTTTCATGTATTTGGGTTGATGCAGCTGTTTCTCAGTTGGTATCCAGCAGTTTACCCAGAAGGACAGCTGGAGATTGGATTTTAGATTAAAGCAGCCGTTTATATATTTTAGAGCCGTGGTTTGTAAAACAGTTATTTTCGTTTCTGGGGCGGAGCTTACTTCTGTCCCTGAAAAAAATTCTATATGATTAATATTATTATATAATCATTTAATGATTTCGAATTACAGTCTGATTACACTTTGACTCCAGTCTGATTAGACTATGACTCCACTCGGACTGTAGTCTGATTCCACGCTGACTAACACACAGTTTGTTGAAGGACAGATAAGCTCATTCACACACACACACACACACCTTATTACGATGCTGGTAACTGTTTAAAGCGACAAAACCATAATTTACTTCATGAACACGTACTGTAACTAAAAATGGATAAAAAAAAAAAAAGACAAATGGAAAATAGTTCCGTGAAATAAATGGCTGTGGTGTATTCGGAATAAAACACTTCAGGATGTGAAGATCTTGTAATTACACCACTGGCTTTAGAGATTAGGATTATCCACTTGTGTACCACACACACACACACACACGCACACAGAGTCATCAGATTATTAGATTATTACCGTGTCCTCTGTTAGACAGAAACACAAATGTAGGTCGACTCTGGAGAAAAAGCCTGAGAGCTGCTGCAGTTCTCCCTTTGTGACTTTGTCTAGAAAAGGTCACTCTCTCATTTTCTGTCTTCTCACTTTCGCATGAACAAGCAGATCGGAAACGTTCTGGTGTCCTTGCAGATGGATCGGACAAAAGCCTAGATCGATAAGACACCCAGCCCGTGAGCGATTTTTGTTTTCGTGCCATGGATGAGAAGTGTTTCCACTGCGGGACAAATCGATTCAGCTCGTACCAAATGGAAAGAAAAAAAAAGAAAGCTCTCACAGCTAATGGACATCTCTGTCTCTAAAACATCAAACTTGTGCAGATTGATGTTTCCTTCTAAAGATATACCTCATTACTCCATGATCCAATGATTCCAGATTTGCTGGGAAGCATGAAACAGTTAAAAATGGAATTGATCATAAATAGCTAACTAGACTGTCCTTGATTTCTTTCCCATGCAGTTTCTTATAAGACTCATTGTGAAAGATCTGTGGATTGAGTTTGTAGAGATGCTCTCTCTGCTCCTACAATCCAACAAAATGTTTGGTTCATATTATATTGGAAGCTCTCTTGGCAGTTTGGTGTTGTCCTATTGCTGACATCCTATTGGTGACTTTCTAATTAGTGTTGTCCTACTTGTGGATTCTTTTCTTGCACTCACTATAATGGTGTATTTTGGAAGTGATGCACATTGGACTTCTGATCAGACAGTCATGAATCCCAGCACCCCATGAACTACCATATCTTGGGTCCTGGAGCAACTCTTAACTCTTAAATGCTCAGACTTCTAAATGAAACATTCAGAAATGAGTTGTTTCTGTCGATAACTTTGTCATCTTGCTATTGCGACATAATCAGCGAGGAGTGATGATTGGGTTTGAGTAAAGCCGGAGTGAACTCTCTCGACTCGGTCAGGAGTTTCTTTAAACTGTAAATGTTGTAACATCCTGAATTGTGTCACTTCTGCTGCAGTAAACTGACATTTCATCACTTTTTTTTGCTCCATCGTTGTTGAATCTTGATCTCTGATTGGTCAGAATGTGTTGATTAATTTTCTGTTACAGCAGTGCAGCTGCAAATCGTTATTGTTTCTATAGTAACGCTCGTCCCCTGGGAAGGACAGAGTGCTGGGAAAAGGTTTAACATTCGGAAGAAGGAGTCTCCAGTGTCAGAGGTCACCAACTTTTTGAAGATGTCATGCCACTGATTCTTTTACTGTAGCTGCATAGCATACTGCGGTTTCTTCAGCGCTGTTTCCTGTTTCCTAGACTAATCTCCCTGCACTTCCTGTGCTCTCTCTCTCTCTCTCTCTCTGCATGCCTTATACGGTCGGAAAGGGAAAGCTCTCGCTCTCGGTGGTGGGTTAGATCCAGGTTGTGTAACTCGTACACTTACACTAAGTTGTAATAAACTTCTGACGTGCAGAGACTTGCTTCAGGGGCGTCTCGAGTGCACCGAAGTGCAGCGAGTACATTTTTTACTTTCATACATAGCCTCTATATGTTTATAAGCAGGAAAGCAACCTCGATATTCCATAAACAAACCTGCAAGGGTGTGTTAATGTCTAAAGTGCTAAACAAAGTCTCAGAGCCTGTTTCCTCCTCACCCTTAGCAACACACTTGCATTTCTGCTTTTCAAACGAGCACAATAGATTCGAGTCGAAGCCAAGTTCCTGAGAGTTCAGAGTTTCTCTCCCCGAGCGGCATGTTAACGACAGCCAGAACAACGAGATCTCCTCGAGCACAAAAACCCCAAATTAGAGGCCCTGCGTGAGAGAACAGAACTGCAGGAAATGTTTTATTCAGAAACGTTACTCCAAGGCGTTTGTATGACGTGTCACGTTTAAATGAAATGAAACACTCATGACTCGTAGACTTTAATGTGTCAAATAAAAAAGTCATGGTGTAAAATAAAATATTAGATTTAAATTCTTAGGTTCAGATTCCAGGGTAGAGATTTCAGGGTTCAGGTTTAAGGTTTTAAGGTTTAGGCTTCAGGTGTTAATGTCTTTATTCTGGTTTATTTGTTTATTTATAAAAAATGTTTTGTTTGTATGTATCATCTCAGGTTTGTCTCAGCACTGACATGAGTTTAAATCGGATTGTTGCTTGAAGCGTGAATAAACAACGTGGTTTTTTTTGTGTGTTTTTTTTAAAGGTTTCAACTCTACAGCAAACGACCCAATAATCTGAAATCATGTCCAACCTTTGTGTCGGAATCAACGGGTAAGAAAACGCACACGTCTGCATCACGTGTTTGTGAATTGCAAATGTTTGCTTGTTTGTTTGAATGTATTGTGTGTGTGTGTGTGTGTGGACAGATTTGGCCGTATCGGCCGCCTGGTCCTCAGGGCCTGCCTGCAGAAAGGGATTAAAGTCACTGCCATCAACGACCCCTTCATTGACCTGCAGTACATGGTGAGCTTCACCTCCTGACCTCCTAATTGCTTAGCTTGGAAGTGAAGGTCATAGAGGTCACGGTGTCATCTGTGTGTGTGGTCTACAGGTCTACATGTTCAAGTACGACTCCACCCACGGACGCTACAAGGGGGAGGTGCGTCAGGAGGGCGGCAAACTGATCGTGGACGGACAGGCCATCTCCGTCTTCCAGTGGTGAGGGGTTTACACACAAACACACACGCGCACACACACACACACACAAACACACGTCTGAACCTAATTATGTGTGTTAGCGCTCCCTGATGAGAGTAGGAAGAGTAGTTGAGTGTGGTATGTGTGGTACGTGTGGAACAGGAGAGTCAGGGTTTTTTTTCCCTCTGCCTTTACAAAAAGTCACAAATCCTCCTATTATTACTGGACTTTGTGTGCTGGTGTCCGAACAGTCTAAAAAAACATGTTCGCCTACACACAGAGAAAGTGTGAGAGAGAGTGATAGAGAGAGAGAGAGAGAGAGAGAGTGTGTGTGTGTGTGTGTGTACAAACATTTAAAAATTGTCCTCCTTCTGCCCCTCATCTCTCTTTTCTTTCTCCTTCTTTTTATACTTTTTTTCCCTCTTTCCCTTCTCTTGCTTCTTCTCCTATTCTTCCTCCTCATTCACCTTCTCTTTTCTTTCTCTACCTGTTCTCAGTATGAAGCCTGCTGAGATCCCATGGGGCGACGCTGGTGCTCTGTACGTGGTCGAGTCCACTGGAGTTTTCCTCAGCATTGAGAAAGCTTCTGTAAGTCTCCTAAACCCCCATCACATCACATCCCCATATTACTCTTAGCAAATCCTCTCCCTGAATCACACTCGTGTGTGTGTGTGTGTGTGTGTGTGTGTGTGTGTGTGTGTGTGTGTGTGTGTGTGTGTGTGTGTGTGTGTGTTTTCTACAGTATCACATTCAGGGCGGAGCCAAGCGTGTGGTAGTCTCCGCCCCCTCCCCCGACGCCCCTATGTTCGTGATGGGAGTCAACGAGGACAAGTACGACCCCTCCAGCATGACCATCGTCAGGTGAGTGAGCAAGAACACAGGAACACTGCAGAGATTAACCCAATTATTATTCATCAAACCGCATCAACTAATCTGGTTAACTCGTTTCACCAGGAGTTTATTCCATTAAATCCGAATCATTTTCATTTACAACTAAAGGAAAATGTATATTCAGGGGTGTTGTTGTTGTTGTTTATTTGTTTAGATCTGTTGTGGTGAATTTATTAGAATTAATTCTGAATTTCTAAATCCATGTTTATAATGACTTCTGAACTTCTGCACACCTGATTACTGATGACTGGACAGTTTTTCTGCATGTTATTTGAATTTGTTTTATATTAATAACTAATAACGTTAACGCCGATGCCTGGTGGTGTATCTGACAGCAATGCATCCTGCACCACTAACTGCTTGGCTCCTTTGGCCAAAGTCATCCATGACAGCTTTGGTATCGAGGAGGCTCTGATGGTAAGGAGCATCTCTGGAGCTTTGGGATTTTATTAACATATTCATAATTCTGTTAAGAATTTTTACTTAATGATTTACTCAGCGTTATTTTCTCAGCCATATTTTTAAACGTTCTCTCTTTTTTTTCTCTCAGACCACAGTCCACGCCTACACCGCCACCCAGAAGACAGTGGACGGCCCCTCTGCCAAGGCGTGGCGCGACGGTCGTGGTGCTCACCAGAACATCATCCCCGCCTCCACAGGAGCTGCCAAGGCTGTGGGCAAAGTCATTCCAGAGCTGAACGGGTCAGCGCCACAAACACGGCCGTACAGTGTTTCTGATTTTTCCCAAACAGAACGAAATATCTGAACTTTTTTTTTTTTTCCACTTTAGGAAGCTGACCGGCATGGCGTTCCGCGTCCCCGTGGCCGACGTCTCCGTGGTGGATCTGACCTGCCGCCTCTCCACCCCTGCCAGCTACGCTGACATCAAGGAGGCCGTCAAGAAGGCTTCCCATGGATCCCTGAAGGGAATTCTGGGATACACAGAGGACTCTGTGAGTCAGGAGATCATCCACCTGGTCTATTTTATAGAATTCTATTTATTACATGATTGCTTATTGTTTGTTTGTTTGTTTGTTTATTTGTGTAGGTCGTATCCTCTGACTTTGTTGGAGACACCCACTCCTCCATCTTCGATGCCGGTGCCGGGATTTCCCTTAACGACAACTTCGTTAAGCTGATTTCCTGGTATGTTAACAACACACACACACACACACACAGATTCATACAGGTTTGTTCAGTTACTTTACCATTTCTATGTTTCTATAGTAACAGCTCATTCACAAAAACTTCGCTCGCTTATACGGTGAGGTTTTCTGTATGGAGGGTTTTGTTTCACGTCTATGGAAGGAGTGTCCAGTATCACTGAAAGTTGCTTTAATATACGGCTGTGCAATTTTTCAGATTTTTTTTTTTCCAATTATTTTGAATACTTTTTTTGACTAGTTAAACATAAACAAATCGAAATTGTGAGAAATATTTAGGGGAAAAAAACAGATATTTTTACGTAACGTAAAACATAAAGTAACACTAAACGGATAAAACGCACATCATTATCATCGTTCTTTGGAATGGGGGTGTAGAATAAGGGGAATAAAACACAAGGTCATCAGAAGCGTGTCGTCACGTCTCGATAGTATCTGATGATTTTTATTTTTATCTGTTTTTTGTTACAGGTATGATAACGAGTTCGGTTACAGCCACCGCGTCGCCGACCTCCTAATGTACATGCACTCCAAGGAGTAAACGTCTGGCCGGGGAACCCGGACGAGAACCGCATTCCTTCTTTTACATGCACTTATGAGTCATAGCTGAAGCACGAGCATCCCACAAAGTCTCTACAAGACCTGCTAGTCTCTGTAGTGATCAGTGTGTGTGCGAGTGTGTGTGAGTGTGTGTGTGTGTGTGTGTGTGTGTGTGTGTGTATGTTAGTGTGTTGTTCCTTTCTCCCAGAGGTGCTTTTGAGTTGAGCAGTATTTGTGTCTGTCACTTAATGAAGCGTTGCTGTAGATGTTCCCATACTGGATGTTCCTGTAATAACGCTGTAATCAGATCGACGGTTTCATGTCAACAGAGGAAAATTAAACACTTTAAAAAGAAACTAACATCAAATAAATAGTTTGAAAAATACCACAATGTCCTGTTTTTTATCTGTGTGTGTGATACGAACGAACGTTACGACCGAGAACGTGAAGGAAAAATTCAACTTCATTCTGTTTGGTATCTGAATTTCAGCACAAATCTATTAATTTGTTGAATATTTGATTTTTATTGACTGCAGGAGATCAAACAGGATTCACACTTTTACTGTACTGTATCCGTGTTTGTTTGTTTCTTAGTTCGTTTTCAGAATGTATAATTCTGTGTTCTGTCTGTATTCAGTCTCCAACTGAAGCATCACCAGATTCACCTTTGACCTGTTTTTAGAGAACTGCTTGATTATTGGTTGATCTGATGTCGTTCACACGCCTTCATTAGTGACCTTCAACATTCATCTGCACAATTCATTAACACATTTACAAAATAAAAGTTTAATAGAAATGTTAAATAACAGATTCTGAAAACTGGTTTAATCATTTTGCACTCAATGACGTACACAATGAACTGATGCTGAGATGTTTTTGGGGGTTAAAACTATTCAGGTGAAACCAGTAGAATTTAATCTGATCAGCATGAACATAAACAACTGATACTGTAGAAAACAGCAGACACTTAAACACAATCCATTCAATTAATGTACTATAGCGTTCACGATTTGATCAAAGCGACGAGAAAAGCTGTAAAAACACTGAGATGATCAAATGCGCTCCAAGTGGCAACCACATGAGAGTAAACATGAAGTGGAGAATAATGTGATGCAGTGCCCTATAGGCTCTCCTACACCCCCAAAAAAATCAAGCGCCCTCTAGTGGTGACAACGTGAAATAATGCCCTCCAGATACCCTTGTTTTTTTCTCTCCACTGAGTTGGAGGTGTGCTTTCAAGAAAACTGTTTACATTCCCTGAACCTGAACCTCTCTCTTTCTCTTTCTTTCTCTCTCTCTTTCTATCTTTCTCTTTCTTTCTCTCTCTCTCTCTCTCTCTCTCTCTCTCTCTCTCTTTCTCTCTCACACACACACTATCTCTTGTAATATCGAAACTGAAAGAGTCTCCCACAAGAAAACGGACAAACAAACGCATCGATCACGGAAACTCAGCAGAGCTCAGTAAGTTCTCATCACTGTGATATCATTTACATATAATATGGAATAATTCAGATGCTTTATCTTATTATAATAATTATTCTGCGCATTACTGGATTCCTGAGTAATTCATGGACATGTATAGGAAGCTTCTAGATGTCTGCCTGATGTGTACAGCTGTTGATCATAATTTCTTTTTACCCCCATTGCATCGTGTTGCATCAGATCGCACGGTATACCGGTGAATATCGCATCGCTTCGGTAGCTGCTTCATGTGCATCATTAATGTATCGGGGATCGTTGGGGTTTATCGGTAGAAGAAGGATGAGATTATGGATGTGAGGAGGGAAGACATGCTGGTAGTTGGTTTGAAAGAGGCAGATGTAGAGGACAGAAGGGTATGGAGACGATGATCAGCTGTGGCGCCCCCTAATGGTAGAAGCTGAAAGAAGACGAGGGGTTGAGGGTTGAAGGTAAAAGTGTTCACCTGAGGAAAAGTACTGTATTTTATAGTTGACGTATTTTCCCCTGAGAGTGTAAACATAGCAGATCCAGACGCTTTTCCTCTCACGTTTGTGTACACGCAGATGAAGGAAGAAGCGACTGCACTCATTGTGTGTAATAGAATAGAAAAGATCAGAGTTTTGTTTCTGTATCTTTGTTTGACTACGTGATGTTTCCCATGAAAGTAAATGAAGGTTATCAGGTTACAGAATGTTGTCAAACCAATTTGATGGTCAAAGTGAAAGGTTTCATATTTTCTAGAGTTTATAATGTTACTTAAGGACACCTGCAAATTTCATGTAGTCTGAAGTTCAAAATTCTTTTTTTTTCACTTCCTAATTTTCAATTTTCATTATCATGTGACAAATAACATCCGAGGCAGGTTTTTTTTTTTATCTGATGCTCATTGTGATGTGTTATAGAGCGGCGTAACGCAATCAGAGGAAAGTGCTTCCTGCCTTTTTTATCATCAGCCATGGAAAGGCAGGTCTGCAGCCAAACAGCAGAACAAGATGAATTTACAGAGAAGCGCAGCAGAAGCGCCGGCGAATCAGAGGTGAGTACAGCTCTTATCAATCTTAACTTCTTTCCCTCTTTAAAGGGGTGCCAATAATTATGGAGCTGAAAGTGTTTGTCGTTGTTATGGATACATTTATTTCATTTCACATTGTAATGATTTATACAGACCTCTGTGTATGAGCTCTTTATCTGTTTATTACTACTGAATGTGATGCTGCTCTGTGTCACTTTGTTGAAATGTTTTTTTTGTTCCTTTAGGCAGAAAGATCGAACTCTCCGGCTCCCAGCTTTGTGTCCATGAAGAGCGATGCGTCCATAAACATTTTTCACGATTTCAGTCGAGGAGAAAAGAACAAACCATACAGGTTCCTGATTCACTAATCAGCACCTACAGAGATTAAACATTCCTTTCTCATCTGAGTGAAGATCACAAACAAAGAAACGATTCCCACTTTCATTCTGTTCTCACGCATCTTCTTTTTGATAATGATCGCAGCTTCACCACTTTAGTGTCTCAGTTTTCTTTTAGAAACCCCTCATTCATAGGAATTTGAACCTGAGAAGAGAAGAGAAGAGAAGTGAAGAGGATGAAATAAGATTAAATAAAAAGAGGAGGGAATAGATAGATAGATAGATAGATAGATAGATAGATAGATAGATAGATAGATAGATAGATAGATAGATAGATAGATAGATAGATTGTACGGGTACACAGTAATGAAATAGTAGCAATTGGGCAGATTGACAAGTGCAGATCTTTATGTAAATGTATGTACAGCAGAGAGATATGATGATATGATGACTCAGAGTGAGAAATGTGCAGACACGATTTTAAAGTACAATAAATAAATAGATAGATAAATAGAGATGAGATTAGATGAGATGAGATGAGGGATGAGGAGGTATGAGATGAGAGAAGGATGAGATGAGATAAGAGAAGGATGAGATGAGATGAGAGAAGGATGAGATGAGATAAGAGAAGGATGGGATGAGGAGGGATGAGATGAGATGAGATGAGAGAAGGGGTGAGATGAGATGAGAGAAGGATGAGATGAGATGAGATGAGACGATGGATGAGGAGGGATGAGATCAGATAAAAATATAAAGAAAAGAAGACAGAAGAGAATGAAAGAGAAGAGACAAGCTTATTATAACAGCGAAGAAGGAATCAATCTGGAACTTCATATTTTTTATTATTATTTATTATTTTTTACTTTTTAATACATATGAGTGTAATGTTATGGGGTGCACATACTTTTGGTGATATTGTGTAGTCTCATGTTTAAACTTGTGAACATTCCTGAACTTTAGAATTTTTGAACCATGAGGAAGAAAAGTGATGAAAGCAACACTTTAACTGCAGGAACTGAAACATTTTATTTATTATAATGAGCTCATTTTATTTTCCTGTCATTCGCAGTGTGGGAGGAGAAAAACCAGCGTCACTGAGCTACGACTCTGTGGTGAGTGAAGAGTCAGGAGAACGAAGCTTTTTAATTACCTTCCTAATAAAATAATACAATAATCGCTTGTCTTTCTGTTCCTTTAGGCAGAAAGATCGAACTCTCCGACTCCCAGCTTTGTGTCCATGAAGATCGATGCGTCCATAAACATATTTCACGATTTCAGTCGAGGAGAAAAAAACAAAACATACAGGTTCATGATTCACTAATCAGCACCTACAGGGATTAAACATACCTTTATTCCTTCAATCAAACGATTTCATTTCTGTTCCCACGTGAAAAAAGGAACATAAAAATGCTGTTGCTTAAGAAGCTGTTTTTTATTTAGATGAGATGAGATAAGATGAAATGAGATAAGAAGGGATGAGATGAGATAAAATGAAAATATAAAAAAAATTAGGTGTGGAGAGAATGAAAGAGAAGAGAAGAGAAGAGAAGAGAAGAGAAGAGAAGAGAAGAGCTTATTATACCTGATGGAACATGATATTTTATTTTAACTTTTTATTATTATTTTTATTATTATTATATTTTTTACAAATATGAGTGTAATGTTATGGGGTGCACATACTTTTGTTGATATTGTAGTCCCTTGTTTGAGACCTTATTTCTAAATTTTTTATCTATGAGCAAGAAATTAGTAATTGCAGGAACTGAAAAGTTTTATTGAATGAGCTGTTTTTATTTTTCTGCCATTTGCAGTGAAAAACCAGCGTCACTGAGCTACGACTTTGTGGTGAGTGAAAAGTCATCAGAACTCCACCAGCACCATGAGGAACCTCCATCGGACGCAGATCCGCTCACATCACAAGAAAGGAAACTCTGCCTGCAGCACCACACGCCTCTGGAGATTTACTGCAGGACGGACCAGACGCTTATCTGCAAACAGTGTGCGACTGTGGAGCATCGAGGACACGACAAAACTTACGAAGCAGGCGCCAGTGTACGACAAAAACACACAAAAAACACGTGATCTACAAAGAAACTGTGCAGCTTCTGCATGGACGCATTACGCATAACTTCCTATTGAAGATTTACAGTGTTGACACTGGAGACTCCTTCCATCAGCAATAGCATGTATCTGTGCTACGTCAGAGCTGCTGTTACGGGCAATAATGTTCGTCTTTATTCGTTCCAGGTGCTGCTGGAGCTCGACATGTTGTCATTACTTGAGCAAACGCTAAACAACGTAGATACGAACATGATCATGACGTATCTGTGCCAAAATTACCCAGAATGCTTCGAGACCCCTCAGATGACTGATATCCAGGAAACAGCTAAACTCATTCTGAAGAGATTTGGTCTAGACGGAGCTCCAAAGATTGCTCTGAAGGTCATGTTGGAGTTAGGTAGGATGGAAGATCCGTTTACTGAGGCGTTTCAAAAGTCTAAACTCATCGTTTCATTTGATTCTTTTGTTTTCACAGGGAAAAGTCATAGGAACGTCCAAGATCGGCTGAAATCTAAACTACAGAGTCATCTCCGATCCAAATTCCAGTGTATCAGGGAAGGAAATGCTCAGCAGGGCAATCCCATTCTCCTGAACGACATCTTCACAGAGCTTCTCATTACAGAAGGAGGCGATGGAGCCATCAATGAAGAGCACGAGATCAGACAAATTGAGGATGCGTGCAAGAACAAGGGAATGGAAGAGATTGTGATCAAATGCAACGATATATTTCAGCCTTTACCTGGCTGCAACAAACGCATCAGGACCGTCCTGACCAAGGGCATCGCCGGGATCGGGAAAACCGTCTCCGTACACAAATTCATCTTGGACTGGGCAGAAGGAAAAGCCAATCAGGATATAAATTACATCTTCCCGCTTCCTTTCCGTGACCTGAATTTGAAAGCAAACGGCCAATACAGTGTGATGCAGCTTCTTCATCAGTATTTCCCAGAACTTAAAGAACTCAAAACTATACGGAGCGAAGAAGTGAAAACCGTGTTCATCTTTGACGGCCTCGACGAGTGCCGTCTTCGCCTGGATTTCAGGAACAACGAAATGTGTTGTGACTTAACCAAGATGATCCCGGTAAATGCTCTGCTAACAAACCTCATTCAGGGAAATTTACTTCCATCTGCTCTTCTCTGGGTCACCTCTCGACCTGCGGCGGCCAATCAGATCCCTCCGGAGTGCGTCGACCAAGTTACAGAGGTCCGAGGATTTAACGACTCTGACAAAGAGAACTACTTCCGAAAAAGGTTCAGCGACCAAGGGCTTGCCGAAAAAATCATCAAACACATCAAGTCCTCGCGGAGCCTCCACATCATGTGCCACATCCCGGTCTTCTGCTGGATTTCTGCAACAGTTTTGGAGAAGATGTTGGACAAGTCAGACATGGAAGTACCCAAAACTCTGACCCAGATGTACACCCACTTTCTTCTCATTCAGACACATTTGAAAAACAAGAAATACCATGGAGTGATTCAGGACAACATGGAACTCCTGGAATCAGACAAAGAGATGCTCTTTAAACTGTCCAAGCTGGCCTTTCTCCAGTTAGAAAAACAAAATCTGATTTTCTATGAAACCGATTTGACCGAATGTGACATCGATGTTAGCAAGGCAACCGAATACTCTGCAATTTGCACAGAAATTTTCAAAGAAGAGTTCGGATTGTACCGCGAGAAGGTCTTCTGCTTTGTACATCTGAGCATTCAGGAGCACTTGGCTGCTCTCCATGCACAGCTTAACTTTACAAACAGCCGCATTAACATACTTCAGGAAGACATAGAGAATCACAGCAAACCGGTGAAGATGTCTGATTTGCACAAGAGCGCTGTGGATAGAGCGTTAAAGAGTAAGAACGGACACTTTGACCTTTTCCTGCGATTTCTTCTCGGCCTCTCCCTCGATTCCAATCAGGCCCTTTTGAGAAGTCTGCTGCCAAAACCGTGCTCGGAAAGTTTGGAGGAAACGGTGAACTACATAAAGGAGAAGATCAGAAAGGAGTCGTCTGCAGAAAGGACCATCAACCTGTTCCACTGCCTAAATGAACTGAATTACAACTCACTGGTGGAAGAAATTCATAATTTCCTTAGATCAGGCCAGCAGACGGAGAAGGAGCTTCAGCCTGACCAGTGCTCAGCTTTGGCCTATGTGCTGCTAACGTCAGAGAATGTAATGAACGAATTTGACTTGAAGATGTGTAACACGTCTCCTGAAGGATATCGGAGACTCTTACCAGTTGTCAAGACCTCGAGAAAAGCCAGGTACGTGGAAATGTTAATATAATTTACATAACCTTCAAAGTAAATTCACACTGTCTGACAATATTTGCATCATTTGCAGAAGTAATCTCTATCTACCCTCTTCTGCATACATGACCTCAAAGATGTTTCTGTTTAGCTAGTCTACCTATCAGAGGATGATTTAACAGGTCAATTCCAATTTGTCAATTGTTCTGGACTTGCTAAAAACCGATCCCAGGTCATGTTAGCATGATGGAATAAAGCTGAAGTCCGGGGTGGTTTGGTGCGAGTGGGAGCCGGAGCCAGGGGAGCACATGTAAGGCAGCAAGTCTGCCATGTGATCCCCAATCTAATAGACAACCATTGGTCCTGTCGAGGTGGGGGTAGTGTCTTTGGAGCCAGGGGAAATCAAGCATTGCAGGAATGTGTGGTAAAGATATAACTAGAAACGACAGCCACTGCTGGTGGAGTTTCGTAATTGTGATTTGCAGTGGCTTGGTGTGACCGACTACCTGATGCAGGATGTGCCCATCCAGGACTTAAATTAGTTGAGCAGATGGCAGTGGCTTAGAGTCAATGCTCAGCTGAAGAGCTAGCTAAATACCTGGGAACATGGCGTCTTCCTTGGACTCTATAAAGGCTGCCCGTTCATGGGTCTAGTTTTGGACTTTGAACCGGATTTTTAGTAGTGACTTAGAGGAGACCAATAGCTGCTGGCCCGACAGAGGCCCCTCCTTCAGTGCCAAGCCCTCCCTTTTGCTGGGCAGGTGACCGCCATATGTCCCACTTTCCCATGTTGGCGGCAGAGTCCCATAGTGAACTGCCTTTCCTTCTCTGTTTGCAATAGTTTTTAGCGGCTGATCTCTATGGTCTAAGTTGGTGCATGGGTCTCAGGAGAAACCACCGTCTTAGCAGGAACAGTGCAAGGCAAGGGAGACCAAGATCTAGGTTGCTATTAGCTTTTCTCAGCCCGGCGTTCCCTACTTCGGTGATCAATTCTGGTAGCAAGGCTGTTCAGGTAGTCAAGGTCAGGGGTAGTTCTCAGACGGCAAGCTCATCCTTCACCTTAGTTGAGAGTCCCCAGACAAAGTTGTTATACAGCTTTGTGGAGTTTCATCTGCTGTTGGTAGGGGCTATGCAGAAATCCGTGTATTTTCAGCGATTGAACTAATGACCTGAGCGGACTGGATCAAGGACCAAGCCAAGCAACGCAGATTGCTGACTGTCACTTTAACTCAGTGGTGGCCTATAGCTTGGCTCTGCCTGACAACATTGAAATAGCAAAGTCCTCCTTGGAGCATTCGGTGGGAAAGGAGGATGGCTGAAGCTTCTTTTGCATCTGTAAATATCGCAGAGGAAAGCGCAAAATGATGATGTCACGTGACTGACAGTGTATTTATTAGTTTCTTTGTTCCCCAGTTTCTCTTCTCAGCTTGTTGCTTCTCTGTCTCAAACGAGTATCTCTCTTGTCCTCTCTTGTTAAATTTTTACTATGTTTCAGTTGAGAGCTTTTGTCTTTCACACTTCAGACCCAAGTTTAGGTCCTGGCCCTGATACCTTCAGCACTAAACCTACTGATCACACTCTCCTGTTTCTGATTGCACCTAATGAACACTGTATTTAAACCCTGGTCCTTGTAGGTTTATTCCTTTAGCGTGTTAGCTGAAATCTTATTGATCAGCTTGATTCTATCTCTCAACTTTTTACAGTCTTGCTGGTGTCAACCTCACAGATGAATCCTGCGAGACCCTGGCTTCAATCCTCCAGTCCGCTAACTCGCACCTAGTAGAACTGGACCTGAGCTTTAACAGTTTGGGAGATTTAGGAGTGAAACTTCTGTGTACCGGTCTCATGAATTCACAGAGCAAACTGGAGAAACTGACTCTCAGTCACAACGAGCTCGAACACATCGGGGTGAAGCTGCTATGCGATTGTCTGATGAGTCCGCACTGTAAACTGCAGACGCTCGGGTTTGTATTTATTCTGCTTGGGTTTGCAGTATTAATGGCACTTAATTTACACTGTACTATGAAGTTTAACTATAAAGAGTCAGAAATCATCAGGTTCATTGTGTTTATTGATCTCTTTTACATTGTGCAAGTTTTTAACAGATCAGACATTTTATAAGAAACCGAGGAACAGAATTTGTGTCTCGTTGTATCATATGTATGTTTTTGTACTTTTTACACTGTTTGCAGTTTGGCTGGTACAAACTTCTCATCACAATCATGTGAAATAATGGCCTCAGTTTTCCAGTCTGCTCACTCGCACCTGAAAGAGCTCGACCTCGGCTCTAATAATGACATAAAAGACTCCGGAGTGAAGCTTCTCTCTGCTGGACTGATCAGTGTGCAGTGTAAACTTGAGAAACTCAGGTTCATTTACAATAAACTCATTCAGTGTTTAATAAAAATTACTTTTAAGGAAACAACAATAAAACAAACTGAAATTGTTTCTGTCACTCTTTACTGTAGGCTGGACAGATGTGACCTCAGCCACGAATCATGCGAAGCCTTGAAAACTGCCCTCCAGTCGCCAAACTCATGCTTAAACCAGCTGGATCTCAGCTACAACAAGCTAGGAGACTCTGGAGTGCAACATCTGTGTGATGGACTAACACATCCAAACTGTAAGCTGGAGCTACTGGATCTGAGCTACAACAACCTGGGCCACTCGGGAATAAAACTTCTCTCTAGTGGACTGATGAATGCAGACTGTAAACTCAGGAGTATAAGGTTTATCATCACAGCAATCCTTTTTCTGAAGATACAATTTATTTTAGCACAAACTCATGTATGTGGAAGAGGGCAGATAGCTCTTTCCTTAAAGTGTGTTGCGCTGCCTTGTGATGCAATAGTTAAAAAATAATTATAATTTTTGGAACAATTGGAGAATAGACTTAATTCTGTTCTCAAACTATACTGGAACAAATGGTTGGAATACATTAGAACTGGTTTCTGAACAGTTGTGTTATAGGGTCTCTAGGATCAGTACTCTGTTGCCAATATGTTACATATGCATTTAAAAGATGGAATAATTTTTCAGATGATTATTTTATCTGCTCACCTGCAGACTTGCTGATATCGGAATTCAGGAGGAGACGTGTGAAACTCTGGCTGTGGTGCTACAGTCAGAAAACCCACACCTCAGAGAGCTTGATCTCAGTAACAATTACATTGGAGATTTAGGAGTGGAGCTGCTTTGTGTTGGATTAATCAGCCCAAAGTGCTCCCTCGAAAAACTCAGGTGAACACCATGTCTACATTATTTTATTTATTTTTATTTTTATTAGACATTAGAACATTAGGTTTATTCACGTATGTTTGCTGTAATTTATCCTTATTTTTTTTTCTCGGCTGCAGTCTGCGATGGTGTAATCTCACAGAGAGGTCCTGTACAAACCTGGCCTCGGTGCTGAGTTCCCACAGTCGTCTGACAGAACTGGAGCTGAGAGACAACGATGTGAGAGATTCAGGGCTGAAGCTGCTTTGTGTTGGTCTTCAGGGTCCAGGATGCTCGCTGCAGAAACTGGGGTAAGAAACTTCATTACTGATGTCTGCATTACTGAAGGAGTTCTTATGTTGAAATTCAATTACATTTTCTCAAATATATTTCGAGAGATGAATTTGTTTAAGATATGTTTTTACATTAAAAAGCTGCTTTTGTTGCAGTGTTGTTGTCCTAATTTAGTAAATAAAACACCCTGATTTCATTAAGAATCACAGAACCAGATTAGCATGTAATTAGTGGTTCTTCTGCAGTCTTTCAGGCTGTTGTGTAACAGAAGATGGATGTGCTGCTCTAGCTTTGGCTTTGAGCTCAGATCACTCGAAGCTCAGAGAGATAGACCTCAGCTACAATCATCCAGGAGAGTCTGGAGTGAGACAGCTGTCTGCTGTACGAGATAATCCACACTTTCACCTGGAGAAACTGAGGTAAATGAAGCAAAAGTAGGAAAAGCTACTTTACTAGGGCTATTGTCTGAGTTGACGCTGTTCAGACTAGGACAAGCTGATAGAAATTTACATATCTACCATATCATAGATGTCTAACCCAAACATGTTTAGTTCAATTAGTTTGTCTTTAATGAAAAAATGGCTTCATGCTTTCGATTTAGAATTTATAGTACATTGAAGGTTTCCCAGAGAAAAGTAAATTCTCACTTCTTTTACTTGATTTCTTTGTTCTTTGTCCAGCGTGGAGCACATCGGCGCATGCAGGATCAAACTAGGACTAAAGAAATGTAAGAACGTACACACATTCCATCATTAAGGCTGTTTCTAAAGACATATCATTCTTCAGAGTTTCATTTAGATCTCATTGATTTAGATCCTTTAACTACAAACTACTACATTTCCAGCATATAGTGTTAAAATATTCTAATATTGTTAATAATCGCCATTTCTGCAGACGCCTGTGAGATCACTCTTGACCCAAATACAGCACATAGAACTATGACCCTGAGTGGGAATAAAAAGGTGACAAGGACCCGCAGTCAGCATCCGTACCCGGACCATCCAGACAGATTCGAGTACTACGCCCAGATTTTGTGCAACGAGTCCCTGAGCGGCGCTCGCTTCTACTGGGAGACGGAGTGGACCGGCAATAACGTCTACAATGGAGTAACGTACAAAGGTATCAACAAAAAAGGTCGCAGCAATGACTGCAAACTCGGGATGAATAATATCTCCTGGATTTTGTTCTGTTCAAACAACTATGGTTATTATGCTGGTTATAATAACAAAGAGACAGTGGTATCTCCTCCACCCAACCCCTCCAGAAGAATGGGGATCTATTTAGACTGGGAGGCTGGAACACTTTCGTATTTTATCATCTCGTCTGACAGGGTGTATCACTCATACACATTTCACACAAGATTCACCGAGCCCCTGTATCCAGGTTTCCGGGTTGATGACACTGTGACGCTGTGTGAACTGGGATAAAATTTTAAAAAGGGTATTTATTTTTATTTTTATGGAAATGATGTTAAAACATGATCTTATTTTCAGGGCCCTTTAGTGCTGTAAGTGGTATAAGTGGTCGCTGACTAAAGTGCGTTTTTTTGACAATTATTTTATATTTTTATATTATATATGCATATATAATATTGCCATCAGAACGGCGAGTTCTTTTAACATTGTTCACAAATAAGACCATCAAAATGTTTAGTCATGTTTTCAGTATTATGGCGGTTTCAGTATTTCATTATACAAACGTCTGTATATCACCTATGAATTTTAACAGCACACATTTATTTATTTAAATGCCTTTTTTATTTATATTGATTGCAAGACATTTTTACTGTACACTTATAGTGTTAGTTCGTTTCTTAGTTTTCAGAATGTATAATTCTGTGTTTTGCTCTGTTTTCACTCTTCATTTAAATTTTCACCAAATTCACCTTCAACTGTTTTACAGAACTGGTTGATTATTGGTTGATCTGATGCCATACACTCAACTTCATTAGTCACTTTTAAGATTCATCTGCACAATTCATCAATTACACACATTTACAAAAAGTTTAATATAAATTTTTGATGACAGATGATGACATTACAAAGACCTGATGCCTAAATGTTTTGCAGGCTAAAACTGTGCAGGTAAAACCAGTATAATATAATTAATAAACATGATATAAAACAATTAATAATGTAGAAAACAGTAGACACTCGTACACAATTAAATTAATGTACCAAAGCAGTCGCTGTTTGATCAAATCAACGAGAAATGTTTTTATGATTAGCACAAGTGACAAAATGTGGAGGTTTAAACAAGTAATTTTGAGAATTTTATTTCTGATCTGAGAAACGCTCCAAAGCGACTGAGACAAGCTGCAAACTTGAACTTTATTTTTAATACATAATTATTAAAATTTCTGCTTATTTATTTGTTAATTATATTTTTGTATTTCATTTATGTAGTTCCAGATGTTATTTTTATTATATTGTTTATTAAAATTGTTTTTCACTGTAATGAAGTATTAATTGTTGCACAGTAATTAAAAAAGCCACTTGAATGATCGGTTTTAGATGCCTAATTTTGTGAAATCCTGCAAATATTATTTGTGTACACACGCACACGCACACACACACACACACACACACTGATTTTCGACAGTTATTTTCAACGGAATCAGCAAAACGACGCTTCTGAACTGTGAGTCGACTTCGAGCCGCAAATAAAAAAAAGCCTTGTCTAAGAACTGAAACGGTTTAAATACAACAAACTTCTGTCAAATGCAAAATACACAGAAAGTTTGTTGCATCAAAAACTTACATCAAATAAATAGTTACAAAAATAATATATAATAAAAAAATAATAATAATAAAAGAATTTCAAAAGTTTCTGCCCATTTACCTCGAACAAACTATCTCTGTCTCTGTCTCAGCCCCTATTGTATCACTTTGTTGTCTTAAACACGTGAGCAGAATAAAAAAAATGTTTTTTTAAACACATTGTTTACCCTATATTTCTATTTGGGGGCGTTCCGTTATGCAAATTATTCTTGCGGATATTTACTTTGAGAAGAGCGACACCTGGTGGACTGGTGGTGGATAGAAGCCCACAGCGCCCTCTCTCTCTCTCTCTCTCTCTCTCTCTCTCTCTCTCTCTCTCTCTCTCTCTCTCTCTCTCTCTCTCTCTCTCTCTCGTAATAACGAAACTGAAAGAGTCTCCCGCTCAGAAAGCGGACAAACAAACGCATCGATCGCGAAAACTCTGCAGAGCTCAGTAAGTTCTCATCACTGTGATATCATTTATATATAATATGTCTTCTCTAGAAACCTGTTTCTACACGAGTCCTGTGAAGAACTCAGGAAGTCAATATTAGACTCTTTCCGGTTTTCCTGGACATGATTAGGAAGCTTCTAGATCTCTGGCTGGTGTGCGCAGCTGTTTCATTTCACTATTCCGGAAGTTCTAGATTTAGACTCTAGGATGCGCATCTCCATAAAGGAGACTGATGCGATTCGCATCTCGATGCATAGCGAACGATACGATACATTAAAGAGATATAGCAATTGAAGCAGCTACTGATGCAGTGTGATCAGATTTCGATTCGATACAACACAATACGATTTAATGCAGTACTATACAAAGGAAGAAATATGATGCTCCTCAATTCACTATGGTACAGATAGCTCATTTTTATTTCTTTGGTTCAGACACACAGCAAATCATCAATTTACTCAAGTATAATTAATGGCCCTTTCACAAACAGGCCTGAAGATAAAATAAATAACATTGAACCAGACTTTCTTTTCCTATGCAGCTCTACCTCTGCCATGTTAATCTATACAAGTAGTCCATGATTTACAATAGAGATGCAGTAACCCGAGACTCGACCAATCCTACTCAAGAATCATTCTACATATGAACAATTTAATTTTTTCTTTAATTTGTAAAAATTATGTATAAATAAATAAATACTGATGCAAATATGTTAAAAATGATGCATGATACAAATCCCAACTTGTGTACCTTACTTCTCACTTCTGTTTGAACTTTTATTAAATATTAAATTAATTTTGCACCAGAATGGCTCTTTTCCTAATTTCTGTTTCTTTTTATCGCTTTTTGTGATGCGTCACAGATCAGTGTAACACAATGTTCCTCATACGTGACCCACATAGACCCAGTTTGACTTTCTAGGACTTCAGTCACTGCAGCATCATTTAGATTTGAACTTGTGATGAAATGTGGAAGTGAACATGAAATTTTGGTGGTAGAGCCACATCCTTAAACAAATGGTTACATTGTGTAGAGAGCTTTCATCTAACAGAGAAATTAAAAATGCTTTCAGGCAACATTTTAAAACATGTTCTTTGAGTTTACCCAGATCTCATTATTTACAGCAAAAAAATATTTCTTCTATTTTTTTTAAGTAAAGGGATAATAGAGTTTAAAAGTAAAAATTTGACTTTTTTTATAGTCAGCCATGAAAAGGCAGGTCTGCAGTGGAACAGCAGAACAAGATGAATTTACAAAGAAGCCCAGAGGAAGCGCCGGCGAATCAGCAGTGAGTACTGAGTACTTCTCTCCCTCTTCAAGGGTGCCAATAATTATGGATCTAAAAGTGTTTGTCCTTACAGCCTTGTGCAATCAATGCCCGCTTTCTTTTTTTAGAGATGTGTCGCAGCCGTTAAATTCAAAATGACCTTATTTTTTCTTTAAAATTGTACGTTTTTTCTCATTTTAAATATTTAATATGGTTTTTTTTGTACCATTTTTTTTAATTAGGGTTGTATTTAAAAGACATTGTAGAGATAATCTATTGATCTCTATTTCATTAATGCTGAATGTGATCACTGCTTGATATAATGTTTCATGTCTGTATTTATGAAAACTTATGTACAGAGATTCAGGTCAAGCCTTATAAAGATTTATGAAGTCCTTATGGAGTTTTATTTTATTCAACAACCAATGCTTACACTGATTAATTATTAAAATAATCATTAAAATGTCTTTTTTGTTCATTTAGGCAGAAAGATCGAACTCTCCGGCTCCCAGCTTTGTGTCCATGAAGAGCGATGCGTCCATAGATTTTCTTTATGGGTTCAGACGAGGAGAAAAGAACAAACCATCCAGGTTCCTGATTCAGTAATCAGCACCTACAGGGATTAAACATTCCTTTCTCATCTGAGGGAAGATCAATGTCCCTCTTTAGTTGCTTAGTACCATCACTGGAATTTGAGAGGAGAGGAAACGAGGGATGAGGAGAGAATAATAAAAGAATAGGAGAAGAGAAGAGGAGATCTTATTATAATAATAAAGAGAGAATCATTCTGTGGGTCATTCTGTGTAGTCCCTTGTTTAAAACTTCTGAACGTTTCTAAAATGTAGAATCGTTTAACCATGAGCAAGAAAAGCCAAACTTCAATTGCAGAAACTGAAACGTTTTGTTCATTTACAGTGAATGAGGTGGTTTTATTTTTCCGCCATTTGCAGTGAAAAACCAGCGTCACTGGGCTACGAATTTGTGGTGAGTGAAAAGTCATCAGAACTCCACCAGCACCATGAGGAACCTCCATCGGACGCAGATCCGCTCACATCACAAGAGAGGAAACTCTGCCTGCAGCACCACACGCCCCTGGAGATTTACTGCAGGACGGACCAGACGCTGATCTGCAAACAGTGTGCGACTGTGGAGCATCGAGGACACGACAAAACTTACGAAGCAGGCGCCAGTGTACGACAAAAACACACAAAAAACTTCCTATTGAAGATTTACAGTGTTGACACTGGAGACTCCTTCCATCAGCAATAGCATGTATCTGTGCTACGTCAGAGCTGCTGTTACGGGCAATAATGTTCGTCTTTATTCGTTCCAGGTGCTGCTGGAGCTCGACATGTTGTCATTACTTGAGCAAACGCTAAACAACGTAGATACGAACATGTTCATGGGGTATCTGTGCCAAAATTACCCAGAATGCTTCGAGACCCCTCAGATGACTGATATCCAGGAAACAGCTAAACTCATTCTGAAGAGATTTGGTCTAGACGGAGCTCCAAAGATTGCTCTGAAGGTCATGTTGGAGTTAGGTAGGATGGAAGATCCGTTTACTGAGGCGGTTCAAAAGTCCAAACTCATCGTTTCATTTGATTCTTTTGTTTTCACAGGGAAAAGTCATAGGAACGTCCAAGATCGGCTGAAATCTAAACTACAGAGTCATCTCCGATCCAAATTCCAGTGTATCAGGGAAGGAAATGCTCAGCAGGGCAATCCCATTCTCCTGAACGACATCTTCACAGAGCTTCTCATTACAGAAGGAGGCGATGGAGCCATCAATGAAGAGCACGAGATTAGACAAATTGAGGATGCGTGCAAGAACAAGGGAATGGAAGAGATTGTGATCAAATGCAACGATATATTTCAGCCTTTACCTGGCTGCAACAAACGCATCAGGACCGTCCTGACCAAGGGCATCGCCGGGATCGGGAAAACCGTCTCCGTACACAAATTCATCTTGGACTGGGCAGAAGGAAAAGCCAATCAGGATATTAATTATATCTTCCCGCTTCCTTTCCGTGACCTGAATTTGAAAGCAAACGGCCAATACAGTGTGATGCAGCTTCTTCATCAGTATTTCCCAGAACTTAAAGAACTCAAAACTATACGGAGCGAAGAAGTGAAAACCGTGTTCATCTTTGACGGCCTCGACGAGTGCCGTCTTCGCCTGGATTTCAGGAACAACGAAATGTGTTGTGACTTAACCAAGAAGATCCCGGTAAATGCTCTGCTAACAAACCTCATTCAGGGAAATTTACTTCCATCTGCTCTTCTCTGGGTCACCTCTCGACCTGCGGCGGCCAATCAGATCCCTCCGGAGTGCGTCGACCAAGTTACAGAGGTCCGAGGATTTAACGACTCTGACAAAGAGAACTACTTCCGAAAAAGGTTCAGCGACCAAGGGCTTGCCGAAAAAATAATCAAACACATCAAGTCCTCGCGGAGCCTCCACATAATGTGCCACATCCCGGTCTTCTGCTGGATTTCTGCAACAGTTTTGGAGAAGATGTTGGACAAGTCAGACATGGAAGTACCCAAAACTCTGACCCAGATGTACACCCACTTTCTTCTCATTCAGACACATTTGAAAAACAAGAAATACCATGGAGTGATTCAGGACAACATGGACCTCCTGGAATCAGACAAAGAGATGCTCTTTAAACTGTCCAAGCTGGCCTTTCTCCAGTTAGAAAAACAAAATCTGATTTTCTATGAAACCGATTTGACCGAATGTGACATCGATGTTAGCAAGGCAACCGAATACTCTGCAATTTGCACAGAAATTTTCAAAGAAGAGTTCGGATTGTACCGCGAGAAGGTCTTCTGCTTTGTACATCTGAGCATTCAGGAGCACTTGGCTGCTCTCCATGCACAGCTTAACTTTACAAACAGCCGCATTAACATACTTCAGGAAGACACAGAGAATCACAGCAAACCGGTGAAGATGTCTGATTTGCACAAGAGCGCTGTGGATAGAGCGTTAAAGAGTAAGAACGGACACTTTGACCTTTTCCTGCGATTTCTCCTCGGCCTCTCCCTCGATTCCAATCAGGCCCTTTTGAGAAGTCTGCTGCCAAAACCGTGCTCGGAAAGTTTGGAGGAAACGGTGAACTACATAAAGGAGAAGATCAGAATGGAGTCATCTGCAGAAAGGACCATCAACCTGTTCCACTGCCTGAATGAACTGAATTACAACTCACTGGTGGAAGAAATTCATAATTTCCTTAGATCAGGCCAGCAGTCGGAGAAGGAGCTGCAGCCTGACCAGTGCTCGGCTTTGGCCTATGTGCTGCTAACATCAGAGAATGTAATGAACGAATTTGACTTGAAGATGTGTAACACGTCTTCTGAAGGATATCGGAGACTCTTACCAGTTGTCAAGACCTCGAGAAAAGCCAGGTACATGGAAATGTTCATATAATTAACATAACTTCTAAAGTAAATTCACACTGTCTGACAATATTTGCATCATTTGCAGAAGTAATCTTTATCTACCCTCTTCTGCATACATGACCTCAAAGATGTCTCTGATTAGCTAGTCTCTCTATGAATCACAGGAGAGTGAGTGTAGGCCTCTCCCATCCTATGACCACAGCTAATTTTACTCTGTTTGATCAGCTAAATATGAGAAAAATTCTAAGAGGTTAGTTAGGTAGTTAACCAGTACTACTAATCCTATGGGTGACAAAGTTTTGCTGCAAGTGGAAGCCGGAGCCAGGGGGAGCACATGTAAGGCAGCAAGTCTGGTATGTGATACCCCAATCTAATAGACAACCATTAGTCCCGTCAAGGTGGGGGTAGTGTCTTTGGAGCCAGGGGAAATCAAGCATTGCCAGAGCGTGTGGTAAAGGTATAACTAGAAACGACAGCCACTCCTGGTGGAGTTCCCTAATTGTGATTTGCAGTGGCTTGGTGCGACCGACTACCCGATGCAGGATTTGCCCATCCAGGACTCAAATCAGTTGAGCAGATGGCAGTGGCTCAGAGTCAATGCTCAGCTGAAGAGGTAGCAAATCATCTAGGAACATAGCGTCTTCCTTGGACTCCATCAAGGCTGCCAGTACAGGGGTATAGTTCTGGACTTTGAACCGAAACTTGAGTAGTGACTTAGAGGAGACCAATAGCTGCCGGCCCAACAGAAGCCTTTTGCTGGGCAGGTGACAGCCATATGTCCCACTTGCCCACATTGGAGGCAGAGTCCCATAGTGAGCTGCCATTCCTTCTCTGTTTGCTATAGTTGGTGGCGGCTGATCTTTATGGTCTAAGTTGAAGTATGGGTCTCAGGAGAAATCGCCATCTTAGCAGGAACAGTGCAAGTCAAAGGGGGACCGAGATCTAAGTTGCCATTAGCTTTTCTCTGCCCGGCATTCCCTGATTTGGCGATCAATTTCGGTAGCAAGGCTGTCCAGGTAGGGGTAGGTCAGAGGTAGTTCTCAGACGGCAAGCTTGTCCTTCACCTTAGTTGAGAGTCCTCAGACAAAGTCGTCATACAGCTTTGTGGAGTTCCATCTGCTGTGGGTAGGGGCTATGCAGAAATCCGTGTCTTTTCGGCGATTTAACTGACCTGAGCCGACTGGATCAAGGACCAAGCCTTGTCCTGCCGAGGGGTGGCGGTATAGAAACAACGCAGATTGCAGACTGTCATTTTTACTCATTGGTGGCCCATAGCTTGGCACTGCCTGACAACATTGAAATAGCAAAGTCCGGCAGGAAAGGAGGATGGCTGGAGCTTCTTTTGCATATGTATTTATTGCAGAGAAAAGCTCAAAATGGCGACATCATGTGACTGAGAGTGTATTTATTAGTTTCTCTGTTGTCCCCGCTTGTTGAATTTTTACTACGTTTCAGTTGAGAGCTTCTGTCTTTCACACTTCAGACCCAAGTTTAGGTCCTGGCCCTGATACCTTCAGCACTAAACCTACTAATCACACTCTTCTGTTTCTGATTGCACCTAATGAACATTGTATTTAAGCCCTGGTCCTTGTAGGTTTATTCCTTTAGCATGTTAGCTAAAATCTTATTGATCAGCTTGATTCTATCTCTCAACTTTTCACAGTCTTGCTGGTGTCAACCTCACAGATGAATCCTGCGAGACCCTGGCTTTGATCCTCCAGTCCGCTAACTCGCACCTAGTAGAACTGGACCTGAGCTTTAACAGTTTGGGAGATTTAGGAGTGAAACTTCTGTGTACTGGTCTCTCGAATTCACAGAGCAAACTAGAGAAACTGACTCTCAGTCACAACGAGCTCGAACACATCGGGGTGAAGCTGCTATGCGATTGTCTGATGAGTCCGCACTGTAAACTGCAGACGCTCGGGTTTGTATTTATTCTGCTTGGGTTTGCAGTATTAATGGCACCTAATGCAATGTTTAAAATGTTTTTAGTAGACTTAAGCTACATTTACACTGTACTATGAAGTTCAACTATGAAGAGTCAGAAATCATCGGGTTCATTGTGTTTATTGATCTCTTGTACATTGTGCAAGTTTTCAACAGATCAGACATTTTATAAGAAACCTAGGAACAGAATTTGTGTCTCGTTGTATCATATGTATGTTTTTGTACTTTTTACACTGTTTGCAGTTTGGCTGGTACAAACTTCTCATCACAATCATGTGAAATAATGGCCTCAGTTTTCCAGTCTGCTCACTCGCAACTGAAAGAGCTCGACCTCGGCTCTAATAATGACATAAAAGACTCCGGAGTGAAGCTTCTCTCTGCTGGACTGATCAGTGTGCAGTGTAAACTTGAGAAACTCAGGTTCATTTATAGTAAACTTATTCAGTGTCTATTCATTTTTATTGGCTAAACCTCTTGTTAGCAGGTTTATAACTGAAATTGTTTGTCACTCTTTACTGTAGGCTGGACAGATGTGACCTCAGCCACGAATCATGCGAAGCCTTGAAAACTGCCCTCCAGTTGCCAAACTCATGCTTAAAACAGCTGGATCTCAGCTACAACAAGATAGGAGACTCTGGAGTGCAACATCTGTGTGATGGACTAATACATCCAAACTGTAAGCTGGAGCTACTGGATCTGAGCTACAACAACCTGGGCCACTCGGGAATAAAACTTCTCTCCAGTGGACTGATGAATGCAGACTGTAAACTCAGGAGTATAAGGTTTATCATCACAGTTTTTTAAAAAATTTTATTTCAGACCAATCCTGTTTCTGAAAATTTCAAGAAATTTTGTTCCACACAAACTCGTATGTAGAAGAGGGCAGATAGTGTTTTGCTACAGGTGTGTTATGTTGACTTGGGACTAATTTTGAAGGAAACTGTGGGAAGAAATAAATTCTGAGAGAGCGTCCAATAGATTGATTTTCTAGAGAATTAAAACTAAACTGATGTCAGGATGGATGATCTTTAGGAATAGAACTGGTGTTTTTCTCAAAGCCTGTGTCTAACATTGATACTGTATGGTAAAATTATTCATCTGCTCACCTGCAGACTTGCTGATATCGGAATTCAGGAGGAGACGTGTGAAACTCTGGCTGTGGTGCTACAGTCAGAAAACCCACACCTCAGAGAGCTTGATCTCAGTAACAATTACATTGGAGATTTAGGAGTGGAGCTGCTTTGTGTTGGATTAATCAGCCCAAAGTGCTCCCTCGAAAAACTCAGGTGAACACCATGTCTACATTATTTTATTTATTTTTATTTTTATTAGACATTAGAACATTAGGTTTATTCACGTATGTTTGCTGTAATTTATCCTTATTTTTTTTTTCTCGGCTGCAGTGTGCGATGGTGTAATCTCACAGAGAGGTCCTGTACAAACCTGGCCTCGGTGCTGAGTTCCCACAGTCGTCTGACAGAACTGGAACTGAGAGACAACGATGTGAGAGATTCAGGGCTGAAGCTGCTTTGTGTTGGTCTTCAGGGTCCAGGATGCTCGCTGCAGAAACTGGGGTAAGAAACTTCATTACTGATGTCTGCATTACTGAAGGAGTTCTTATGATAATTTTCTCAAATATATTTCGAGAGATGAATTTGTTTAAGATATGTTTTTACATTAAAAAGCTGCTTTTGTTGCAGTGTTGTTGTCCTAATTTAGTAAATAAAACACCCTGATTTCATTAAGAATCACAGAACCAGATTAGCATGTAATTAGTGGTTCTTCTGCAGTCTTTCAGGCTGTTGTGTAACAGAAGATGGATGTGCTGCTCTAGCTTTGGCTTTGAGCTCAGATCACTCGAAGCTCAGAGAGATAGACCTCAGCTACAATCATCCAGGAGAGTCTGGAGTGAGACAGCTGTCTGCTGTACGAGATAATCCACACTTTCACCTGGAGAAACTGAGGTAAATTTCCAGGTTCAGATACTGTAGACTAAACCTTTTATGTATCTTTTTATTAAAAAATTTTTTTAAAGCTTATAATAAAGCTGGTTTGCAATTTCTCACCCATCTTATTCGATTTGTTTTGTTCTTTGTACAGTGTGGACCACAGTGGCGAGTGCAGGATCAAACCAGGACTAAAGAAATGTAAGAATTTACAGTTTTATATTTAATGAATTCTTCAGAATTATATATTACAAAATGAAGGACATACTCTATAGTTTATGGTCAAATTTATTTGGACACCTGACTTTCCCAGCCATATGCGGTTCTTCCCCAAATTGTTATCACAAAGTTGTAGGTACGCCCATGGGTGCAGTTCCCTTCACTTGAACCAGGAGACTCAAACCTGTTCTATCATGACAGTTCCCCCGTGTACAAAGCCAGCTCCATGAAGATCTGCTTTCCATGGGTTTGAGTGAAAGGTCTCCTGCTATAGAGCTCCAACACCTTTGGGATGAATGTGAACGCTGGCCGCACCCCAGGCCTCCTCACCTCCCCTGACTTTACTTACACTCATGTGACTGAATGAATCTACATAAGCACACTCCAAAATGTAGTGAAACATCTTTCCAGAAGTGTTAAGATTATTATAACAGCAAATTGGGACTAAATGTTGAAAGGGATGTTTAAAAAGAAGCACATATTAATCCTTTTGCTGTTTATTTCATGTTAGTCACAGTGTATGGAGTTTTGTTACATGTCTATAATAGAGAATAATTGAAAATTAATGTAGAGCCACTTCTTCGGCAGACGCCTGTGAGATCACTCTGGACCCAAACACTGCACACAGAACACTCTCTCTGAGTGGAAAGAAAAAGGTAACAATGACCAAAGGTGAGCAACCGTACCCGGACCACCCCGATCGTTTTGAGTACTACGCCGAGGTTTTGTGCCGAGAGTACCTGAGCGGCGCTCGCTTCTACTGGGAAACGGAGTGGACCGGCAACGTTGTTTACATCGGGGTAACTTACAAAGGTATCAACAGAAAAGGTCGTGGTAGAGACTGCAAACTGGGGATGAATAATAAATCCTGGATTCTGTTTTGTTCTAATGATTATGGTTATTATGTCAGTTATAATAACAAAGAAACCGTGGTGCCTATGCCACCAAATCCCACCAGAAGAATGGGTATCTATTTAGACTGGCAGTCGGGTACACTCTCTTATTTTATCATCTCGTCTGACAGGGTGTATCACATTTACACATTTCACACAACGTTCACTGAGCCCCTGCACCCGGGAATCCGTGTGTACAACTATGATGACACAGTGACACTGTGTGAACTAGACTAAAACAAGAGCATTCATTCCAATCAATTTACTGTAGAGTATGTCTGGGGATTTTCTCAGGCTTTTAAACACTACTCTAATCACGTGCACTTGGTATTTTCACTTCTACATTCTTCTTGATATTGGCTGATTGTTGGAAAGTAAATCATTTTGATATAACTTTTATTGTCTGTATTTTTCATAATGAACTATATTTACTTGACATACTGTGCATTTCTTTGAAATTCATATTTATTACACATTTAAGAATTTAAGAATTAATGTCTGTGTGACTCTTTGATTCACTTTAAATCACTGTTTTTAACTATAATTGTTAACTGTGTGTGTGTGTGTGTGTGTGTGTGTGTGTGTGTGTGTGTGTGTGTGTGTGTGTTTGAATTTGCTGTCCATGGAATATATCTTTGATGCATTCTCATCCGTATACAGTGTTTTTTTTATTATTATATATGTATTATTATAAATCATTATTGATATTTACATACAGAATAAAACGTCATGTAAAAAAGCTTGTTTTTCAGTTGTCTTATTTTGGAGTATCCAACTAATTGTTTTTATTATTATTTACATATGTGTATGTTTTATATTATGTTATATATTTATATTAGCATTTATATGTTTGATATTATATCTTTATACTAGCGTGTTTTTTTATTTTATATTATCTATTTATATTAGCGTGTGCATGTTTTATTTTATATTATTTTATGTTGTTTTTGAACGTTATTGCCCTATTCGATTCTGCGAGCCGACTCACTATTGTACCGAAATGAACCATAGAACTGACTCACCTGCTCAAAAGATTCAACAGAATCGATTCGCAACGAATGTTTCCCTCAGAGAAAACTTCAGCCGGACTGAGGTGAGAATAAATCGCTTACACGGCTCTTATTGTCATTATATTAGTTATAACTCATTATTTTAGTCTCTCAGGGACATTTACCGTGTTAGTTTTCTGCATTATTTGAGAAAACTTTAAAACAGATATTTAAGTTCGTTTTGTTAGCATTTAAGCTAACAGCGCGCGCTAATTGAAAAATGCGCGCGCTGACAGACAGACAGACAGATAGATAGATAGATAGATAGATAGATAGATAGATAGATAGATAGATAGATGAAATATAGGTAGATAGACAGAAACGGCTGAATAAAGAGATTGATAGCTAGATAGAGAGAGACTGCTAAATGGATGGATGGATGGATGGATGGATGGATAGATAGATAGATAGATAGATAGATTAGGAAATTGCTAATTAGATAGATGGGTGGGTGAATAGAAAGATGGATGGATGAATAGTAGATTGAGAGAGAAACTGCTGATTGGACAGACAGACAGATAGATAGATAGATAGATAGATAGATAGATAGATAGATAGATAGATAGATAGATAGATCAGGAAATTGCTAATTAGATAGATGAAAGTTAGGTAGATAGATAGAGGAACTGCTGAATAGAGAGATGGATGTATGAATAGTAGATTGAAAGAGAAACTGCTGATTGGACAGATAGATAGAACCGCTTCTGCTATGCAG
This sequence comes from Silurus lanzhouensis, assembly GCA_039877035.1. Classification (NCBI taxonomy): domain Eukaryota; kingdom Metazoa; phylum Chordata; class Actinopteri; order Siluriformes; family Siluridae; genus Silurus; species Silurus lanzhouensis. The sequence goes on along the minus strand of JBCEWE010000519.1, from coordinate 405,066 downwards.
TGTCATAGAGCTGCATTGCCTTCTGGAGTCCAAACTTCAACCTCCTCGCTATGTTGAACACCTGAGACCTTACTTTTATTCTTTATGTTTGAGATTGTGTTTTAGGGTGGACTTTTCATTGTCTGTGAGGAGGCCACGTCTGCAGGTTCACTACTCCTGAACTCGTTTTTGAACAGTAACAGGATTAATACAGTGTAAAGTCCTTCATGGAGATAAGATGGATACCGGATATTAGGGGCAAAAAAAACTGCTTATGAATGTAATAAATCACTCCATAAATGTATTCCTAATAAGTGAGCAAGTGGGACAATGGCTGGGGAAAAGTTCCTGCGATGGTATGAAGAAGAAGAAGCCTTTCATGATGTCCATTCACTATAGTTTTATCATTGTTGACTTCAACTGTTCATTTTCAAAAAGCGATTAAAAAGACTTAAGTGCAAATAATAATAAAGTGAGAGATTTAAATTCTCAGATTTTTGTGTTTATAAAACTTTGAATATGCAGATTTGTTTCTGAGATGTGAATATTTGAGTCTGACACCAGACACTCGGATATAAACAGTGTTCTTTTCTGACATTTTTTTCACTTTAAACTCTCTTTACAAATCTGTTCCCACTCCAAAATGAATGCAGTGATTTTGTTGTTGGACGTGAACAGCTGGCTCCTCTGGTGCATCCCACATCACCATTCAGAGCTTTGAGCTGAGGATTTTGTGCGAATAAGGACCCCGACCGGGCCAAACAATAGCAGCGCTGAAAAGAGAAGGGGTAAGAGACGGGAGGGTCGTCGAAATGCAAATTCACTCTCTCCGTTTCCCCTCAGAGAATCTCCACAGGAACGCACAGATCGGCATTTCTCTCAGAACGGGAAGAGGAAGTCGGAGAGAAATGCAGGAGATGATGGACACAGGTGCGCCGTAGGAAGATCCACCTGCAGAACATGTCCTGCTGAGGTAAGAGTCAGGTTTCTATTTTTCATCACTTGTTTTCCATGATAAAAGCGGGGGGGGGAGTTGAAATGGCAGCGTTTATCTGCAAGTCTGAGGTGTGACGAGAGCCGTCCATTAAACAAATTCCTTAATACCCAGATTACTCCAAAAGCAAGAAGAGTGACACTGTGTAGAAAACTTTATTCAGTACATCTGCGATTTTTTCTTTTGCATTCGCTGCACAATAAAAAAAAAAATTAAGAATTGCATTACGTTTATTTTATAATATTTTAGTGTAGCATTATACAAGAGTAATACTACACTGCAGTACATCTATATTTACAGTATTACAGTGATAATAAAATGCAACTATCGCATAATATATACATGTAGAATTATATTATATTGACATGCTACAACTATACAGGCAATGTGACCTTACAGTACAGTATAACATCAATATTATTCTTATTTAGTAAAATTATTCAAGCGGTATTAAATAAAACAATGCTGTACCAACACGGTACATTTATAAAGCATAGAAATGATCTAATATTATATTATAATCTGAATATTTTGCAGTATTTTGTAAAACTGAGATTTAATGAATTAAAAGTATTAAATGACCCAATTTAGAGAACTATATATTAATATAGCATATTATAAGCTTTAATATGGCAGTAAACAGAATAAGTATTAGGAGAGTATAATTGTACAACAGTATAGTGTAATATTGTACAGTAAAATGTGAGGTACAGTAATGGGGTGGTGTAGTGCAGGAAAGTATAAAGTGTGTTATAGTAGTTTTTTGCCCCGTACTGTACCAGATTTCTTCATGTAGGTTCAAATAAAAAACGAAACTTTTCATAGCCTAACTAAAAACTTTTTTTTTTTCACGAGAGCAGACCCACATGGTGTATTCGGGTCTCATTAACGAGTTCTCTGATGCCTCTGCATTTTTTTTGTTTAGCACCACTCTGCTGCTCAAAGAACTCACTGAACAATTGGTCTATTCTGCCCCGTCCCAATGACCCCCAACGCCATCCCCCAACTAATGCCCCCCTACTCATTCCTAATTTCCACTTGATTAAGCTTCTCCGGTTCAAGAAGAAAAAACGCTTCACTAACTCTGAAGTAGGAGAGAGAGAGAAAAAAAAAAACAGCCGACTATGTTTATTTCCTAAATAACAGGAAGGAAGGAACACCTAAAAAAATTATTAATCTATTAAATTTTTTTTTTTTTGTGCCACACAATGCAGGATCAACATCATTAGATGATTCAGAATCAGTCCACTTTACTGAAATCACACCTTTTCTACATTGCAGTCACCCATGTACAGTCTATGGATGACTTTATTCGAAAAAAATAAATAAAAGACTTGTTCCAAAGTTGGTGGATAAGTGGTGTGCTGAGCTTTAGAGAACTGTAGGTGTCACTGCTGCTTCCAGAAAGTTGGTTATGATCACATCGAAGTAAAATAAAAAATAAAATCCCAAATTATGCTTCATAGACCACTGGAGTTCCTCAAAACTCACTTTGAGAACTTCTGATGTAAAAGACCAAATGTCAAACAGTGCCGCTTTGTAGAACAGAGACCTTCACAGGACTTTGGATTCACCAAATCTCAGCTTCAGAACAAATCAGGTTCTTTAATATAGGACTTCTTTACTTTAACACGGCAACAAGATAAATGTGTGTTTTTTAACATCCCAAGTTGAAGAACTGGAGCTGTCATTCAAGTAGGAATCTGGATTTTTTTTTTGCGTAATCAATTCAGTTTTGTAGACATTTAATATTAAACATATTATATTATATTTTCTCTACAGCTTTAAAGCAGAACCAGAATGTAAAAAAAAATGTATCAGTGCGTCTCTTTCTCTTGTTTGTCCAAGTTTTTCACTTTTCTTTTTCCCTCATTTGGCAGTTTGAAGCCAGGGGGGGTTGGGGGTCTGGGGGAGTTGGTCATCGTCCAGCTCCCATAAAGCCCTCAGAGACATGGCCATGATTTTGACCATTATAAATAAACTTGACTTGACCATCAGGACCAAAACACTTCAATGGCAAACTTGAACGTTGTAAACAGAGCTCAGGGGATTCGTCGCTAAGAAAGAGAGGACGGTGTTGGAGTTTGCAGTCCGAATTCCAGACGTGCTGGAGCGGTTGCTTAGTGATGCGCCATGGATCAAGACGCGATAATCCAGTTTGAGTTCGGACGATGAATCTCTCTCTCGGCTGAACTCTCCTCTTTCTTCAGAACTCAGTGCTGTGAATACTAATGTCTCAGTTTTACAGAGAGAGTGAGAGATTTAGTGGCTGTATGTCCACTTCTTGTCCACTTCTGGCTGTAGTCCAGCAGCAGTACATAGTTAAACTGGAGGTCAGAGGTAGAAAGTTACATCTAATTGAACTTATAAATATATATATATTGTACGATACAGGGGATATTTCTATACACTTTGACTCCCACCACAGACACGTCGAATGTGTAACCTATAGAGCTTTTTCCCAGCAGTCACATGATTAATATGAACAGGAAGAACTTGAACAACAGACACATAAATCCAAACGGATTACAGTCAATTACTGATCTGAAGTATTGATCTTTTGTGTTTATATGTAATATGGGTTCATTTCTGTTGCTTGACGTTGAACAGCAAATTAAATATAAATTCTTCATCAACTTAGATATCCAAGAGGAAGCCAGCTAACCTTGTGTGCTAACTAACCTTGTGTGCTAGCTAACCTTGTGTGCTAACTAACCTTGTGTGCTAGCTAACCTTGTGTGCTAACTAACCTTGTGTACTAGCTAACCTTGTGTGCTAGCTAAACTTGTGTACTAGCTAACCTTGTGTACTAGCTAACCTTGTGTACTAGCTAACCTTGTGTGCTAACTAACCTTGTGTACTAGCTAACCTTGTGTGCTAACTAACCTTGTGTAATAGCTAACCTTGTGTGCTAGCTAACCTTGTGTACTAGCTAACCTTGTGTGCTAACTAACCTTGTGTACTAGCTAACCTTGTGTGCTAGCTAAACTTGTGTGCTAGCTAACCTTGTGTACTAGCTAACCTTGTGTGCTAACTAACCTTGTGTACTAGCTAACCTTGTGTGCTAACTAACCTTGTGTGCTAGCTAACCTTGTGTACTAACTAACCTTGTGTACTAGCTAACCTTGTGTGCTAGCTAAACTTGTGTGCTAGCTAAACTTGTGTACTAGCTAACCTAGTGTGCTAGCTAAACTTGTGTACTAGCTAACCTTGTGTGCTAGCTAAACTTGTGTACTAGCTAACCTTGTGTGCTAGCTAACCTTGTGTACTAGCTAACCTTGTGTGCTAGCTAACCTTGTGTGCTAGCTAAACTTGTGTACTAGCTAACCTTGTGTACTAGCTAACCTTGTGTGCTAGCTAACCTTGTGTGCTAGCTAAACTTGTGTACTAGCTAACCTTGTGTACTAGCTAACCTTGTGTGCTAGCTAAACTTGTGTACTAGCTAACCTTGTGTGCTAGCTAAACTTGTGTGCTAGCTAAACTTGTGTGCTAGCTAAACTTGTGTACTAGCTAAACTTGTGTACTAGCTAAACTTGTGTGCTAGCTAAACTTGTGTACTAGCTAAACTTGTGTGCTAGCTAAACTTGTGTGCTAGCTAAACTTGTGTACTAGCTAACTGTGTATACCAGCTAACCGTGTGTTCTAGCTAATCTTGTGTACTGCCAATTTATTTGTAGCATTAGAAGATTGTGGTGCAAGTGTTACAAGACACCTGAATATTTTTACGCAGATAAAAAAATTACCCCCCAAAAACCGACAGAAGAGTTCATAAACCTGTCATCAGCTTAATTCCTGTCCTGTTGCCCCCTAGTGGAGTCGGGGAGCACGGTCAGTGTCATGAGGGTTCGTGCTGTTTTGAAGGAATGCACTTGGTCATGAAGGAGATTAGGGACGAGACCAAAGAGTCAGATAAATCCAGGAATCCAACTCAACACAACAGGAAGCACTCATTACGCAGATAACACAACACAATGACATAATTTACCAAATACCAGCATCAATGTGCACTAACAAGCAGACAGCCAGACAAACTCTCTCTCTCTCTCTCTCTCTCTCTCTCTCTCTCTCTCTTTCTCTCTCTCTCTCTCTCTCTCTCTGTCTATTTCTCTCTCTTCGATTCTCTTGAATCTCAAATAGGTACTTTTTCACCTTCCAGAGTTAACAAGTTCCACATGACTAAGCATGTAATGGACAAGGTGTAACGTCTTCGCCTGTGAAATTGCTAATTCTGATTAATTCCTGCCTTTAAGGGTTGTGCGGTCAGTTCTGAGAGCAAAAGAGAGGAGTAGATGTGTACGGACTTTGAGCCGTGTAGGAGAGAGCCATTGTTCATCCTGATTTACGCTCCATCCTCTGGAGAAGTATATAATTAGCCCAGTGGAAACAGGAAAAACCTCACCCTCCCTCCCTCGTTTCTCTCTCTTACTCTCTCCAGTGTATACAGATATGCCTTTACTAACTGCCCCTTTACGCTGAGATAGAAGTGCCATGTCCCATGTGTGTCTGAGATTTTACTGGAAATGACAAGAGCAGCTTGGCTCAGCTTCCTGAAAAACAAACCGGTTACGTCTCAGAAATCTGAAAGTCTTACCTTCAAAATCTGAGAGCATCTCAATCAGTCGACCAGCCACATGGTTTAAAAGGGATAAAGGTTTTTATTTATGGTTATCCAGTGTGTTTATGTTCATGTACACTCACTGCTTGTGTTGCTATTACTTGGGAACTCATGCAAAACTGAATGGATTTTGTAAAATAGAATAAATCTAGTTTCCGAGTAGGACAACACGATTCAGCCAATCAGATCGCAAGATTGGATTTATTGTATATTATACGATTGTAAGAATAACTAGTGAGGTTTTTCAATATTCTAAATACAAACATGTGTTAAAACCTCATTTCACCCTGTTTGTAACGTTTTACGAGCGTCTGAACTTGTAAGTCATGGCCTTTTGAGCTTTTCATGTTTGCTCTATCTTTCTCAGAAGGTTCTCCTTCTGTGTCAAACAGCGTTCAAGCCCTTGGCATTTTCTTTTCTGCGTGAGTTATTGCGCCAGCAGCCCTGTAATTTTTTAAAAGTTTTCCTGCTCAGATGAAAGAGTTGCCCAGCTCCAGGTGGATAATACAGACTCTGCGATCAGTCTTCGATCTTTCATTCTTGGATTCTGGAGCATGTCACCTTGAGCGTCTTTCCCAAACTCTCACCGCTTCCTGTTTTTGCCTCTTGGGTTTGTTCACGGTGGTTTTATCGATGCAGAAAACAAACTCTCTCTCTTGCATGCAGTGGTTTTTTTTTTCACCCGCTCAACACCTGGAAGCGTTCGGCCTGTAATCCGTGAGGACAAAACAACACACACCTGGTCTGATGGAAAAGGGGAGGATCACACATTACAGCAACGTGTGTGTTCCACTTCTCCTCTCCACACCAGATACGATGATATCACCCACAGTCGAATGCTATTCAAGAATCTTTCACGTACAAGCTTCTGAGCTGAGAAATCTTTGAAGGACAATTAAAAACGTGTTCTCTGGTCCTGTATAATTGTTCAAATGGTACGATATCTCCTTACACTTACTTCCTAGAGGAATCTCCTCGAAAAGAAATAAAGGTGGATAGACATTTCATGGTCTAGTTTATAAGAGTGGCCTTTTTTCTGACCATTGGTCATAATGAGATCATGAAGCAGCAAATACTCATCACATTCTCCACCATAGGATGAAGTCCACCAGTCCATGAGGAACTTCTCCATGTTGATACACAAGGTTCTTGGATGCTTTGCACTGAAGATTCTCCAGACTTATGTGAGAGCCCGGGGCTGGTCCAGGCTTCTCTGACCTGAGAAGGATCAACGTCAGCGCTTTGGGAAAAAAAAATGTTCTTCAAGGATTTTTGATGTTTAAAAAATCCTTTACAGCTTTTCCCAGAGAGGTAAACCAGTTTTTATTTAAGCTGCAGCATTTTCCCCCTGTTTTCTCACTTGTTTGGTCTTCCCCACTTTCCTCCTGGGCTTATTATATGGAAGCTACCAACCATGGAAGGTGAATGAAGACTAACATGTATTTAATAATAATCATAATATCATATTAATATTTCTTATGTAACTGATTGTTGGGGCACGTCCAGGTCTCTAGAGTTCACGTCAATATTAATACCGCATCAAAAACTGGACTGGATGCCTCGTTCCTGTGAGATGTTTACAACACCCCTGTCCCCTCCCCCCATCCCCCACCACTCCTGCTCGTGCGAGACGAGCACACAGAGAAAAGCAGATCAGACGAGCTGATAAACGGAAAGAGTCTCTCTTTCCGCTCAAAGGCATTCGAATCTAATGTAAAGTCATTCTGACAGTCCAGACGCTTCTTAAATTGCCCTGGCCGAGGCTACGTTCTGACTGTGTGGGCTTTACTGAAAGAATTTCAACATTCCACTCTGGAAGTCGGATTTTTGTGAACACCTTCGAGTTTATGAGAAACAATAACATTCCCCAAAATGGCTAAATCCATTGATTTTGCAGAGGAACATCTGAGGAACCTTCACTATATAGATACCAGAAATCATTACCTGACTTCAGTAACTGCCTTGCTGCTGAATGAGCACAAATCTTTACAAGCACACTCTGAAATCTAGCACATTGTTCCAGAAGAATGGAGGATATTATTATGGAAAAATGGAGACTAAATTCGGTATGGGATGTAAAAAAATAAAATAAAATAAACACATCCCAAACTTATGGTCAGATGTCCACAAACTTTTGTCTGTATAGATTTTATAGATATTGTATGGAGCTAAATTGTTTGATGCTTGAAGGCCACACTAATGTGTTCAGATTCCAATTAAGTTCTCTTGAAGCTGTGAGATAGTTGAGGTGAGAACTGTGGGCTGCATCAGACCTCCAGTAGAGTCTGTTATTTTCTCTAGACAGCTGACACTGGTGTCTCATCTCCTCTGTCTGCGCTCTCAGTTACAGCTGAGCTGAAGTGTGACAGGTAAGAACTTTGGTGTCTGGTCTTCACTTTGGCTTCAGAATTATTTCTCACAATGACTAACTTTTATGGTGGAAGTCGTACACATTTTGGAGGAATGTCTTCTGGTTTCTTTTGGAAATATTTCTCCTGCCAGACATCCAGCTCTAATAGGTGTTTAAAAATCTCATGACGTTCATGATGCTTCTAGATTTCATCCCATATAATATTGAATGGACCACTACCAAAAATTGAACCAGTAACGTTGTTTTCATGGGGAAATGTATCTTCAGGATAGACCTTCATGCACGTGCCTGGTCTCTTCCATGGAGAAGTGGAAGTGAGTTCTTTTTGTTCTTGTGATTGAATGTAGGTTTGATCGGCTTATTATTTGTGCACGGTTTATGTTATTTCTTTGTCATCAGAAGGTCAGAGCAGGTCTGAACCTGAACCTGATTTTTTTTCCTGTTTATTCTCCATGGCTTTGCTTTAGGCATCTAACGTGGGCTTTCATGGGATTTCCAGAAGCTTAGTATGAGTTCTTGCTTTCTTCTTTTTTTTTTTGAGGATTTCTGTTTCAACCATCTTTGAGCTTTTTGCTACTGAACCACTTCTTTACCTTCATCACTAATACACATCCTTTGAAATCAGTGAGGGGAAATCTTCAGATTTGACTCTGGAGGACATCCAGAGAAGCTCTCTCTCTTTCTCTTTCTCTCTCTCTGTCTCTCTCTCTCGCTCAGACATTTATTTGCTGTAATTACAACACATAAAAAGCTTGTGTATGATATAATGTCTTCGTTTCTTCAGACACTTGTGGGGATTTGTATAATATGAGCTTAGAAGATGTACTTGGTTGTATTCCAGCCTCAGGCAAACCTTCACAGGACTTCTGTGAACCCGATACTTCATCACACAAAAGACTAGGATTAAAGGTGCGAATGAAGCGAGCTTAACGATAACGTTAGAGCGTCAGGATGATTATTTACATCAGGATATTAATACATGTTAAATTAATGAATTGTCTTTACGAATCTGTACTTACAAGGAACTTATTCTTATAATGTAATGATTTGTGGGCGGAGCTAACTGAGAGGGAGCCAGACCAGATCTAAATAAAGAGCTAATATCTAAATATAATAAACAAAAAAAAAAACATTTTTGCACATTTTTAACAACTTCGTCTGTGTTTAAGGATTCAGAAAATTCACCCGACCCTACTTTAAACTTTCCGCAACATTCCAAAAACGAGATTTTTTCGAATACCCAAACAATCGACTTGATCGAATGTATGCATTTTCTCTGTCCTACATAAATAACTGGTGCCCCTGCTGTCACACGTGATAAACTTTAAATAACCTTATTTTATGCCGTCCTTGTTTTATTGTTTTATTCAAATATACGTGTATATCACCACGTTATCATTAAAACAAATTGCTGCATAGGCCCCGCCCACAATTTCCAAGCTAATTGTTGCATGTAGCTGTGATTTATAAAATTCTAATTTACCAAAGGAGGTTTATATGTCATGACTGAAAACCTGTTCGAGATTTGAGAACAAAGAATCTCGTGATGTTTATTAACACGTGATGGGTTTTCACTGGATTGTTTTTGCACCTGTATTGAGCCAAATGAGTGCTGATAGAGGTCTCGCCCTGTCTGACCCCTCCAGACATTTAGGAACACTCTAGGAGACACACACACACACACACACACACACTGTCTCCCTCTACACTCGGATCAGGACGTTCCTCTTCACCATTTGTTCAGTGACTCGCTTATTCTTGATGGAGATCAATCAGCTGATATGGTGAGCACGTGTGTGGGAGGTCTGTGTGTGTGTGTGTGTGTGTTTGCCTGAGAGAGCTACTGTAATTGGAGCTTCCACCTGTGCTTCTGAGAGAAGACAAGGCTCCCTGTGTTCCCAGGTCCAAGACACACTCTCTACAGGGGGTAGGGGGACGTGGAAAAGGGACACAACAGGTGGACAAAGAGGAGGGGAAACCCCTTTAAACACATACACACACACACACACCGACCATAAAATCAACTGCAATAAAAGATCCGAACTCACGTGTTCAGGAAAGATTTATAATCACCTCTATTTTAGCTGCTATATTGTTTAGAACAGGGTTGCCAGATCTGTAATTAATATGCATTCATCATCCACAGATTAAAGTGATCTCATTTACTAATTTTACTAATTTGTCCTTTTATTGTAGTTGTTTGGAAATTTAGGTTGCCAAATATCCTTTTAATAACATCAATATGGAAATGTATTCAGTATTTCTTGGGGGTTTGAATACCCTAATTCTATTCATTTCTATGGTGTTGATGATGATATATTTTTGCTCTTTCATTTCGAATTGTTTCTGGAACACAGTTGCAAGATTTATTTTCTATTCATGATTTTTTAAATATATTTTTTTCAATTATAATTTTTTTTTAAAGTTATTTAATTGAAATCTTCTAGAGGGAATATGATATTTGATCTGGTTGTTGCTGCTGCAGTTGTTGTTGCTGTTGTTGTTGTTTGTCGTTATATCTCTTTCTTTCGTTTCTGGAGCAGGGTTGCCAGATTGGAGGATAACCCATATCTGAAAATGTTTTTCTCCTCTGAAATAGATAGTTGTCTATTTTAATCTTTCTAGTAAACTCACAAATTGTCAGTCCCCAGCTGTTTAAAAGTGTCCTTCGTTTTCACCCGAAACAGACTTGCAAATACAAGAGCTTTACATACCTCATTTCAGTGAATTGTGTTCAGATTTAAGAGCTACATGTGCTATATATAGTAGGAAAAAAATAGTCAGCATGTCAGGGGACTTTTACAGGCCACCACACATGTGCTTATTTAAAACACACAATATGGAGTGTAAGGGTATAATTTGAAGGAGGTATATATACAGAGCGATATGATGATTCGGGTGTGTGCTTACAGCGACATTTTAAGACACAGACACAGTACTCCAGTGCTTCCAGCATCAGAGATCAGAAATAGAACAAAAGTGAGAAAGAATAAATCAGTTTTTACACACACACACACACACATATATATATAACATTTTATTTAATTTTATAATATTCCAGTACGATATGTTAGCACAGTTGGACAGAGGTTTGTGGACACCTGACCACCTGTGGAGACAGTAAAGTAGCTTTCACATCTTCCAACCCATGGAAAAGCATGGCTGGAAAAGTCAGGTGTCCCTGTACATTTGGACATATAGTGTGCATCTCTGCATGTGTTCTATATTGTGTTAAGAGGAAGGTTCAACCCCGAGGGTTCTCATGCTACCCATCTGTCTGATAAGGCCGTAGTATTTGGTGTTTCTGGTTTTGATGTGCAACGTTGGGGTTTTAATTGTCAGAGGCAAACGCTACTGAACCTCTGAGTGATGGATGAGTGTTGGAGTTGAGCTGCACCAGGGTTAAAGATAAACCAGACCAACCCTGTTAGCCTCCAATTATCTCTGTTTGATGAGGTGGGGTCAAGTGGGATCCCAAAAAGGGCAAGGTTCCTTGTGTGTGTGCGTGTGCGTGTGTGTGTGTGTGCATGTGTGTGTGTGTGTGTGTGTGAGAAAGAGTCACAATATACATTCAGTGTTCTGGTGCCAAAAATACACAGTACACACTGATCCAGGTGGCTACACTGAGAGTGTGTATGTGTCTATCAGAGACCTTGGAATGGGAGCAAGACACTGTGTGTGTGTGTGTGTGTGTGTGTGTGTGTGTGTGTGTGTGTGTGTCTTTTTTATCTCCAGCTCCTGACTCCCACCACAGATTCCCAGACTACCATGCAGTGTGTATGTGTGAGGAAAGGAGGGAGGGACCGTGGGCCAGACTCACTCTCAGTCTGTGCGTGTGTGTGTGTGTGTGTGTGTGTGTGTGTGTCTTCAAGGCTGTGAGATGTTGCCTGAGCTCTATTAAGTCTTCCCTCGGGCAACTCTTGTCAGATCACAGCTCCAGAGCGAGAGAGAAACAGCCGACTCGTCCGTCTTTCACTCCGTCAGCAAGCCCTGATTAACACAGTAAGCTTCTTACCCACTTTTTATTCTTTTCATCGTAACACACGTGTGAGCCGTGACTCCTTCATGCCAACGTGGTGTGAAGTAGGATACGATAACGTAGTTTAACAATTGTCGCCGAAAAAACTATCGCACTTTTGGTATTTCGGTTGTAGAAATAAATGTTTGTCTGGTGTTTTAGCGAACAAGGTCTTCCCTCCATCCTCCGGAGAGCACAGTCTTATTCTTCCTGCACTCGTCTCTTCTTCTTTATCATTACTCTGCTGTCCAGCGTTTTAGTTTACGAATCTCGGCTCATCTCCAGTCGTCTTTTAGAACATTCTCAGTTTCTTTTCATCACGTTTACCTTCACACAGCTTTATAGATAGAATTATTATCAAATGTTATTCTGTTTTTAACAATTCACAAGATTTATTTAAATATTCTGAATTCATAATTAATTTAATTATTCCCCAGAAAAAGAGAATTAAAATGTCCATTTGAGTCAGAGTGACTCTGTGGTTTTGAGGAAGTAGAGGAGATCACTGGACAAGAGAAATGTTTATTGCTGAGAACATTAGAAAAACTGTAACACACAAACTCTTTATAGTTAAAAATATCCGTGATATCATTTCATAAAGAATTGTACAGTTTTCTGTGTTATATTTCTAAGTGCAGTTTTCTCCTGTATTACTGTTCAAAGGTGAACTGTTTGATTGTTGTTGTTGTTGTTGTGTCGTATGAGACGTCTGAAGTCAGACGTCTGATTTGTTATTACGGCCGTACCGATCAGTGACTCGTCACCTCCTCTAGACGATAAAACCTGCACAAAGTTTGAACGAGATCTTGCACGTGCCTGTGACTCACTCCATTTCTTCATTTCATTCCTTCAGTCATCGATTATTCCGCAATCCGTTACGTATCACTGCGAGCGATGTGTGTTAGAATTCACCCTCAGATTTCCTGCGTCACTTCTTTCCAATTCTCTTCTATACTTCAGGTGTGAGCATCAGGTCATGTGGTACAGCACCTCAAATCTGATTGGTCAGAGCGAATAAGGATGGATTTCATACGAGCGGTGCTAAGAGAGAATGAGTAAGAAAAACAGATAGATAGACAGATAGAAAGATGGGCAGATACAGAGTAAGACAGCTGGACAGAGAAAGTAAGACAGGTAGATAGATAGTGAGTTAGAGAGAGACAGGTAGGTGGATAGAGAAAGAAAGGCAGAGACATTTAAAAATACTTATGGACAGAGAAAAAGATGGACAAATAGAGAAAGAGAAGAGGAGAGAGAGACAGAAAAAGGGGAGAGATATACATACAGAGAGAGAAAGAGAGAGAGGAGAAACAGACACACAGAGAGAGAGAGAGAGAGAGAGAGAGAGCTGCCGTGCTGATGATCGAAGCTGCAGTGACAGATCAGAATCAGGGTGTTAGATTCCACAGTTGGGTGAATGTGTGTGGAGGGACGACACAGCTGGGCTTTGTGTTCATCAGCAAACACACACACACACACACACACACACACACACACACACACACATGTTGAGTTAGATTTGAACGTAGTTAGAGCTCCAGGCTCATTAAACTGTAGTTGCGCCCTGTACATGAAGCTGAAACGTGTGTACAGTTACAGTGGAAGCTGCAGCCTTCAGGAGCATCGAGTCTCCAACATGATCGATTTGCTTTAACATGGTCACAATCTCACTGCAGGAAATCCCTCATTTCAGCAGAAAAATATTTACTGCAGCCCTCACACACTCCTTACACAACAGCAATCGAGTGTGTTGTTTATCATGAGCACTCAGTGTGTCCACACACACACACACACACACACACACACACACTCTGTAAGACTGAGTTATGATTATGGGAACAGACCGAGGGGCGCACGCTCAGTGGCCTTAATTAGCATCAATCCCTGATATCAGATCTCAGGGGAACGCCGTATCTCCGACTTCAGGAGTTTTCTGGAAGCTTACACAAGAAGTTATTTCAAGCGACTTGTTTTTCCCCAAACAACAGGAAAATCCTGGACTGTTTTTGAAGGATTTACCGCTGCAGATGCCACCGCAGGCCTGATGAATGTGAACGAGACGCCATATATCAAACTCAGATAAACACGATCAGACGCGATTACAGAGCGTCCCAAAAAACACTACCGGGGACTAGGGGGGGCGCCAGATATTTATTTTACCTGTTATGGAAGGAGTCTTCAGTTTCAGTGCTCTGTAACAGTCAGTAAAGCTGGTGAGAGAGTGAGGCTGGTGAGGGAACGAGTGTTTATACCTGCTGTGATGTAACTGGAAACAGGAAGTAAAGAAAAAATGGAATGACAAAGTCAGGCGTGAAGAAGGGGATAGACATGACGTTGAGAATAGTGAAGGAAAAAGAAAGAGAGATTTGGGAAAAAGGCAATAGAAAGAAATAAGAAAAAAGAAAGATAAACAGAGCAAGCAGTAGAAAGAAAGGAGAGAGAGAGAGAATCCAATAGAAAGAAAGGAACACGAGAGATAGAGAAAGCAGTAGAAAGAATGGAATGAGGGAGAAACCAATAGATAGAAAGGATTGAGAGGGAAAAAAATCAATAAAAAGTAAGGAACAAGAGAGAGAGAGAGCGTTAGAAAGAAAAGAACAAGAGAGATAGAGCAAGCAGTAGAAAGAAAGAAATGAGAGAGAAAGCAGTAGAAAGTAAAAGATTGATGGAAAAAGCAATAAAAAGAATATATATATATAAAAGACAGAAAAGAAAGTAAGACATGATACAAAATAGAAAAAGGAAGTGAGAGAGTGCCAAAGAACGAATATTGGGGGGAAAAAACAAGAAGGCAAGTTGAATAAACAGATAAAAAGTAAATGTACTTTAATAATAAATTGTATTCCGAATGCTGTGGTGTAGGAGGAATGAAACACTTGTGGATGTGAATCAGCTGCATGGGGGGGAAGTGGGGTTTCATCCCATCTCACCATCACTGATTATTTTACTGTAACTGTTACTGTTTATTCCTCTTACTGAACAGCAGCTTCTCTCTGTTTCATAGCTGATTCAGGAGTTTATTAGAGCTGTGTGTGTGTGTGTGTGTGTGTGTGTGTGTGTGTGTGTGTGTGTGTGTATAGGGGAATAAAAGAGCAGGGCAGAAATACCACAATCACAGTTTAACTCCACAAAGGGGTGCGTTAATGAGCAGATGGGTTCAGTCAGGTGTGTTGAAACAGGAAACACACATCACATCTAACGCAGGAGTTCGACAGAAATCAATAAAACACATTCATCACCATGAACCGACCAGATCCGATCGATTTGCCTTCCTGTTTTGAGTTAAAGCACTAAGAGTTAATCAGGTGCAGAAATACCAGATCTCAGGAAACTTAAAAAATGTGATGGAGCACTAGATGTTCCTCAGACAGAGAACCTGTAAGAAACACGCCGCATCTCCTCGTAATCTCACGCTTTCAGGAAAGAATCTTCACCCAGACACTTTAGCATTTCACTACCACATCGTTATCCGGATCTACAGATATAGCAGTTCTAGATTCATCCTGTCTACTTCTTCAATTCTTCTTGGAAGTAAGATGAAGAAAACTGTGGACCTTCTCACACTCAAGAAGGAGGCGGGATGCTGAGCGCATCCATCACTTTGTCTGTGTGTGTGCGTGTGTGTGTGTGTGTGTGTGTGTGGGTCAGGGATTCCCCTGATGAGATTCAGGGATTGATTCAGGAGTGTGCCATTGTTTCCACCAACGGCATTCTAATGTCTTTTTCCCCCCTCTCCTTTTGACAAAAGCAATAGAATAATCCATTGGCCCGGACAATAATGGAGGGGGGTGAGGGGCGAGAAGGGGTAAAGAGTTAAAGAAATGAAGGGGGGGGGAAACCCTGCAGGGCAAAGGGGTGGTGTGTGTGTGTGTGGGGAGAGGGGGAGGAGGTGGTGTCATTGTTGTGTGCAGGTCAGGTTGTGTGTTTTTTCAGCAGTGAAGGAAGTCGGATGACTGAGCGAATGGGAGTGAACGAGGGGTGGAGAGAGAGAGAGAGAGAGAGAGAGAGAGAGAGGCAGTGAAGTTCTCCTCCCTCTCTCACACTCTCTAGAACGACTTGCACAGCTGAGTTTGCAAGAGTTAGACACACACACACACACACACACTGTCCCAGCCATGGACAATCCGGACCCACGTATCTGTCCTGACATGACGGAGCTCCAGTATTCTCAGGATTTTTAATCTGCGCTCTGTCTGGATTTGGATTATTTATTTATTGCCCCGAGCGTTATTTATTCGAGGAGGACGACATGCAAACGCGCGCCCAGTCCCGCAGCTGTGACAATTACCTGAGAATAAAGGTGAGACACGCTGCGTCACGTCCCACCGTGTTTCAACTCATTGCTACCTGTGTTGTGTGTGGTGTTTAGCAGTAGTTCTCTGTTTGTGTGTGTGTTCTGAAGAGATCAAATGAGTTTCGATGCATAAAAAAAGTTAAACGATTTATTCAACTTTTTTTGGTTTACAATAATAAGTCTAATCAGATGCTTCTCAATGTTGTCATTTTGTTATTTGTAGTGTGTGTGCGTGTGCGTGTATGTGCACGCAAAAAGACTTGTATTTTTATCCTTAAAATATATCTCATGTCGCCTTTCTGCACAAAGAACAGGGATATCATACAATATTATAAAGTAACAACTTTACTCCTATAACCCCCAACTATTACTCTGTTATTACCCAATAATACCCTAACACTATCCAAAAGATACCTCAAAACTACCCCAATAATACCCTATCACTACCCCAATAATACCTCAACACTACCCCAATAATACCCTAACACTACCCCAATAATACCCTATCACTACCCCAATAATACCCTAACACTACCCCAATAATACCCTATCACTACCCCAATAATACCTCAACACTACCCCAATAATACCCTAACACTACCCCAATAATACCCTATCACTACCCCAATAATACCTCAACACTACCCCAATAATACCTCAACACTACCCCAATAATACCCTAACACTACCCCAATAATACCCTATCACTACCCCAATAATACCTCAACACTACCCCAATAATACCCTATCACTACCCCAATAATACCCTAACACTACCTCAATAATACCCTATCACTACCCCAATAATACCTCAACACTACCCCAATAATACCCTAACACTACCCCAATAATACCCTAACACTACCCCAATAATACCTCAACACTACCCCAATAATACCATATAAACAACCACAGTGATACCCTAACACTACCCCAACACATTCTGTAGATTATCATGTGAATGGAGGGAGGAATGATTCCAGGCTTCCTGCCCTCCACAGATATGACACTTCAGTGTGTTTTTCACTCTGTGGGCGACTTGCTTGACATTTCATCACTGTATTACTGAGCTCACTGAGACACTGGCATCTGAAGGGGTGGAGCTAACGCTACTTTAGACCTGCCAATCATGAACATTCCTCTGCATCTCAGAGGTAATGTTCTCCAACTCAAATCAATGCAGAATATAAAAGTGAGCACTATGATAGTGATGTAAGATCAGCGAACAATGACGGAGCTAATTATCTGACGGTGCTTCATGTAGATTAAAAGAAGTCATCACATTTTAAATTCTCTTCAGTGATCATTACACACACACACACACACAAACAGACACACTACAGTCCATCATTTAGTTCAGCTTTTGTTGCTCGCTTTCCTTTGGAGAGCACGGTCACTCTTTCTACTCACACTCCCCCGTCCAAAAAGTCTGTAACCTTCACACACACACACACACACACACACTGACGGACACCACAATAGCCACTGAAGTGCTACTTTAGTGCGAAGTGGATCCTTTAATCAGAAAGCCGTAATTGGCTCCACAGTCGTTTGCTCGTATCCTGAGTCCTAATTACAGTCCGGTATGTGGTGACAGAGGGGGCGGAGTCTGGACTGTAGATCATGTCTTAAACATCGCCTGCACTTCAGTTCCACTTCCCTCACACAGAAACAAATCGTTTCATCAAAAGAACGCAGCTTCTCACATCTTTACAAATTTCTATTATCACGTGCAGCATGCGGATACAATTCCAAAATATCGAATCATTTCGGCTTTGTTTACGTCTTTGATCTTTTGGGGTCAGAGCTATTGCTTTGGTGACAAAAAAGACAGCAGTCCCATAGTCTCTGAAGCTGGTGTTTAGGACACCACAACGCTGATGAACCCTCGAACTCCGATTGTTTACTCTAACAGCATGCAAATCGCACGCGTTATCGTTTCTATAGTAACCCCCTCTGCCACCGAGACGTGTAAAGAGAGCGCGCCACGTTGACGTGTATAACAACGGTTGAAGTTTTTCTGTAGGGACACGTGTTTTTTCAGGTAATAAATGCAGATTTGTGATGGTGGACAAATTGTTGTGGAATATATCATATTGCCATAAGTATTGGGACACCTGACTTTCCCAGTCGTGTGTGTTTTCCCCCCAAAATTAAACCATAAAGTTGGATTTACCAAATTGTGCAGGACGTCTTCGGATGCGGGAGCATACAATTTTCCCTTCACTTGAACCAAGAGACCCAAAACTGCTCCAAAATCACAATGCTCCTGTGCACAAAGCCAGCTTCATGAAGATCTACTTTACATTGCTTTGAAGATATGGATGATCTTCTGCTCTAGAGCTCTAAACCCTAATGAACATTTTTGGGATAAATGTGAACGCTGACTGCAGCCCAGGAACCTCCTCACCTTCTCACTTACATCAGTACCTGACTTTACTAACACCCTTGTGGATGAATGAATCTCTAGCAATCTCCACATAATGTACGAAAACATCTTCCCAGAAGAGTGGAGCTTATTATAAGTGTAAATAAAGATTTCATTTGGAATGGGATGGTTAAAAAGAAGCACATACTGTAGCAATCTTATGGTCAGTTGTCCACAAATATTTGGCCTTATAGTTTACACGGATTTTTCCACAACCTCATCACATACACACAGGTTTATTCCTTCCATATGAAAGCTGGAGTGCTTTCCTACACTTTATTTTGCTTTGCCTTTCGGAAAAAAATATCTCTAATTCCAGGGACTTCAAGTGACTTTTTGTTTCCGCGGCGCACTGAAAAGCTTCCCTTCGAAAAGCTCGGCCGCTTTCAATGCCGCCGTTCTCACGTTACTCCCAAACGGCGTAGGCACAGAGTCACGCACTGCTGGAGGTCTGGAGCGCACCGGCTTTGGGTTTCCGAATCCCTGCGTCATCCACTTGCTGGTACACAGAGAAGCTTTCTAGAATGACAGAGAAATGTCATGCAGCCTCCTGTTTTGTTATTCAGAGCCTCTGGGATGGTCCCTGAGCTTTAACCTCGTCAAATTGGCTGTGTGTTTGTGTGTGTGTGTGTATGTGTGTGTGTGTAATTAGTGTCCACTCAGCAGTGTGTACACGGTGTATATACAGTGCAGCAGAAGGGGTATACTGTTCAACCGGGGGTGTCCTTTGTCAACACACACACACACGGTCCTGCTTTTCTGACTGACCGGGTGAAAGAGCGTCTTATTTGAAGGGTGTTAATGCTCCTGCGTTTGTTCTCCTTCAGAAGCTTTATTTATCTCTGTCATTCTATAAGTCCTTCATCAAACGCACCGCTTCTGAGCCTCGTGTTTGGTCTGCTGAGGCTTTAGCTGTAGACCGGCGGATCCGAGTGTGTGTGTGTGTGTGTGTGTGTGTGTGTGTGTGTGTGTGTGTGTGTGTGTGTGAGGGCCGGAATGAGTTTATGTGTATATAATTGAAAAAGAATCCTGCTTGGTATTTTGACGGATAGATTGAGGTTAAAGGTCAGCGGGACGTCCAGGCATTTCCTCGACTCTCCAAACATGTTTTAGATCAAAGCAGGTTCTCCTCATGTGCTCCTCAGCCTCGTTGCCAGGAGAACCCGAAGAACGGCTCTTGGACACATTTAAAAATACAGACTGATGACATTCCTTCCATTGTTGTCCTTCCTCCAGTAAACAGCACTGAGTTTTCCTCCTCCCTGTGGCATGCACTTTAACACACTCAAAATGAGTCGAGTCAGATTTGTCTCTATAAAAGTCGAAATGAGACGAGTCAGATTTGTCTCTATGAGAGTTGAAATGAGACGAGTCAGATTTGTCTCTGAGAGTCGAAATGAGACGAGTCAGATTTGTCTCTATGAGAGTCGAAATGAGATGAGTCAGATTTGTCTCTATGAGAGTCGAAATGAGACGAGTCAGATTTGTCTAAATGAGAGTCGAAATGAGATGAGTCAGATTTGTCTCTATGAGAGTCGAAATGAGACGAGTCAGATTTGTCTCTATGAGAGTCGAAATGAGACGAGTCAGATTTGTCTCTATGAGAGTCGAAATGAGACGAGTCAGATTTGTCTCTATGAGAGTCGAAATGAGATGAGTCAGATTTGTCTCTGAGAGTCGAAATGAGACGAGTCAGATTTGTCTCTATGAGAGTCGAAATGAGACGAGTCAGATTTGTCTCTATGAGAGTCGAAATGAGACGAGTCAGATTTGTCTCTATGAGAGTCGAAATGAGACGAGTCAGATTTGTTTCTATGAGAGTCGAAATGAGACAAGTCAGATTTGTCTCTATGAGAGTCGAAATGAGTCAGATTTGTCTCTATGAGAGTCGAAATGAGACGAGTCAGATTTGTCTCTATAAGATTTAAAGTAATTTAAGTTAGGGTCATCAACTTCCTTCAAACACTTGCATGAACTCAACCTTTGGCTTGTATCAGAGTCAGGGTCAGAGGTCACGGCCTGAGCAGCAGAAAAACCTGGACAAAGTCAGACTTTCCACTCTGGCTGTGTTATTATCCAGACCATGACGTCACCTGACAGGTGTTTCCTCTGACATGCGCTGAGTGTACGGGACGTGGCCTGCGACCTCCTGGCATCCTACCGCGTGGGTGTGTGTGTGCGTGTGTGTGCATATATTCAACACGTTTGTCTCACAACAGGGGTCGGAATGTCGATGTCACTCACGTTCAGCAACGCCAAAACAAACAGAACCGTGTAGAAGTGTTCTTGTAACTCGACATTTATATTAATTCATGCTGGTCCTGATACCGACAAAAAACCACCTGTTTTTACCTTCTAAACTTCTGTCCATGTTTACAATTAATACTTTTTAACAGCCAATCAAATTCCAACTATTACAATTAAATCCCTGCCCATTGATTTAAAAAAATACACAGTGCTATAATTTAATTGGAAATACGACTTTCTGTCCAGGTGTTACACAGGATGCAATTCATGTGTGTATATGTGTGTGTATATGTGTGTGTTTTAGGACTCAGAGTCATTAGACAGCTGCATCCAGAGCACTCTGTCATCAGTTTACGCTCCGTTTGGAGCGACGGCGTCCACGGTGCTGCTGCAGCTCTTCAGCGTGGTGGAGCGTCAGTACGGCGGAGACGGCCTGCGCTGCCTCATCGACTTCCTCCTGCCTGCCAAGAGGATCTTACACACCATCCAGAAAGAGAGCTGTGTGAGTATACACACACACTCACACACACACACACACACACACACACACACACACACACACACACAAATTACATAAAATCTGATTTAGTCATTTGTATTTGTGAGGGTTGATGAAAATAGCTTCATGTTTTGTATTTTTGTAGTTTTAAAATAATGTAAAATATTTTGGTAGAAGTTCTACATGATGACATCATAAAAATGTGGCCTCTGGTTGGTGCTACTCAGTATTTTGCTCAGACTTGTTGAGATCAGAACAGAAAATTGATCTATATGGAGGAAGGTGGTGAAGGAAAGAAACATGCTGTCAGCTTTCAAATAGACGTCCGATGATCAACAAGCAAACATTTGACGAATATTGTACCCTAATTAAAGTAGCTGTTTAGTAGATTGTGATTTTGCCTGATACATACCGTATTTTCCGGACTATAAGCCGCTACTTTTTTCCCACGTTTTGAACCCTGCAGCTTAAACAACGAAGTGGCTACTTTATGGATTTCTCCTGGGTTTTTCCTGGTTTCACAAACTTCAAGCCAAAAAACTGAGCCCCATAACATTAGACTAATGAAATTGCAGAACGGGTTCAGGTGAACCAATGAAACACTTTATATTAAATCAGATGCGCTTCCACTGAATCGGGCCGCACCACATCATAAATATGGATGATGTTCCTCTGACATTTAACCTGCCGCTCACTCGGACTGTTAACAGGAAATGTGAATCATTCGTCAAGCTGAAAACAACCGAGCATGAAAACACACACTTCACCTGTGTTCTGAGCTGCACGGCATCGGGAGAAAAGCTTCACCGATGGTGATTTTTAAACGCACGACGATGCCAAAAGATAAACTCTTGAGAGAAATAGTTGTGAAAGGAAGGAGGAAGACAGTGAACAATGACTTACTTGGTGGCTACTGTTTAGATACAAGCTGTGTTACAGACACTGTCTTTCATTAAAACCTGTGTAAAGTTCATTAGTTTCAGTGTAGACCTGAGGCTTATAGACAGGTGCCGCTTATTTATGTTCAAAATAAAAATCTTTGTACAATTCAGTGGGTGCGGCTTATATTTGGGTGCGTTTAATAGTCCGGAAATTACGGTAATATATTATTATATTTATTATTAACCATCAAATGATTCATTAGTTAGAAACTAGTTGCTATGAATGCAGGTGCCATCAGTTGTTTGTCAGTGAGTCGGTGTTGCTGATGTAAAGCTGATGTACCAAACACCAAGTAACTAAATTAGGATACAATTATGATTCTGTTTAACATCAAACTGTTACTTTAAAACTGACCTTCATCCATGAGATCACAGGGATATTTCTGTCATCACTATTTGAGCCGTTAACTGGTTGCATGTGTCGGATTTAATGTGTGACTCAACAAGAGAAAAGCAGTTACTAACAAACATTGTTTACTTAATCAGCTGAGTCACTGTGATGGTGAAGGAACAGATCAAACAGACCAGTTGATGGAAGTTTAGATATTTCATGCTTTGTAAAGGTATTTTTTTAGTATTTTTAAATGACATAAATACAGTAGTTTATTTTAATGGTGTGGCTTCTGCTTCTGATCACTTAACGTTAAGGTATTTTGGTATTTTATTTTAAAATACATTTTGATGTATCTCAGCCATTCCCTGGATATGAGTATACTCTATGTGAAGAAAAACCATCAAAAAAAGGTCTTAATATTCATGATCGTTGTTTAATGCTCACTAGACAGGGGTGTGTCCAGGGGGTGTGACCAGGAGGTGTGTCCAGGGGTGTGTGTCCTGGGGTATCATCCTGGTAAAAGTCGAAAAATCCTTCACAGTTAAAAAGGCTCCATATTTCTTCAGTTTGTAATGGCTTGTTTGAAGTGTGCGGGGACGTGGCAACGTATGAACATATGATTTCCAAGTAGCCAATGGCATTTGAGATCTGCCACATCTACATGCCTACTCTTAACAACGTCTTTTCTGAGTCAAGATTCCGTCTTGAATCGAAAAGCAGGAAGTCTTTCAGAAGTTGCGTTGTGGGCGTGGCTGAGGTTTCTGCAACCGCGCGTTGCAAAATTGTTGCTTGCTTTTTTGTCGGCAGACTGTAGGTGTAATCCTGAACAATTAGGAGATTTTGGGAAATCTCTAAATGTGTGGATTCAATTTCCTATAGTATGAGATATTTACTTTATTTCTCATGGTAACATTTATTATTAGTTTATCACCAAGTCGTCTTTCTGTCCTACAGCACTGCTCTGTCTCTGTCTTGTTCTCATCCCTTTTGTTTAATAAATGAAAAGTGGATTCCTAAAGCATCGTTGTGTTTTCTGCCCCTCAGCTGCGATTTAAAGGCCTGCTGCTGTACCACGAGGGCTGGCCCCTGTGCATCCACGAGAAGGTTGTCCTGCAGCTCGCTCCTTTGCACAAAGTGCGCTTGAGGCAGGGCGACTTCTACCTGCAGCTGGTGCCTCTGGGCCGCAAGGCTGCCAAGCTAGTGATAAAATGCCTGGCTCGGAGCGGGCGCGCCCTGGCCGAGATCACCGTGCCTGAGGGAATGTACCCCCGGGTCTTCACCGCAGACTTCCTGCAGGATGTGACGTGCGAACGCAACCTGCAACCACTTCAGAACTGCCTGCTGAGCACCGGTGCCGCCGTGTACCGAACCCCCTGGAGGAACGTGTTAAACCCTGTGTGTGTCAGAAACGCCAACGAAGGCATCATGCAGCCGGGGGCGTTGAGCATCGGCCACCTCGGCACCTGCAGCACCCACGGATCAACAGGGACGTTGGACAGCCGGAGAAGCTCCAGAGACTCGTTGGTCTCTCAGGGAGCCGATTCCACTGCGTCCGAACCGCTCATGAGCCGCAGAACCAGCGAAAGTGACACCTACTCAAACGCAGGCACGTTGCCCATTGAAGAAAAAGCCCTCAGCCCCGGCACAGACTCAGTGGGTGGGAACAGAAGAGCAGGAAATGCTAAGTGTCTCTCCTTCAGCACGGACCTCAGCACGCCCAGACGCCGCCAATCTAGAGACTCGACAGCCTTCGAGACGCGCCGTCTGTTTCGCAAGTCGTACATGGAAGCTCTGCAGAACCCTATGAACCTCGGCTCAAGCTCAGAGTCGGTTCCTGAGGACAGCAGCGAGTCGGCGGTCAGGGTCGAGTCCAGGCCGAGATGTGACTCGGACACGCGCTCGGCGATGCGAGGATCCCTGCAGCGCCGCCTCTCGCCCCTCCTCCCGCTGCAGCGTAGCATCAGGTCCGAGAGGCGCTCCAAGTCTCTGGAACGTTCTGGAAAAGGCGTGCTCAAAGGCCACCGGATACGCTCGTCCTCGGGCGAAGGATCTCCTAAGAAGCTGATGAACGGCTGCGCCATACGATTCGGCCGACTCGACCTCGAGATGGCGTTTTACAGCGCCGAGAGACGAGGCAGTAAAGGAGACTCAGGTAGATCACAATAATAATCATTATAATAATATTAAAATAAATTATAAAAAATAATCCCAGATTTCTGTAAATCCTTTATGAAATCTTAATAAGAAGTTATAAAGCACCTGCTGCTTATGAAGGAGTGTGTAAAGTGCTCATTGAGGCGTGTCCGCGTTACCAGATGTCTCATATCGATTCAGCGTCGCCTCAGG